>VXBZ01000039.1:420032-468034 GCA_013399135.1 Heliornis fulica
TTTTTTTTTTTTTTTTTTTTTTCCTGTTGGCAGAACTTCTGATTGAAGGACCTGGAAGTCCCTTTTGGCTGTCAAAATTTCCCCCTCCCATAAAAGTTAGGGCAGACAAAGTGGCATTGTTCTGTAAAATATTCTAAAACCAAACTAAAAAGCATTGGAAAAAACTTTAATGGAATATAAAGCCTATGCTTTTAAAAATTAAGCTATGTGTATAAATGTGAACATTTTTCCGCATCGTTAAAAACTTTGTCCAAAGATCAGAAGTTTTCATATAAAGTAATTTAATACAAATTTATGAAGGAGAGCACAAGAGGAGAGGAACCTATGCCCATTGAAGGTGTGCGCTGGAGAAGACAGTTCCATCTTTAATGGTCCCTGCAGGGTGCATATTTTTGCCCTGTCCTGCAGGCATTGTGTACATACCATGGTGCAGGAAACAACTGACTTTAATTCCCTTGTTCTTTAATTCCTGAATTATGGTGGGAGTCCCTGCAGAGATTTAGTGGTAAATATTTAACAAGGGGAACTCCCCTTTCCTTCTATGATCTCATATTTTGTAAACCGATTAAATTAATAAGGAAAACAACGTTTCCCTTCAGTTAAAGCCCTCGGTTCCTCACAACTGGGAATTGTTCAGCCGTTTCCATCGCAGGGTTCTCCCAGTAGGCAGCTTGGTTTGCCTTCAAGTGGAAAACAAATCATATATCTGACAGGAAAGGAGGTTGCACATCTCGTCCTTTCACAAATAAAGGGACAAAAAGGTGTATCTTAATAAGCTATGGACAGTACTTTTAATGTTGGTCAGTTGTAGAGCTCCTGCAAGGCTTCCCAGCCATCTGATGTAGTCCATGGGATTAATTCAGGAACACAGTGGATCCCACCTCGACATGTTTGCAGTAACCTCAAGCATACTCCATGCAGAACCTTGTAGCGTCACATCAGTACTCATCTTCATTTAAATTGAAACATTTGAGGGAGTGTGCTGTACTATCAGAGAAATCAAGTGTTTCTGGGATTTCCTCAGGCATGTCTTTCTCTCTACAGACTCCCAATATGGATTCTTGATATGTGTTTTTTTTAGGATCCTCTCATGTTGCCATCCCAAGCATGTTCTTTTGGGACAGACACTGTTTTCATTGCTTCAGCTTTCTCACCTTGGTAGGTAAGAGCTATATAGGTAGTTAAGAGAGATCCCTGGTGCTCGTAGACTGCCTGGTGCCATTTGAGAGAGCACCCAGGGGTGTGCACATTCCTTGTGGGGTTGGCTTTCTGGGGAGCCATTGCACAGCTTTCCTGCCCCAGCTCTGCTGGAGCTGAGCATTGCAAGTAGACAACAAACATGATGTGGCTTCCAGCTTGTGGCAGTGTGCAGGAACTATCCCGTGTCCTCAGCTGGAGTGGGTCTGTGGGTCCCAGTGGATAGGGAGCTTCCTCTCCAGATGGAGATGAAGCTACAGCACAGGTGAACAAACTGATCACACACATTCCAGCCTCGCTCGTGCACGAGCCACAGTATACGTAGCCAATACCACGCTCTTCTCCGCTGCATGGAAGAAAATAAGGGATAAAAATGGAATTTGGTGGAACTGCCCTAGACTGACACCTGGTCAATCTGCATTGGTGCTTGGTTATTACCAGGGATAGGATTGGTTAAAGTTAAGCCTGCAGAGTGTGGCAGAGTGTTTCTGGACAGTTGGATACATCCGCTCTTGCCATGGTGCTTTCGGGGGGCAGTTGCTGGTGTGGTTTTCTGCAGCGTGTACTGTGCAGAGCTGTGACTGCTGAGCCGCGGGTTTTGTGTCGTGGGTGAATGGGGACTTTTCATTTTGAACTCATGGTTCTGGGAGATAAAAAGGAGAGTGGTTTTTGACAGTTCTGTGGTTTTTCTCTAGGCACATTGGGTGCTGATTTTCATTCCAGTACATCAAGGTAACTGTCTGAACTACAATCCAAACAGAAATTCCTTCAACAACAACCACTAATATCACATGTAGTTCCAGTTGTTCACACTTTCTTGTGCTCTGTCTTTCCATGAAATCTCACTTCCCCAACCCACTGCCTTGGGCTAATAGTTTGTAACAAAGCTCAGCCTCTAAAATGTCCTATATAAATGGAAAAGGGAAGATCATAAAAGAGAAAGATGAAAACATTTACCACTCCAGCTCCCACACTCTGAGCCTCTCTTGAGTTTCCTGATTCATCAGCCAGTTAGGAGGGCACGCAGTTGCCCACACTGCCTGGCTGCTGTTGCACTCTCCAATGCTACTGGGTACCATTCATCACAGGCTGCTAGCTGTGGTGTCAATGCTGGCGATTGATCCAAGAAAACCTGTGCATGTCATTGTATCTCGCTAAGGGAACTCTTCCCGTTCGACTTTTTGCTGTAACTGAAAAAGTTAACCCATATGGCTTTATTGGTGAGATTTGAAGAGTGAAAATAGTATCAATAGTATCTGCAGGGGGGGAGGAAACATTCTGGGCTCATCCCATCCCTGTGTCCTAATCTTTCTTTAAGGCTGTAAATTGGGGGGGGGAGGAAAGCATGGGGAAGTATTTGCTCTCTTCTAGCGTATCTGATTTAGAAGGAGAGATCTGTGGGGACTATCAGCTTGTAACAGTATATATTCATAGGATGAAACTGAATTACCCAGAAGACAAAAGCAACACTTGAGATACAGCATTCATCTTTTGTACCACTGTGTGCATTCATGTGTTACACCTTGGGGCAAATCCCAGGCAAGTGCTGTTTGAAGGAGGGGGGTGGGGGGTGGGAATCTTGCCTTTTCTCGATCAGCAGCCCTAGATGTAATTACTGTTCACAGTAACGTACTGTGCACTAAGCCTGCTCATCCGGACTCGTAAGGATATTCATGAAGTGAGGTACTAATAAACAGGGGCTCACACTTTGCCTCAGACTACAGCTGTGTTAGGAGATCTGGGAGTGAGAAAGGAAGGCTCCTGTGGTAATTTGGACTCCCTCGGCAGGGGACGGGAAATATGGACGCAGACAGTCTATAGGGCACCAATTTAAGTCCATCCCAAGTCAACCATATCAATGCCTGCTTTGGTATCTGTTGGCATCGATATGTGCTCGCTTCCAAGCAGTTTGCTGAATCAGGCCTGTGGGCAGTGTCCAGCCACTGCTGCCGTGAGGTACGATACAAAAGCAGGAAGTCAGGCAATTTTGAGGGGTTTTCTTTATGGGGAGCTCTACATTTTTTATAGGGCTTTTCATTTAAGAATGTCAGCAAGCTAAGCTACAGTGATTAATTAAATTTTACAGCTGCCCTGTGCATGAAGTAGTGTTGTTATTTTTTTGCTTTAATAAAGAGCAAATGAGGGATGCAGAAGGAAAGGATTTTGAAGTGCGTCCAGTAGGCTGGGGCGGCTCCTTCCCTCATTTGTAACCCCCCCTCTGACGCCCGCTAGGATCAGGATTGCTATTTTTGATAACTAGAGTCAGATGGACGGTTTCATCTCCAGTGTGCTGTAAACCAGAGGTGAGTTCCTGGAAGACAACTGGAATGGATATAAATCTAAGCGAAGAACAGTGTCTCTGTTAAATTTAGAGAAATATTAAGTTTGAATTTTTATGTCCTGGTCCCCTAAAATGGGCAGATTTTGAAGCCTGTTTTAATCAGCGTGACTCTTTGGCCCCAAGAATACAGGCCTGAGTGGCAGATCCTGGGGCAGATCTTGTACCTTGCTGGATATAGACTGTACATAACTATAATCTATCCTCACCAGCTGTTGAAAGGAGTGGGGATACTCTTCCTTCCGTGAGAGCTCCCATATATCACGTGTCAGAGGGATGGGAGCCACAGGGGCTTCTTTAAGCTCAGCACATCCTGTTCACGGAAGCCCTTGAATAGGGTATGTTCCTTCCATTTTGGAGAGAATACAGGAGAATTGAAAGTACCAAAGATATTGAACACTTCGGAAATAGAACTAAAGTTTTCGTACGAATGTGAGAAAACTGTTCTAGTGGTGGGAGCAATTTCTCCACAATATGCTATTTTGTAGCATTAATTAGGAGAACAGCAGATATTCTAAATGAGCATCATGATTCTGGAACAGGTGGGTATCTGGTAGTGGGCATCAAATTTCCTATGGACTTGGGAAGAGGCGGGACACAACGTTGAAAGAAGCTTCACTAAAGGCCCTTAAATGAAAGGGCACGAAGGCCACTTACAGAAAGAGAGGTCAGCTTCTCACCTGTCCAGATATGGTGACTCTTTATGTACATAAATAGTATCCTGTACTTTGCAATGGACTCTGAGAAAAGAGTTGGAGTTCAGGTTTAAGGAACAACCTGAGCTGAGCTTGTATGAAAGAGTGGCCACTCCAGAGGAGCTTCTTTACTTTTTATTTACTAGCTCTCTGTCTCTTCCTGCAGACTCTGTATGAGATGGTGAAAATAGAAGAAAAACAAGGTTCTCTGCCAACATGTGCTTGTAGCTCAGCTTCTAGCTGCCCTTTTGATTGACTTTAGTTTGAAGGAAGCAGACACTGAGCTGGATGCAATAACCGCTCGTCCTCCCTATGTCTGTGCAGCAACTTGTCACTGCTGATGCTGTTTGTGGGAAATTTGTGCTCTGCAGATGGCTATTTTCCTCCCTCAGCCAAAGGGAAACCTCTCCTGGCTGAGCCAGCAGCACCTCGTGAAGCGTGTTGTGGCTGGAAGCCGTTCTTGGCATTATTTACATTTAGCTCATTGGAACAGCATACCTGTCATCCGGGGTGGTTCCTGTGAAACTCTGTCATGTCTGCTCGTAACCAGGCAGCCTGGCCTCTCCAGAGCCACTCCTTCCCACACCTCCGGGTTGCGTTCTTTTGTGCCATTGTCCAACAGGACTTTGAAGTACTTCCAGAAAGCCTCATGTGCCATGCCAGAGGAGTGCTTGGAAAGGTGTAAAGGGCTTTGGTAGAGCGTGGGAAAGGTAAGTCCTTTATCACAGCTTAATGTGGCGTGGGGAAAGTTGTTTCTAATCTGACTCTTGTCAAGTCTTAGGGTCACGTGTTACTTGGGGTAATGCAGATGCATAGGGTATGGTGCTGGTTCAAAGAGCCTGGTGGTGCAGCCATCTTTCAGGCAGGCTGGGAACAGAGGGATGGAGGATGGCTGCAGCTGGCTGGGAGAGGCTTGTAGGCATGAGCGTGGGGGAGAGAGGCACCAAGGAGTGAAGATATGGAGCCAGACCCTGGTTTCCATGGGCTGTAGTTGTGTGCAGGGGCCTGGTTCTGCTTTCTTGTTTCTGCAGCAGAAGCCGGGCTCAGTGTGGTCACGGGCACAGGGACGAGCATCTCCCAGGTAATGAAGTTGGAGCAGTTGGTAAGGTCATGTCGGAATTAGAGGTTTTATCTCTGTCAGTGAATGTCTGGAATCAGAGTGAATGTGGAAAAATGGACTCTAAAATGTGGCAGTGAGAGGGCTGGAAAATGTGAAGCCCAGCCATCAGAGTGGCTTCAGAGACTGGCCCCCAGTTAACTGATGTTTGGGGCTGAATAAAGTGACTGAATCCTGTTCATTTGCAGTAGAAAATCTGAAAGTCTTAACTATTTAAACCTCAAAAAATTATAGAAAAGCCTGTTAAAAGCTGTTCTGGAGTGAAAGAAAGCTCTCAAAGTGCTGGTAGTGTCTTTCTCCTGTACATCTGCTGTGTGAGTGCTGCGTTGGGATGTGACCGCCCATAGGCACGTCACTGCTCCTGGCTGCTGCGGGGCTGAACCAAAGGAGATGTGTGTGCTGTCACGAGGCCGTGGGACCTCCGTGAATTTGGATCCGGTTTTCCTGAGCAGCTTGGGGAATGCCGGGCTGAGCCTTTTTCACTTGTTTTCAATTGGCTTTGGCTGCTCAGAGGCTGGTATGTGGTACCATCTGCCCGGCTTATTGAATGTGTGAGGGTGTATAGCCACTCTGGGAAAAAGGGACATATGGAAAATGATAGTTGGTGAATCCCAAGAAAGAAAAGTCACGGGAAACCACCTAATTACCAAGGCTTAATAGCCGGTGAATCGACAGTAAGGAGCTTGGTCTTGAGGTCGGGTGGCATAAATGCGTGATTACGTTAACGCCCCACTGCTACCGGGATACTTTTGTGTTTACAGGGCTTTCTCCCTTATTGCTAGGGGCCTTCAAATCCTAGATAGTCAAAATCTCTATTCAGAGCTGCCTGCTGGGCATTTAACAAGGGTCCTTGTAACGGCCCTGGTACAAGTACAAACATGAATGAGGAGTGCAGGGGCCACCACAGCACCACAGGCTGCAAGGTACCCGAATGAAGGCGGACACAGAAAAGCAGGAAAAAGTAGACAATGACCCTTGGCGCCGCAAGGCATTGCTTCAAAAGGTGTCAACACCAATTAAATTGTAAAGGCTCTGTCAGCTCCTGAAAAGTTATCTGGGCAGGGACTGAAAGTACAGAATCAAAGGGGCCGCCTGTGTTTTGTGCACACGCTCCGAGTGTGGGACCCGGCTGGGAGCCTCCCCGAGGCACAGAGCCACGCTTGGACTGGGAAAGATGGGTAGCGTGGGGTCTCTGCACCGCCAGTTCTTCTCAACAGCACGGGGAGTGTTTAACAACACATACCCAGGGTTGGGTAAGGAAGAGTGGGGTGTTTGCTCCCCTGTCTCAGTCAGGGTTAATCTGTTTGGGAAGTGGTTGCAACATCTTCCCCTATAAATTTGCTTTCTGTGTGCTCTGAGCATTTTTAATATCCTTGTAATAGCAGCTCTCAAATTTACTTTGTTCATTGTTTTTGCAGCTGATTGCTTTTGTGCTTGGGTACGTGTAGCTATGAAATCCTGGTGCTGTCTTTCCCTTTTACTCGTGGGACTGTAAGAGTCTCAGCCCGTCGTTGATAATGGTGGGAGGTTCAGGGCGAAGGCATGCGTAGGCATTGCCCTGTGTCTTACCGACAAGGCTGAGATGCACACGAACGCTTGCTGTAGTCTTGTCGACACAACACTTAATTTCCTGAGTGTTTTGGGCAGTCTGCCCTGCCCCATGACTGCCCCAGCTGTGCCAGTGGTGAGACGCAGCCCGTGGCCCGGCCAAGCAGCTGAGTGGGCTTTGCAGACGTGCCAGATTGCCAGAAAACATGGCTGAGCAGCCCTGAGCCTGTCTTTTCTGGCTCGTGTGGAGGAGCTGGCAGGGGGAGCTGGTCTCAGCAGCAGGTTTCTCTCTGTACGTGAGGACTTCCAGGCTTGGCATAGGGCTCAGCACAAGCTCTGGGGTCTGGCCCCATGGTGCACACGAGGTAATGCCTGGTCTCTGGATACTGCCTGTAGTCTGGCTCAGTTGTGATGGGCTGTGAGCAAGAGCGTGAGCACACATATGTGCTCACAGCCAGGAGGTGAGGAGGACAGCAGGAGCATGCTTGGACAGCTGCTGGTTAGTGTTCCTCCATAGATTGTGATGATGGAAGACCAAACTGTGGCTGCGCTTTGTATTGGGAAGGGAAGAGAGCGACTGCGTCAGAGCTGCCACATCTGTGCTCATCAGAGGTGCTGCTGGTGAGATGTCCCCTCCGCTCCCCCTCCCCAAGCGTAACTCAATCACAAGTGAGAGGGAAGCGGGATAATCGCGTGAGTGGCAGCTCTGTCCCAATTTCATCCCAAGTGAGTGTCAACTGTTGCTAGGTAGCTGCCTGCTGGGAGTGGAGAAGTGGGATTATTTTTTTCTCCCACCCTTAAAACGGCTTATTGCAAATTACTGTCCTGTGACACGGGGGAACACCTCCCAGCTCTGCTCCACTGCCGGCCAAGGGGAACTGTGACTGTGGCTGTGCTCATGTGCTCATGGGAGGTGGTACGGATGCTGCAGCTCCTATTCTGACTGGCTATAAACAACTCGTAGCAGGCTCCTTCCGAGGAGAAAGAGATTAGTGTGCAGGCCACCTGCGTGTAGCAGGACAGAAAAAAACAGTCAGGCTCTGCTGTAGTTTGGGGCAGAGTTTTCCATCTTCTGTTTTGCTCTGTAAGGCAATAGCAATGAACATGGTTTCTGCTGGCAAATAACAACATGATCAGCAGTGTAATTTTTGCCCTTCTGTGGGCATCAAAACAAATTGTGCAGGTAGGTTGTGCTTTTACTGCAAAGAAAACACAATTTTGTGGCTTTAAAGAAATGTCGTGGTGCAGGTGTTCCTCAGGGTTGGCAAAATTCCTACAGCTCTCCCTGGCCAAGGAGAGGAGAGAGGGGACTGCCTTGTCCCATGGCCAGCCAGCGGGTAGGGACCCTCAGTGGTCGAGGGGCGCTTTGATTCTGCCTGGCCTTTGTGTGGCACGTACAGAGCAGAGGAGACTTACATGGCTGAATGCGTCGTAAACTCTGTCACTTCGGGGCATCACCCGGTTAACCAACACCCTCATCATTTTTCTTAGGAAATGATCTGAGGCAAAATATTGAATTATTTAGAGTACCACTGGGAGAGGGAATTGATTCCTTGCTATATCAGAGAAATAGCTGCTCTTCTGAGGCTTGATCCAAAGCCTGGAGAAGTCAATGCGAATTTTTCCAGTGATTCCAATGGGCGTTAGATCACGCTCTTATTCACTCATCATCTGTTTCTCTTTCATTAGAACACAACAACAATACATCCTTTCATTGCGAGATACTGAGGTTGCACCTAAGAGAAATGGGTTCTGTCCTGTTCTAGTGAAGATAAAACTACTTGTGGCCCGCTGAAATGAGTAGCAAATAGCTTTTAACATCGCCGAACGTTAGATTTAGCTCCTGTGCTAAATTTGAAATTCTTGTAGTGTGTGCACAGCTTCCTGCACACGTACATTTAAACTCAATATGTGAACTTGTGATACTATCGCTTTTCTTTGCAAGTAATTCTTCCTGTTTGGAATACAAAAAAATCCCACATTTTCTCTTTCTGGGCTTTTAGATGTTTCATCCTATTTGCTGCTGGAGGGAAAAGTATAGTGCGCTTTCCTTAGTTATCAGGCCCTGTTGTGGTCCTGGAAAAGCGAGAAGGCAGCATCTGTGTTGGGCAGCACGGAGATTTCCTGTCTGACCTGAGTCTGAAAGGAGCAGTGGACAGGCAGGGCTGCCGTGACTGCTGGTGGCTCCCAGCTGCCTCTTTCCAAAGGAGACACAGGTTATTTTTCTGGAATATCTGACTTCCATATTCTCTTTCCTTGTGCTGTTTATTCACGTTTAAACACAACCGAGCCGTGTGTAAGCACCGCTCCTCCCATGCGCGCATTTGTAAAGCAGACTGGGAGTGGATCGTTAATCCAGCCTCAGCTTGGTGTCCTTATGAGGTGACTCAGAATTGGACCTAACCCCAAGTACCACAGGAAAACGAATGACAGTGAGTGTTGATCGGTTGATCTCTGCGGCTGGCTCTGAGTCAGGAGCCGTGCAAACACACTGCTCGCCGTCCGCTTCTGCACTCAGGCTGCCGCATCCCCCTGACGCCTCCTCTCAGGTGATGGAGACGCCGTTCTGTGTAATTTAGGTTGAGAAGATGACAGGCTGCTCTGTGGCTCAGTGCAGAGCCTGTAGCGCTTGGGCACGGGTCCCAGTTTCTAACAATCTGAACTTGAACACGCTGTGGAGCAGCCCTGCTGCTTACCTCCTGGAGTCCAGCATGCCGGCCAGAGACAGCCCCAGCACCCTGCGTGCTGTGCTTGCATGCCAGGGCAGCCCTTAACCCCTGGGATGGCAGGGGGACTCTGTCCAGCCTGGGCTTTGCAGCAGGAGATGTGTATGATGGAGTTAAATTCATTGTATAATTCAGTGGTAAATTACCAACCCTGTAACTTTCTATCAGAGCGGTTTTATTGTCGTGCCCTGTTTTTCAGTAGAGCAATTTTTTCACTTTAATAATTTAATATTTTCAGTACGTTTTCCTTCTTATCTTCAAGGGAGTGTTTTCAGCTATATAATTATTCAGTCATCCAGAGGGAGCTCTGAACAGCAGATTTACAGTAGTCTCAATAATGGGATTCAGAGAATGGGTTGTATCAAATTGTAAACATTTTGAAACGTTAGCAATGATGAAAGCATGATGAGACTATTGCAGCAGGGACAAGGGCAGCGTTTTAAAGCATCACCTGTGAAGACTCATGCTTTTGGGAGGCATCTCCACAGTGGAAGAAAGGTAAAGGGCTATGGACCCCCTCAAAGACAGAAATAGAAATACTGTTTATATTGCCCCTGCTTACCTATGAGTAGACTAACAGAAAGGCCAGACTAGTTTGAGGTTATTTTGTTCTTAGGCTGATTGAGGCAAGAGGTGAAAGAAGTGGAGTGTAGTTGTGGTTTCAGAAAAACACTGCTCGATTTTTCGTAGCCAGGGGATTCCTGTCAGGGAAAAGGAGAAAAAGCTTATACAAAACCCAGAGATTTTATAAATATTTACTAATACCAGAATATCCATAGGAATTAATCACAGAATCAGTAAGAGGAACACATTGAGGTCTTGGTACAAGTTGTACTGAAGGCAGCCTGATTGCTGGCATTGATTTTGGGAAGGATGAGAACAATGAAGAATTTGTCAAAGATATAGCAAAAGAAGACACCAGCAATCCCAGCAAGGAACCCTTCCAGCTCCAGGGTCATGGCACAGAGGCTGTAATTCCAGGAGACCTTGCTGAGAAATGACCATGGTTTGGGGGTGTGCATCAACTTACTTTGTCCATGAACTTCATCCCTCAGCAGAGAGCTCAGCTCGTGTTTCAAATGAGATTCAGTGCTGCAAAGACTGGGCTATAGCCTATTAGTGGCTTATAAACATGTTGATATATTATCAGTTTACCAAAATGAAAGGCGAGTGTTCCTGATGCAAACTGAATGATCTTTAGACAGGTTAATTAACCTTCCAAAACCTAAACTTCTCCTGATGGGGTTATATAGGTGACTCATGCAAGCAGGATATAAACTGTTAAAACAGCACAGGAATATTATAGAAAGTTTAATTTTCCATTTTTGAAATGAAAATAACTCTGAAGTAAACACTGTTGAGTTGAGGTTTTTTGGTTTTTATTTTGTCGCTGCTGAATTTGTTGGAGTTTGAGAAAATTATTATTTCTAATTGAATCTCTGCCCACTTTCTGATAACTTTAAATTTGGAACTCACTGAGTGGAATCTTGTGATTTTAATTATTTATTTTTTTGTAGTTGCTTAAAGGCACTTTCTGTTTAAGTAGGTGACAGCAGAGCTGAGAGAGGGAGAGGTTTTTTTTCAAGAGCAGGGACACAAGCAGTTATTCCACAGAGCAGTGGAATATTTCCTTGCCCCATTCCTGTGTAAGCTGACTCGTTCCCTGTGCTTGCTCCCCTTGCAATGCAGGAGTGATTAAGGAAAGCAGAGTAGCTTAGAAAAAAAACCCAAAAGCTGAAGAACCTGGTCTCAAAAGCAGGCTGCCTTTACTCTGAGGTATTTTCCACCAGTTTGTTGTCTTTTATGAAGGATTTTTTGGCAACGCTGGTGACTAAAATTTACAGCATTTGAATGAACCATTCTATGAGGGTACTTAAACAGACTGAATTGGGAACAAAGCTGTGCTATTATCAATCTTGGCTCATTATTTCATTAATATATGAGGGTAGGAAGATTGCAAGACCTTAACGTTTGCACATGCACACGTGTGTGTGGATAACTGCTAAGGACTCAAAGCGAATTCAGTGGGAATCAACTGGGTTGGCTGAGACCGAGTCAGCTCGGTGCTACCAGTGCTGCTGGCATGGCTCTTGGATGAGAGCTCATAGGGCTGGGTAGTTCTTCAGTCTCCTGATGGCAGGAAGCTGGTTCCCTGGTTCCTCTCCTTGCAAAAAATTCATTTCAAAATAAAAGAGTTCAGAGCATTCATCAGAGTTAAAAATCTGCCAGTGATCGATATTTTTGTAATTATGGAAAAAAACAAAGATAATATGATTTGGAGACACTTTTTTCTTTATCTGGCTGTTACAAACTTGAGTAGAACTGTGATTAGCCCTGGCTATTTGCCTATCCTGGCAACTATAGTTAGACACTTTGTCATCCATTTGTAAGCTTAAAATATTTAATAAATGAGCTAAAAATTAGGTATTTATGTCACTGGTGCCTGCTATACAGTTATAATTGGCAAGATGGAAAGCTATCTGATAGTTTTTTTCATTTTTATTTTTAGGAAACTGTTCCTCCCTGTGCTTGTAGAAATTAACTTTCTTGCTTACCATTCCAATTTGAAAAGGCAAAGTTCCAGTCAGTCTGACAGAAATTTTGATAGGGATGCAGTTACCTTTAGTTTCTTCCTTCCCATACAGAGTTAAATTTTACTAGCATGAATGCTCTCAAAGATATAAATACCTCCATAGCACAGAGAACCATATTGATTTAATGATGGCATTTTTTTGCATATGGAAAAAGAATTATATGAGGAAGGTTTAAAAAAAGTTGTTGAATAGATATTTGATGCTTCACAATGGACAGCTGTACTTTTACCTCTGAACAATGGCCAGAGTTCTGAATCGTGACCATTGCTATTAGAATAACTTTTGCTCAGTCATCTGCTTCTTTTTTTTCTGTCTTTTATGTGATCATTGTCATGAGAATCTGCGAGTAATGAGCTTGCTGAGTTGAAAAGACCTAGTCTTGGAAAAAATTTCCTAGTGACAAATATGCATATATCCTTGCCCCATCTTTGGCAAGCTCAGCTTGAAAAATTTTCATACTTATTTGTTGATGCAACCTAATCCAAATATTATTAATCAATGCTGCTGATTGGGACCCACTGCAGCTTACAAAAACATGTCTCTGAATTCTTTGCTGCTGGAGTCCGTTTCTGGAAAGAGAAGCTAGATCATTAGCTGGTGGGAAATGGCATAGTTGCATTGAAAACAATTTTCACTAATTGATTATCTGGCTGATTCAATTTTTAACCTTGGCTCTCGCTTGGACCAGATATGAGATTATATCTCTCAATATAACTCATGGCTACATTTTACCAAAATGATATTCCTGTGAAATTTCTATTTGTGCAACAGATGTGGTATTTATCTATTTTATTAAAATCTTAAATAAACTGGGGCAATCCCATCCCACAGTCAGGGAAGTGTCCTATTTTTGGTCTCCATGCCAACTCTCTGGAGAAGTGTCTACTATTTTGTACCATCATTACGAGTACATTCTCTTGTTACAGATAATAAACTTGCTCTCCTTTCCATCGCCCGAGTCTATTCATTTAAAAATTGTTTCATTTTTACAACACTAATGTTATTCTCACCAGCTTGGCAACCCTGGGATAATAGCATAAATCGGTGAATTATTATTTTTGTTTAAGGCATTTCTAATTTTTAATTAAAAAGAAAAGTCAGACTCTTGCTGATCACCTACAGGATTGTGACTCTCCATGGTTACCTGTCACTCAAAGAGATCTAGCTCTGAGGAATGCTAATTAGCACTGTTAAAGCACTGGTAATTGAACTGTGGAGACAGCCTGCAGAAGGAGGCTGTTTGCATTCAGCACTGCTTTGCCATTTAAATGGACTAGTGCAGTCATGAAAGTACGGTGGATAAAAGCAAAAAAAGCACTCGGGCTGTAATTTTTCATTTTGACTTCAAAGTTGTTTACTAGAGTGTTTCCTAGAAACGAGTGCCCGTACCAAAAAAGTGTCATGCCTAGCAACTTCGCTGACAACCTACGCCGAAAAAGTGCACAATGCCCTTCATCCCTTACTCCTCTTGCTTTCTGGAACAGCCACTTGTGGTGATGGAGCCTGAGATGCTGCTCTGGATGACCCACACCTCTCCCTGTTCAGTGCAGGGGCTCTAAGCAAGGGGGTTAAAAATTCAGGGAGCACCAAATTTATAACAGGCTGAAGAAGAACCCGAAAGGGAACGAGTGCTCACGCTGCAGTTGGTGACTCTCTTCCAGTTATTTGTCTGGCTCGCGGTGCTGTGATATCCGTGTGCCCTAGAATAATGCACCTTCCGTCATAGTGTTTTACAGGTTTGCTGAGGTGAGGCAGAACGTCTCTTGGCACAGGAGAAGTGAAACCTAAGCCATCTATTGCAAGGGCAAGCTTCTCGTCTGGCACCTTCAGATGAGCTCGGTTTTATTCTGGACTAAATACTCAGCATCTCCTGAAGATCTGGTATTTTTAAGAGAAGTACCACAAAAGTGAGAGAGCCATGTCATGCTGATCTAATGTGTCTTTGCCACCTCTGTGCTCCTGTGGTCTCTTTTGCCATTGTACAGTTTAATGTCTCAAATGATTCTCTGTGCCTTCCAAGGTTTGCATATTCGTCTAGCTTAGCAAATGCGAGTGATCTCGTTCACAGGTATGAAGTTGCACTGTTGCCTTAGTCCTTAGGTTGTGATGTGATGTGTACACAAGTTGTGCTTAGATACTCTGACTGTAATGAATAGCCATTTAAAAACATGTCTGTCAGCTAAGAGATGGAATGTAGCATTTTTCTGGTTTATGAAATAGTGTGTGCACAATTTAGTACCTACAAGATCATTAATTGAGTGTTTAATTACGTAAAGTGAATGTTTGCATCATCTAACAGCTATATTTCATTCAGCTGTGGGTACCTGATGCTAGCGTGTTTCAGGGTGCCAGTGACTTCTGTGTTAAAGCACAAGGAAGTGACAATGCAGGAAGAGTCTAGGTGTTATCTTCACTGACCAGTCAGCCTTGAAATCCCTTTTCTCTGATGTGTAACACTCCCATCTATTCTCAGTGGGTAAAACTGACTCTAAACCTTACCAAGACCAGGACCTCATGCAGACATTTTGGTGTGAGACCAAGTGTTAGATGGGTATAATGCCAGCGCTATCTTTATGTATCTCCTCCACCTTAGTGTTTATTTAACCAAAACTTTCCCTGTGAGAGATGTTCTGAGTTTTTTCACATTATCAGTAGGAATTTTCCATGTTATGAGGAAAAAAAACCCAGTCAGTAGCTTCATGTTCCTGAAAGATTATGAAGGGACTTGAAATGTAACAGTTTCCCAATCCTGTTCTATCTGGAGAACTGTAAGGCTGACCTGAAGGACTGTGTGATAGCAATTTACCTCCTTGCTTCCTTCTTTCTAATGGGACATGTTGGCATGTTCACAATGTTTCATTTCTCATGAATATGACATCTCTCTTAGCCTCCTGACTGTGGCCTGTGCTGGTCAGGTGGGGAAGGACTCACATACCCTTTCATATGGTTTACACTGTGTTATTAAAAAATACTATGGGAAAAATTCGGTCCCAAGGTGTGCTCAGGAGTGTAATGGCACATCATTGGCTTTTAATCTGAGCTAGCTCAGACTGGTACCTTGGGAGCACTGGCTATTTTCACTCATTTTCAGGTTGGGTTTGAAGAGATACCATCATTCTCTCGTTTATGTCAAGCTGTTATCTGTTTAGCCTTCACATTTCTTGTGACTTTTTGTCTCCAAAATGGTTCCCGCGTGCCAGAACTCACATGAAACACACGGGCAGGGTGCAGCATGTGGTCAGTGTAGGGCATCACGCAGAGTCTAGACCCAAACTGGAGGGCATGGGGCAGCTGTGCTCTTGGCAGGGCCTTTGCAGTGTGATGGAAATGTGGCTTTGATGCCAAGCAGACCTGTCCCTGCTGTGTCACTCCCTGCCCGGCATGTCTCATAGGTGCTGTGGAGAGTCAAGGCTTCTGGCTTTGCTGCTCCTCACTGGGGCTGGGGGCCTGCTGGAGTCTTCAGAGTCTGGACCCACATCCCTGTGTGCTGACAGGCACTTGAAAATAAGAGGGATGATTGTTCCTAGCTCCTACCTAGCTGTTAAACAAGGAAAGAAAATTAAGCTCAGGAAAGGAGGCTCTGACTTAGCTTCCCCAAAGGAAGCCTGGAGTCATTTTGACAGTCCAGGCATCATTCAACCCTTGAACACATGACATTACTGATCCCCTAAATTTGAAAGCCCACTAGTTAGGGCCTGTACAGCATGCTGAAGAAGTGAGGTGCAGCACACCAGAGTGATTTCTTCTTATAGCTGACCATATTTTTGCTTTTCCGCCCAGACAAGGGAGCCCACCCCAGACTAGGAGAAGCTTGTGCTGCACCAGCTTAGTGCTAATGGATCCAGAAGGAGGGTGTAAAGAGAAGCACTGCAGCTTGGTGCTGACAGAGACCTCATAGAGCCTTTACTGGGAACAGAGAGCTGTGGCAAAGGCTGGGCAATGAGTGGGGGATGCTGCATTGGAGTCTCCAGAGGCACATGGGCTCTGTGACCAAGTGCCTGGCTGGGAGGTGCTGCTGTTTCTGCAGCAGCCCGTCGTGCTCAGGAGCAGCAGTGCAGCACAGCTCCTTGACTCAGGAAGTCTTGTAAACCCACTGGTGTGGGGTTTGAGACTGCAGCAACTCTGACCTGTCAGCAAATAGACCTCAAGGTCATTTAAACCAGGGAGCGGACCTGCTGCGTGTCCTATTCATGTAGCAGGGTAAGGTGGTGCTGTGGGACCTGGTTTTGGGCACGTGAAACGGCAGTGATCGTGGGCATCGCTGTGGCACTGCAGGGGAGACACTGTGCTGAAACAGAGAACTTCTTCTGTGGCTCCAGAGAAAGTCTATTCAAGCATGTCTTTTCTCCTCCTTGCCTGTCTCTGGAGGGTTGACCAGTTAGATACACACAGAAGAGCTCAGCTCTGCGCCGGGATAGTTGCTTCTGAATATTCAAACCTTTAGTGAGTCAGGACAGACTGCATTGAGCAGAGGAATCGTATTTGCATGGGGACTGTGGTAATGTAGAACACTGGAGTGATAGAGGTTTTGGTTTCTTTTTGTCAAGGTTAAGAGGACAAAGTATCAGAGTTGAGGAAATGAAACACCGACTATATCAGAGTAAAAAAATCCAATTTATCAACTTGCCAGAACCAATGTGGGTTTTACCAACAAACCTGAAGGAAAAAAATCAGGTGACTTAGGTGGTGTCACCCAGCACATGAAAATCAGAGATGAGACCCTAGTTGTCTCAGACCTGTGCCCCCTTCATTAGCCCACCCTGCCTGGCAGGCTGGCTCCAAGCAGACACACAGAAAACCAGAGAAAGAAAAAAGCTGGTGCTGTATTACATATGGCTGCCTGGTCTTTCCCAGGACAAAAAGGTCTTTAGCTTCTTAGAAGCTGTCTGCAAAGGGATTTTGTGACTATGTAACAATTATGCAGCATTCCAAGTGATTTAATCTGAACCGCAGATAAGCACTTTGGCACCAGGGAGTTGCATCGGTGTGGCTGCAGAGGCTTGGAGCTCAGTTACAGCAGTGCAATTGCCCCCACCGGTCTCCCCGGCGCAGACAAGCGGGGCAGTACCGAGTTCCAGAGCACCGCCTTGCCCCAGTGCCGCAGACACCGAGAGCTGGATGACTGGAGCGGTGGTCCACGCTGACACACTCAACGCAGCACGTGGCTGTACTTCATACCCACCGGGCTGTGTGCGGCGGGTGCGCTCTTTTATGGGTCGGGCCGAGGAAACGCAGGCAGAACGCTCTACAGCAAAGCTCCTAGAAAGGCACAGCTGGTTTTGAACCGGTGGTGCTTTTTCCCAGTGCTTTTTCTGCCAGACTACCCTCTCTTAGACCAAGGGATGCAGTGTGTCTGTTTCAGTTTGACAGCACAGAGGACCCGGGAGGCTGCATCCTTTGCTGATGTAAATGAGCAACGTGCAGCTCTCTTTGGGGCAGTTGAGTTATGCTGCCACCTGACAGTGTACGTTGGTTTCGCTTCTGTGGCAAAAGAGCCACAAAAGCTTTCCACTTTTGCCACTGAACAGGAAAAACTGTACTAAGCAGAAATAGTTTAATAGGAATGATAAGAAACCTTTCTCTGCTGATTGCCAGCAAATCTAGGTTTGCTTACATATATTGTCAGTATGTTTGTATTCCCTCATCCTTAGAAGCAGTTTGAGATGAAGTGGATGGATTTCAGCATCTGTGTGGAGTGTGGTTAGCTGCTGTGTGCAGCAGCACTGCCCAGGTACAGCTGAGCGTCTGGGTCGCATCCTGCTGACCCCTGCCAGCTCCAGTGAGGCATGTACCCCCTGTCTGGTGGTTATTGCTATGCAAGGCAGCTGAGGTAGTTCATTAACCTGTTCCCAGTCTGCTCCAGCAGCAAGAAGGGAAGCATGGTGTTTAGAGTTGCTGTGCCCCTTAAGTTAGTGCTTTATGGGGGCTTCACGCAGTGGTGGTGGGTAAACTTAGCAGTGGTGGGTGCTGCTCACCTTGCACATTGCCCGCTGCAGCCTGTGGCGCTGCCTGGAGGAAGGGATGCCAGTCCCAGCCCTCTGGGTTTCTGTGCCCCCAGAGCTCCCCTCCAGTCAGCAGGCAGAAACAAAGGACTTGAGCAGACTCTGGACCACGCACAGCTTCTCTGCACTAAGGTATTTGTGTTTGCTTCTTCATTCTGTGCTATTAGAGCAGATCTTGCCCCATCACCTTTTAATACTGAAAGATGTAGCTGTTTGATTTGAATATCCCATTTCCTCTGCTGATTGTTAAACCCTTCCCAAAATAGACTTGGAAACCAATTTGCAGTTTGGTCCCTTGAGCTCTCACACTGGTGGTGGGACAAGGGGCTTTGTGTCAAAGAAAGATATCTACCTCCAGCACTGGGCTCGAATAAAAAAATGATAATAAAACACTTTTAAGAATGTATTTCACAGTTTATCCTGAGTGTGAATTGCTTCTCACACTGTGAACTTTTTGGACTATAGGGCTGAGAATTTTCCTTTGAGTTGGTCCTGGGTTACAACCAATAAAGGTCTCCGAGCAGAGATGGCAAAGCTTCTGCTCCCAACTCCAGAGAATGTGAAAACCGAGATCTAATGAGGACGTCTGTCCTGTGACAGCTTCCCCAGCAAACTGACCGTACTCCTGTGGAGCACTAGAAACCCTTAGGGGATGCTCATGTGGTGTGTACTCACTTCCTGATTAACCATACCTGCTGCAAAAGGTTTTTTGTTCTGGGGATCGTATGAATTGCTCGTCTGAAGGATTACATTACAGAGCAGTTCATGGGTATGGCATTTCCTGGAACATATTTAAAGAAATATGGTGCAAGTGCATATATTGGCATACAGTCATCAACCTCCCTGTAAGTGAAATATTAACAAACTCAGAAAACAACCCGCACCAAGACAAAAAAAAATCCAAAAACCAAATCAACCCAAATCATTAAGGGCCTGTGAGGTGCCTAAGGTGAGGTGTGGGCTGTGTCATAAAGCACATTTTGTTAGCACAGTATTTTCAGCTTCCTTCTGAAATGTGAGTTGAAATTGCTGTTATACAGCTACACCTTTTTTCAGTTAATGCTGACGTTAGCTCAATGTTACGTTTGAGGAGTTAGATGCTTCTCTGCAACAAAATATAAAATGTAGACAGAAGATGATTGATCCACTGCTCCGTGGCCACGCAGTTTGAAAATGTCCATGTCTTTCAGGTTGAATTCACCAGGCTCTGGTACTACCCTGCGGTAGAGCTCCTATGGTATTGTGAATATCTGTCAAACCTCTGGCTGCTCCACAGCCCAGGTACACTTCGAAGATTAGCTTTATTTTACTAGCAGATGGATGTGAAGCCTGCTGAGGCCAGTGGAGTTTGTTTCCATCCTCTTCTGCAGCTGGTGGGGTGCAGTTGGGCCTGGATGTGCTGCCAGGTGCCTTCTTTCCTCCCACACCTTGTGGAGTCCTACAAGGGGAGGTCCAGAAAAGTACGGGCAGCTGCAGTGTCAAGGGGAGCATGAGGTGAGAAGGGCCCTGGAGGGACCGTGTGTTTCAGGGCAGGGAACGTGAGATGGAGGACTTAAAGGAAAACTTTTTCAGACTTTAGCTACAAATCAAAATAGGTAAGAAAGCTCTTGAGAGAAGGTCTGGCGAGCAGAAAGCTGCTCACAAAGAAATATCCTGGCTAATTTTAAACACTGAGTGAATGAAGAGAGAGGTGGGTTTGGGGTAAGAGCCATGATGCTTATCACCAGAGGCAATGGCTAAATTTCAATATATATCCGATCAATTTGGCCTTGTTTTCTTCAAGTGAAATATTAATGGAAACTCACACATATCGTGTTTGTCAAATACAAATCTCCCTGAATTACTTGGCTCCACTTAAGGGGGCTGAAGAGCAGTGCTTACAGTGGAAATACTCCTTTGGGCTTAAGATCAGTCATTGCTGCTCTGCAGCAATATAAAAGTTATCTGAGCAACGACCAGCTGTGCCTACACAGAAAACTGGAAATACCAGCGGTTGTGAAAGCCACAGACTGGTGCTAAAGACATGTTCTGTGGTGGGGGAGGTGGGGTGGCAGGGACGGCAGAGGGACCTTGCCAGCTTCACGGTGACCTGCAGCAGCCATGCAGAGGCAGCAGGCAGGTCTGGTGTATTTTGGTCTCTACCATAAACAAGTTTTCTGGCTAAACAAAGTTCCTAATGATACCTTGTTAATACACTGTGGCACAAAGGACAGTTTTCCTAAGCTGTTTTGCAGAGACTAGCTTGAAGCAGCTGGTTTTAAAAAGATTTAATCCAGCTTGAATCTGGGAGAAAATTGCTATTTGCCAAGGAGAAAAGTATATAAGGAAACAATCCCCTATTGATAACGAATGTGAATGAATCAAGTAAATCTATCAGTATTGCTGCTGGCCTCATCCTCCTTGCTTGAACTGTGTAAAGTCAAACCTATCCCTCCCCATGGCTTTTTTTGTTTGTTTGTTTGAGTAGCAATCAACGGTGTCTGTATTTCAGACTGACCACCAAGCAGGTGGTGGCCCTTGTTTCTTGTTCTCTTCTGATGTAAGTAGGCACAGGGGACTGGTTTGTTGAAGACCTCGCAAATGGCCTTAGACACTATAGGCACCAATTAAGGATCATTTCTAGTACTGGTGGGGGTAATTTAATTAAGAACCTATGGGCCTTGATGTCATGCAAACATAAGCTAGCATCTTGCTGCTGCATGGGTACAGCCCTGTATCTGTGGAGAGCATCAGTGGTATTGAGGAACCTCTTTGTGAGCTCAGAGGATTGGCAGTGGGAAATTGCCAACAGGGCTATGCTAATCACTAGCAATGTTTCCTGCCTTGATGTTTTAAATCAAAATAAATAACAAGAAGAAATAGGAGAATGGATTAATTGTACCCAAAGTTCTTTGTGACACAGGGCATGCAGAGGCTGCCTATGAATACATTTATTTTTCTAGTTTTAAGTAATTGTTAGTATTGTCATTCCCATTGTACAGGCAGTAGGTGGAAAAACTAAGTTAGACTTCAAGATTGAATTTGCAATGCCTCTGACAGAACTGAGAGCTGACCACAAGATTCCTAAGCTTTGTACCAAGTCGAGTGATGCTCCAGGGTCAGGGTGGTGGTGGCTGCACACCAGCAGGACATGGCATACAGAGTTTCAGAGTGAGCTGCATTCAGCAGACTGATGGATTACTGCATCTGGAGTCACAAGAGACTTCCCAAACCTACAGCTGCCTGGAATGGCACTCCCCAGAAGGAAGTATTTCTTATTTGCTACAATGAACAGTAAATTGCTATAATTTTGAGCTTATTTATCAAGACTTTGAAATGTTGCTGATCACCCTTGCACAGACATTTAGACTGTTTCAGCACAAATCTGGGAAGAGAATATCAAGGTTTAAATTTTCCATCTGACTCAGACCTGGGGTTTGAGCAAAGTTGTCCCCATGTTCCCCCAGGAGGGTATGGTAGTGGTCACACTGCTGCAGGCTGAGCTTGGCCCAGTTTTCCCTGTTCGAGCTCTTTCCCTGCCTGGGGAAAGGTAACTCCTCCCTGGCACTGGGACTGGAGCAGAGGTACTGTGTCTCGGGTGAAAATCCTGAATCTCATTACTGTCTTCTCAGCCAGAAAGTGTTTCACTGGTCCTTGTAAGCTGGAAGATCATCCAGAGGACAAGACGCTGAGGCGCAGAGTGCCTTGGCAGGCTGGTTTGGGCAGGGGCGGTTTCAGAGTCCCTCCGTCCCTTCGAAGGTGTAACTGCCAAGTTAGCGGTAAGTGGCCTACATAACCTCCTTCGTTGTCCAGTGAGCAATTACTTTCCTTCTGCATTGTGACTGCTGTTGCAGTGGGAGGGCAGGCAGGAGTTACGCTCATGTGCAGAGAAAAAGACTAGAAAAAGTTTGCCTCAAAGCAACTGTCTTGCTGTTCCCCGGTGCAGGCCTCAGGCTGAAACTCACGCTCTGGAGTGAGCGTGCAGCCATACACAGAGTTGCATGGCCCGTGATTTTTAGAAGAGCCACAACCAATTCCTGCAGGTTTTCCCTTGGTGTGTTGGTACAGGCGGTGAGACCTCGTCAGGGACTCGCCCCAGGTCCTCCCCTGTGCCTCTAGCAGGTGTTGCAGGAGAGCTGGAATATCTGAGCCTCGGGGATGATTTAGTTCCTTGATTCTGCACTGTCATTTAATCTCCGTTGTTCTGCCCCATCCCTGTGAATATGGCTTCTGACAGTATGTTTGCTGCCTTCTCCGTCAAGCTCGCTTGTGCCTTGCTCTAGGGACAAGTGACATAAATCCGCCCTTGCTCAACAAGCGAGGCCCCTTGCGCTGCCATTACAGAGCTCTGACTGAATGCAAACCCAAAGCTGGTATTGCTCATACTTAATCAATTGTGTCACTGCCAATGGTATTGGTAATTCTTGAGTCGTGTCTGCTAGGCGGGCTGGGAAAATAATAAGGAATGGCTGGGAAGAAAAATCACTTTGCAGCAACCAGACATGCAGAGCCCGAAATGGTGAAAATCCACAGCACCTCCTCCTTGGGCCTGCGATGACGCCATACAATGCAAGGTAGGCTTGAATTCTCTCTTCTGGTGGCAACATTTCTGCGCTTCGCATGGTAGAACTATCTCTTCTCGATGAGCACTTCTGCTACTGCAGATTTTAATTGCCGCTCCTTGAGAGTGAGATAAATGGAGCTTGAAGTCCACAGCATCAGAGCTCTCCATAGACAACCTGACTGCGACTGTTCCTGTGCTTAGATGATGTCAGCAGCATGCTATTTACTTAACCTATAAATGTCACTGGTGTGATTTGTGCTGCTGAAGATTTGGGGAGAAATGCTAACACTCGGCAAAAGAAAGAAACCTTTAAGGAACAGATGGTCAGGCAGGATTTTCACACTCACTGTTCATGTGTAAGAGCATGGAGAGCCCATATTTAAGGCAGCAGATTTTTGCTGGGGGTGAGCACATCTTGCACATCAGTTGGCACATGTGCAGGAACATGCACGTCTTCTCTCTGCACTTCACACCCACTGGTGAAGCCTGGCAGGAGCCCGGCGGGCATGAAGGGGTGCCGGGTGGGTGCCAGCTCTGCCTGTTGGAACAGTTACCCTCCCAGTGCAGGTTGGGATAGCAGCAGCTGAGCCAGAAGAAGAGGAGACACCCCGGCACACAAGCTCCTCCGAACAGAGCTTGCCCCCTGGCAGGCACACGCTGCGGGCAGCAAGGCTTTGCTGAGGAGCTGCTGGGCTCATGTGGTGCTCTGCCAGGGATGTAGGGCACCGGTAAGGCAGAGGCTGCCTCCACCAGCCTTTGAATCCCAAGTATGAATTTTGCTGTTTGGTTGGAAGAAAAGTCTCTCAAATTCCTCTCCACCTGTCTGCTCTCAGCCTTAAGATTGCCAACAGCTTGTGGTGTGGTGGATGGATTGTGGACCCCCTGCATTCACCTGGACATGTGCTGCAGTCTCAGAGACGAAGGGGGTGGTTCTGAGGAGCAGAAGCCCTCGGCGAGGCTTTCCAAGCATCCGTTCGACCTCTGGGCTGGAGCTGCAACCCTGCTTGGAGCTTCTCCTGCCAGCTCCCCGGGGGATGCTCCTGGATCCTCCTTCCAGCCCTGGGAGGCTTTCTCTTTCAGAGATGATGCTGCTGTTCAGAGGAAGGGGAGGACAGAGAGAAAAAGTGCTTTTTGGAGGGGTGTGTGTTTCATTGCAGTTTTTTGTTCTTTTTAAATCTCGCAGGAGACCATGAGACAATGTAGGTCAGTGGCAGGGCAGGGCTGGGGACACTGTAGGTATGGCTGCTCTCTGTGCATTGGGGTGTAGCACAGCATGCTCCACAACTGAATTTATTTTTGGAGAGGTGGAATGGGGAGAAAGTTACACCCTCTGAATTTAATTCCTGATTTATGTGTGTCAAGTTGGGTGTATGCTTCCTTTCCACTCTTTATTTTTTCCTTTTTCTTTTTAGGATAAATTTATACTTCTCTGGTCTCCCTCCTGTTTGATGAATTCATGGTGCCATCTACTGATGGGAGCTGGGATTAGCACGGCGTTCTAGCCGGGGATGGCAGTCCACGCTGTTTCAAAACCAGATTTAATTATGCGGTTAAACAGCGGCTTTAATCATGGAAAGCATCAAATTCCTGGGATTTTTTTTTCTTTTTTGTTTTCCTCGCCACTAGAGCTCAGCACCTCTAAATCACCTTGAGAGCTTCGGGATAGGTGGCTGTCTCTGCAGGAGGCTAAATAAGAGCGGAGCTTTAGAATCTCACCCTGAATGTACAGCAGAGTCCCCAGGAACTCTCCTCCAAACCACCCCCCGCCCCGTGCTCCAAGCATTGTACCCCTCTGCTGTTGCTCTGCTCCTCAAACTGAGAAAGCATTTTTAAAAACCATTTGAGCTTCTTTTTGAAAACTGGAAGATTGGTTGTTGTTGTTGTTGTTGTTGTTGTTTTAAAAAAAGGCAGTAACCAAAACCAGCAGATCAAAACTTTGTGCTTTGGGTTTGCGAGGCAGACAAATTCTTTCCTCTTTTATCTGGAATCAGCAATGTTACACGATCTGATCGCAAAGCTGAACCTGCCATTTATAAAACAATCCAACCATCACTGAGAGGGGAAAAAATTGATCTCTGCTGTCTTTATGGACAATACTTCTGAATTTTAGATTTCAAAAAGCTGCAAACATTTTGATTAGTTCTGTGCTAGTTCTGCTAAGAGTGTGGGAATGGGGACAAGCTTTGCTCCTGCAGATCTCTCCTCCAGCTTTAACTACTGTCTCATCCTATTACTGTCTTTTCCATGCTGACTGCTCCTTCTCTCCTGAACTATTTTTCCTGAAGCTTCCTGCTCCTCAGGAGTCTGGTTCCTGTCCCCAGGCAGATGCACAGCATGACCAACCTAAGAACCTGGCAGTCAACCTGGAAAACAGGGTGTGGGGCTGGAGTTAGATCAGATCCAGGACATCTCCATCCCCAGGTGGCTCTTGCCTTTGAAGGACCCTCTGTGAGGAGTGAGAAACAGAAAATGTATGGGGAAAAATGCAAACAAGTAGAAACATCTTAAAAAAATGTGACTACTTCTCCAAATGGTGGGAAACTTAATTGAGATACATGATTTTGCTTCTGAAATATCTAGTTCTTTTTTCCTTCAGAAGGAAATAGGAGACGTTGCCTAAATGGCAAACAATTTCCACATACATCTTTAAAGCACAGACTCTTTTTCTGACCTTTTTCTGTAAGCACAGTGATTGCCCATAATAGCTTGCCAATGTTCCTAAGGTTAGTAGATAAAATAAATAAGAGATAATAGTGTTCTGTGTAGTGGTGCTTTAGGGAATGTTGGAAATATTGAGGTAATTGGGAAGTCTGCAAGGGGAGGGGGATGTCACCGAAAAGGAATTGAGGTAAGATTAGAAAAGCTGAGCTGCAGATCTTGGGAATACTAGCTGAAGGTCAGAACTAGAGGCCACTGGATCACTTTCTCTTGAAATACTGAGTCAAATATAGAAGAGGGAAGAACCAGAGCAATACCTGTTAATTTTGACACCCAATTATTGTACAGATATTGTTATTTTAATAAGATTAGCCAGCAGTAATTGCAAAGCAGTAGACCCTTCCCTCCTTTGTATATCTGATGGATTAGTCTGCCCACCAGCAGAGCAGTGCCATGCTTAGAGCGGGATGTGCTATAGTTAGGCATGACACATCCTAGGTTGGTTAAGAATTAACTTTGATGGTTTCCTCCTCTCCTCACACAATCAGGAACAGCTTTGCACAGGCTGTTAATGGCAGGTGGTGGGGAGCAGCTACGAGTTAAGAACTAGCTCAAATGATGCTGTAAATGGACAGCTGGTATTTATATGAAGAAGGCTTGGAATTTGGAGGGTCATTATTTTTAATCCAGGTCAGACCTGTTAAATTAATGTATTTCAGTAAAAAAACAACCAAAACTCAAATGGGATTTTCTTTGTTTACGGTATGCATTCCTAATCCCACCCCAGGGATGAACACAAGGAATATTGTTGCTTTCTACCAAATGTAAGAGGTATGGGTCAGAATTACCCGCTGCTTCCCACTTGGGAAGGCCAGTGCTCCAGCTCAGCCTGTTCCCTTTGCAGTCTAAGCTGATTTTAGCAAACATTTCGTTTGTGTTTCAGTGCAGCTGTGTCGATATAAGCAAGATGTGACCAATTACTGCATGATACTTCAGGAAAGTCAATTCACGTGTGCAGCTGTGGGCAATGCTCCGAATGTATTCGTCGGTGCCCAAACGTGTGCCACAGACTTGCAAACCAGCTCAAGGCAGGGTTCACTGTTCCTCGGAATGTGTAAGGCTCAGCACAACAGCACAGCAAACTCTTGGGCAGTAGTAATGATTTGTGTCTGGTGACTCCTGAGCGCCACAGTCATGGACCAGGACTGTGCTGAGGGGGACTCTGGGCTGAGGTGTGAGGGCAGAATGGTTCCCGTCTCCAGCAATTTGCAGCACAAGGGGACAATCAGTGATTTGGAATATGAGAAAACATGTTTTGGAGACATTATTAAGTAATATGATATTTAGTCTAATAATACAATTTATTTCATGGTTGTCGTACTCTTTTGGTAGGATTTGTGGCAAAATTAAGCTTCTTATAAGGAGTATGGAAGAGGAAAATGAAGCAATGCAATGTGTCCTGATGAGAAATTCCCACTAGAGAAGGAGAAAACATGAAGATACTGATTTGAAAAATGTAATTAAAGGTTAATGGAAGCTGGGAATAAGTTAGGATACATATTAGAAGTAAAGCAAAGCAGGTTACATTTGGTGTGAAAGAAAACATTGGCCTGATGAAAGAAAGAGACCACGAAAGTTTTGAGGTGGTTTTTTTGTAATTCTTCACAGTTACTGTATTTGCTGTGAGAAGGAGACTAACAAGCAAACCAGTCACTCCAGCATCTACACTTCTTTGGTGTGGTAGATATGTTTAACAAGAGCAAGGATCCCGTGAAAGGGAGATGAAAGCACCTGTCCATAATTCTGGATACTGAATGCAAGTTCTTCAGTCACAGTAGCATGTCCATGTGGTCTTTGGAAAACAGGCTTTCTCTGCCTTGTGGATGTACTAGAATGAACACACAAAAATGTAGAGCATCCCGATGGTTGGGGAAAGCAGTGGTGCAGAGGAGCTGGATATGGCCCCTCTAGCAATTGCCTTACGGCCTCAGACTGAGGTTTTGGGTCAAGAACTGAACCTGTTACAGACCTGTGTTTTTGGAGTGGGCTTCTTTTTGTTTATAGGTCTCTGTCAAGATGACTGTAGATGTGCCGAAGTCTGAGCTCCAGTAGTAGCCTACAGGGTCAGCAAATGCTTGTACACATACTACTAATGCTTTTCCTATGCAAGCATCCGTAACTGCTGCAGCACCGATTTATTGGTTGACTTCTGAACTGGGTTGCTGTTAGTACTCTGCAAGGCTCCAGCCTCACCAGAGCAGCTGAGCGGAAGCAAGGCTCAAACAAAACACAAACTTAGACACGCTCGTTATGTTATATGCACCTTCAAACTGAGCTTCACCTCTCATGGACCTGAAGTTTACAAGGCAAAAGAATAGTTAAAAGAGTTGGAACAAGTCGCAGGGGTGTGAGAAAACAAAGAGGCTCATTAAACTTTATGCCTGCATCTCACCTATAAACAGCATAGGGCAGCGTTTGTTACTGCTTTGAAATTTAATTACGCGCTGCCTTAACTAGGATACATCTAATCTTATCTTTTTCCACCTGGCATTAGAGAATGAATCTCAAGTTTTTAAAAGCTGCACAAGATTTTCAGGAATGCTGCAGTACATGTCTGTGTATAGGATATGGGTTTGCTCACCATTTCAAAGAGAGAAAAGATAATTTCATTTTGAAGTACATCAGGGACTTGATTTTACTATCCACAAGGCAATTAATAACGCATTAGTATATATGACTGCATTCAGTGTTTGCTGACAAGTCCACATGCTTCTGTGTGGAACATATTTTCTTCTGAATACGACATCTTTCTTAAGCACCGAAGAGTATAAATATTGGTCTTGGTGCTTGAAGGAGTCACATCTCAAGCAAGTGAATCACATTTTTAAAGCACCATGCTGTAGTGGAATTACTGAAATCCGTTCCTGTATAGATCAAAGCTGTGACAGATTTTCATGTTGCCTCAAACGTGGCCATAATCCATTTGTTCTCTCCCAGCAGACGCTATTCCAGGGGGGTTCGCAATGTGTTTCGGGCTAAGTCCTCTTTCAAAAGTTATTCTCACTATAAATGATACAGCGTAGCAATTTAAAGCTTGAGCTGATTGAGAAACCTTTCATGCTAAGTTTCCTCAGAAAAGATAATTTTATTGACACTTGCTCCAGCCTTGAAACCCTCCTGTGCTCTGCAGCCTGTGTCATTGACAGTGGTCTCTTCTGGGAGCTGAAGTGGCTGCACGCAGGCCTAGCCCAGCACAAACGTGACCGTGCACATTGTGTCCTTGTGCCTTGTTAGCCAGGCAGCTGCCTCTGTCACAAGGCATTTCTCTTGCAGAACCTGGTTTGAAGTGGGAGCAGCAGCAGAGCAGCACAAGTGCTGGGACGTTTAGGAACAGCACAATGTGACAAGTGCCAGAGATACACGCTGATGCAGAGCTCAGAAATGCACAAAACAGAGTTGATTGCTGTTCCTTTGGTATCAGCCAACTTAATGATAATCAAGTCTAAGATGCTTCCCAGAACAGTTTTCTGCCTGGCCAAAAGTTTGGAAGGTGTATTTCCAGGAAACCTGTACTTGCTCTGGGAAGAATGCTCCCCAGGTCAGGTCTAAAAACCTGCAGAGTGAATGCTGGTTAGTTTTATCAATGATTCAGTGGAAACCAATGAGTGAATCAGGCTTGAATTTGGCACAAACAGGCCAGAAAGGAGTTTTCATTTTTTTTTCCACAGTAGGTAAATAATCACAGTAAAACCAAGAAACTAAATAAATAATGAAAATGTAAGTTTTAGTGTAGGAGATACACATGGGACATACTCATGTGCATATGTGCCTGCAAGTAAAAACTGTGGGTGTTGGTAGGGATTGGAGTACTTCGGAAATGTGTGAACATCCTGCAGGTACTTTATCTTGGAGTAAATGATTGTCTTGGTGTCAATTTTGTGAGCAACCCCAAAGAGTATTTAAGAAAGGATATGGAAGTATAATTTAAAAAAACAAAGTGCTGAATGCTAATTTACTTGCTCCAGAACTGAATGGAAAAGCCATTAGGAAAAATACACTGAGCAGGTTTGGCAGGAGAAACATTTCACATCGCACACGCAGACAGAGCAGTTAAGTGTTAAAAAGAAACAATGCTGTTTTTTCCTTGAAACTAATATTAAAAGATATGTTATTAAGAAGTGTTAATCTGATATGACATGATCATTTCATTTATTAAATGTTCTTCACTACTGCTAACAGGTGGGAAACCACAAGTAAGAGGTGAAATACATTCTCCTAATGCACAGGGAGACAGGGTTACAAAGTGGGTTATGAAGTAGCTCCAGAGGGAATTAAAGGGTCAGTGTGTGTTACTGGGTTGGTAGAATAGAGGTGCTGGTGCAGGGCAGAGGGGAGCTGCTGGGTGCAGAGAAGGGATGTGGATCAGGATTCATGGCTGGAGCAATTTCCAGCACCCTGTGATGTCCTGGCAGCCTGTCCTTGCTGGTAGGTATCACTTCTGCTCTGATCTGTCACCTTACTTCACTTTTAAGCATGTGTATGAATGATCCCTCTGCCAGCAATGGGATTGCTCATGTATTTCCTTTATTTCCCACAGGTAAGTGTTTGAATGGAAGGACTGCCTCATAATGCTAGATTAATTTTCCAGATTGACATGGGCATAGTTAAATTCTGCTTGTGCCATACCTACTTTTATCTATCTGTCTCTTTTCCATAATAAACCAGTGCCACAGGATTGTAAAATAAATATTTACATGAAATATACAGAAAAGGTTACTCAAGTGAGGTTATATTGACATCATCGGTCTTGTTTATATTGATATTTATGCTATTTGCGTTGTTATAAGTGAACAAATACTGTGTTTCTTAAAGCAAAGTCTATTTAATAGAAAGTACTGAGGTCATTTTTCTGGCATGATAGTTCATGGAAGCACCTCTTTTTTTAACCAAACAAGCACTTTTTGGAGCACAGCTCTATTCAGAATTTCTGTATTTCAAAAAGCGATATGGAAATCAGGTAGCATGTTAGAGTCTGATGTACCTGTAAATAAATCAGATATCTGGGGCAAGAGGGACTTTCAGGAATTACCGTGGGTCAGGTAATTCAGTTGTGGCATATTTTTATAAAAGCACCAAGGAATCTCAGTAAGTTAATAAGCTTGCAAGTCATCAGATTTTCCGCATGCAGTCATGTCCTGTAAGTGCAATAGAGTGTATTAATAGTACTCTGATGTAACATTTTCCAAATGTTTTGCAGTAATACTGGTTGGGCCATGTACTTCTAACAAGTGCTAACATTCCTCTGGGAAGACTCAGGGACTGAAGTGCCTTATACTACCATAAAATGCGGAATAATCAAATCTGTGAAGGACAGGCCATTGTGAACCTGGCAGGAATATGTGACACTTGTGTATTGTGTAACAGGCATTTCCTCTAGTTCTCTGACGAACTGGAAAAAAAGATTTGGAACCATATGTGTTGCGTACATGAAGCGGAACATAACTTTACTTAACATTCAAGTTTCCTACCTAGTTGACACATGACAGTGGTAGGTTCCTGAAAGGGAAAAGAGCTAGAATTGATGCTGTCACAGAAAACTTTGCCTGGTATCCTTTCCTACCCCTATGCCTTTTTTTTTTTCTTTTATTTCAGTAGCACCTGACCTCTCATTTGGTTGTTGGACAGTCAGGGAATGTCCCTGGGTATGGAGCAGGTGAGGATGAGATACCATACAGGTGATTCTGCTGGGTAGCCTTTTTGTGAGGATATCTAGAAGAGGAAACTGACAAGTGGCTGGTACTGAAGAAAAATTGTGTTTAGGTAACATTTGTTCAATCTGCACACTATTATTTGAGAAAAAAAACAAATTAAAATATTTGGATCAAATAAAAAAAGATGCAGCTCGCTCTTGTGCAGCTTTATTTAAGAGAAATTCCAGTTGAAAGCAGTGTCTTCCCATTATGTGGACTATAGAGGCAAGGGTTATTCTTTCTTTTTCAAAAACTGTTAGTGTTTCACGATATTTCATTCTGTAAGAGCTTCACATATACAGTTCTATCCTACATATGATTGTTTACACAAATGACTTTCCAGATTACATGAGCTTCCAAGTATATTTTGATATGGAAAAAGAAACATTGGTGCAACTGTATACAAGGAATGAAATCTGATTTCAATTAATACAATAATCCATGTAATAGATGAACATCTGGTTCTAACTTTCCAAATCTTGGCTTCAGAAATGAATGGGAAAGTCAGTACAGAGCTTCTGCGTATAAAGCATGGTATTAATTCTTCATGTCTAGTTTATTTACATTTATTTAGACTAGAAAGATATTCTAACTTCCCTGAATGAGTTCAGGTATCTTCCCTCATCACCCATAAATGGAAATTACATCACTATGTCCTCATATATTATAAACCAAAGAAGAATACCAAGAGGAAAACAGCCATAGAAATTCAGCCCAAATCATGTCATGAGTTGTATGACTTTCCACTACTTGTTGTTTGAGGTACTTAGTTTAGATTTAGATTTATTTAGATTTATAATTTATTGTATAATCTAGCGTTTGGTTTTGTTTTTTTTTTTCTTTTTCCAGACAGTAGAAGCCTTGTTAAGCCTCTCTTCTAAGTCAGTGTAGAATTTGGCCAGTCTAGGAAACTCTCCAAGTTTGCTGTTTCAGTCCTAATATCTCACACTGGGATTTTGCACTTAATTTTGATGGGATCAGATACAGACCTTGAATCAGTTATATTAATTCTATTGATAATTAGAAGATACTAATTGAAATCCTGAAGTTGTTATGTATGGTGATCACTAGGTGGGGAGGATAATAGTTACTCCTTCCAGTGATGTGAAGAAAATCTGTCTGAAGTGATATTGTGGTCAGGTAACCACTGTTTCCAGGGCAAGAATGTGGCTGTAGAGAAATAGACCTTCACAGGAGCAATTCAGCTGTTTGCCCAGACCCTGATTTCACAAGTATTTATGAAAAAAAAAAAATCCTTACAAAGGTACACATGCTGTCTGCACATGGCTTTCTATTTCTCAGATTGGTTTGTGTTGTGATATTGAAGATGTTGCCATTTTATTTTGCAATTGCATTGGCACATGGTAAAGAGTGATGCGTCAGGATGGTGTGAGGGCTGGGGCAGTCTTTGGGTTTCAGGGATGCTCCTCAGGGCATGGCAGGGCAGGACCTGGCAGCCAAGGCTCCTGGGCAGTGGGATAGGCCGAGGACAAGCTGGGAATTAGCGTCATGGTGAGAAGCACGTTGTGGTGGTGGGGGGAAGGGAGTGCGTGGTAGAACTGCGAGAACTTGTTTTGCTCAGGGGACGTTTGTAATGCTCTGTGCTCATAACTGTTAACACATAGTAAGCATTCTTCCCTTCTTATGCATTTGAGAGCATCTGAAAACAAACCTCCTCACTTCTATTATTTCTTTTTTCTTTTGCATGGAATGATTATTTACCAGTATTCTGAACATGCAAATATAACATACAAGATATTTTGTACACTTATAAATTCAGCAAGCATTTTCTTGGCACCTCAATATTCTACTGATGCCACTGGTACTATGCATTCTTCATTTAAACAAAGCCCCATTATCTTGCCAAATTACATGAAGTCTACTTTGACCTTTACCTCTGTACCGCTAAAAGAGGTTGTATAACCACTCTTTCCCTGTCCAGAAATAGGAATGAACATAGATGAGAGTAAACACACAGCGTGGTCAAAGCTCTTGAGGTATACCTCTTAATATCAAAGAGCTAATCATAAAGGATTAATCCCTTTTTCGTGAGCAGTAGCTCTTCATCATGGCATTAGTTTGAAAATAATCACGTTCAGAAGTTTTGAATACTTCAGAAACCATTTATAACTCTGGTAGGGAAGTGATAGCAAGGGTACAGGTAGGTCATTGCCATGATTGCAGCAGTGTCCCTCTGTGAGAGATGGCACAGCTGCACCATGCCCTCCAGACAGTGCTTGTCCTCACTGCTGGTGCCTTCTGCTTTCCCCACCCTGTGCTCAGGTTATTATTGGGGAAGGTGTATTCATGAGATAATGTATTTTAGAGCAAGTTTAATTAGAGATATGTGTGCTGCCATTAGGATCTGAAAGGTAGAGAGTAGACTTGAAAGGAGGGGAGGAGCTTTGCAAGAGAAATGCTTGGTGACAGAAGACAGATTTTAGCAAGAATGAGGGAAAGGGGGAATGTTGTAAGAAGCAGGGTGATGCAGGAAGACAAGGCTTTATTTCACATCATCCAGGTTGTTGGCATTCTGAAAAGCTCCTTCCCTAGCTTGCTGCCCACCCCACTGTGGCAATCCTGCCCTCACTGTACAGGGGTGTGCGGTGTTATTCCGTACAGCTGGCAGAGAAACCCCATTTTAGTGCTGCAGTTGAACTTCCAACATTCCCGTATGTTTCGCGAGTGGAAAGGGTGCTGAGGTAGCCCAGAAGGGAAAGCAGAGCAGCCCTGAACGCTGCAGTGCCTCCTCACGAGAGATTGGCGGCTATTTGAGTTGAGAGGAAATACATGCTCTCCCGCTGAGCACTGGCCTGGGCCTGCGGCCGTGACCCGAACTGGGGGCACGTGTGCCTAGGCAATGAGGCAATCCGTGCAGGAGGGTGCCTGCCTTGGCTCGTGCGCGTAGGCTGGGACTGGAGCTCCCTCATCCCCTCAGTAAATCAAAACCTATCACAACCTGATTCAAAGCACTCCTAAATAAATGAGCCTTTCAGCTGATGTCAATAGGATTTCTAGTCTCTTTTCCATTCCTCGGCATCCTTGCATCCCCAGAGAATATAATCAAGCACAGGAGACTGCAACAATCAGGGCTTGGAGATTATGTAGCATCCAGGCACAGCCTTGAGGAGTCATGTTTGCTGACATTAAGTTGACTACAGCTTTACGGTCATTTTACACATGACGGCATGTCAGCTGTGTAAACCTCGCTGGAACAGGAGATTGCCTATGACTAGCTGCTGTGAAATTGAAATGATTTGTCTGTGTCTACGTGGACTGAAAACCGTGGCTATTGTTTGCTAGGCATTGCAATTTTTCAAGATTCTGTTCTAATCCAGTATAATTTTGTAGCGGAGACAAGGCATTAAGGGGGTTCATGATGCAAGTGTGTGTCAGGCCCCCACTTCATCAGTGCCTCCCGTCAGATTTAATGGGCTTCACCTTGAAAGCACCGGATCATCCTGAATTTTCCCAAGTTCAGTAGAAATTATAGCAAGGGCAATCTGTGCCATTGCAGAGGGAAGTATTACTCAAGGTCACTTAGGGTAACAGAGTGAGCTCTAACTGATATGATTTCTCTGAACAACATGTGGATTAAGATACCATTTAGCATAACTGGTGTAGTTTGAGCCCAGGGTGTCCCTGGCTTTCAGTGTATAGGTACCTGTACAGGTAAAGGTGGATGCGCTAGTCTGCATCTTGAACCAAAGCAATTCTGCAAATAATGATTACTTCTGCTTTCACTTTTCAAACTTAACAACGCTACATGAAATTTGTGGTGTAGTTCAACAGGATGAGACTTTGAGTATGGCCTTTGAATGTCATTCTGTAAAATTAAATATTTTGCTTTAAATTAACATACAAGAATTGAAAATATTAGACCTATGCGTTTTGACCAAAAGCTACAGAGTTCCTATGTGTTCCATAACCTGACTGCTCTGTGCATCACAAGGAAAACACAAATGCTTTATTTTAGGTTTTTGTGATACTGTATTTCATGTGACTTGAAGTACAATAAAGATTGGGATAAACAGACTTTATACAACACCACATCCTAGTACAGAACATTTTATAACAGAAGAGGAATAAAGACTCCCACTGAAAAGCTGCTGGTGTCAAATAATCATGTATTCCACTGTTGCTGACTTGTCTCCGCCTAAGTGACAGGGGCTTAGCTACCAACAGGAAACAATATTCCAGCAAATGTTTGTGATACCGTGTGTAATTCTTGTTGTATCAAAAGCCTGTGTGGAGCTGTGTGCTTTTGGCTTTAGTGTTCTTCTCCCTCACACATACTGAAACAGTAAATGAGGAAATATTTATGCTTATCAAGGAAGAATGCTACTTCTTGCAAACATCCTTCCGCAGCACACGAGTTGGTCTTACACTGCCTGTCTGAAGTTTTGGTGAACTTCAGGGTTGATGTCGCATATTGTGCCCAAAAGCCTTTTCATCATGCTCTCCATGTTCTTGTGGTAGCTGCTAGTGATGTGTTGGATGGTTTCTGCTGTTTGCTCTTCTATCTTAGCAGAGAGGTTACCTTGGGAGCCCATTACCTGAAAAGCAGAAGTCCTTGGAGTAAAATAAAGGGTTATGTATGACTATATTTAATGTACTACTTCATCTAATGCAAACAGAAGGCAAACATGTCACACTGCTTCCTAGCAGTAAGGCTGTGATCTAGGTTGAACTGTATACATAAACACAGGATTTAAGGGAACTCTTTCATATGTTCATTAGCAATGGGGATCTCCCGATGTAATGAAAGTTTCCCAGCTCACTGTGGGAACAACGTTGTACATGTTTTGTCTTTTGTATCGCTCATTTTAATTTGTTTTCTATTTTAATGACTAGTCAACTAAGTCCTATCACCAGTGTGCTTTGTTTGGCCTCTCCAAGAATGAATGTGAGCGTGGCTAAGGAGCAAAACATGGGAAAGCCTTCCTGACAATACATAATTACAGTTTCAGAGTACTTGAAATATCTTCGGCAGTTAGTGATGTATAACCCTCAACAGGCCTCAGACAAGGTCTTTTAATGTTACATTTTTTTATTTGGCGAAATACCAGACAGCTTCTGGCACAGTTAATATCAGGACATTCGCTTAGAATTTAATTGACTCTAGACTCGCTGAACATTTTAGCAAGGTTATGTTATAAACAGATACACGCGTTCCAAATCTGTGACTTTGCTTCCTCCTCCCCCACTGCCCCAACATCTCTTGAATTCTTTCCTTATGGAAAAGTCCTTCAAATACCAGCAGAGAAATTGGTTTCCAGCTAAAGAATTCCATGGGGGAAAGCAGAAGAGGTTTTCTCCATGCTACATTTCATGCATTCTACAGAGTAGGGAAAGAATAAGTAACCTATTCTTGTTCCTGCCGTGGTTCTCTGGGGTGGACTAGCAGCTGAAGCTAACTTGTGATGCCAGTGGGATACCTAGAGGATGACCAGAAATAAAAGAGGAGTCATTAGCTTTATTTCCTAGGTGATTGCAGCCCAATTTTGTCCTTAAAAGAAGGAAAAGCTGCTGAGTTAAGAGCTTTTGCTCCAATCATCTTTAGAAATTTATTTGTAAGTACCTGGCAATGTAGCAAGGTTTGTCCATAATCCAGATGTAAAACACTTTCTGACTTGGAAGAAATACAGGACAGACATAATTGTAAATATCAGGAACTATTTTTAAATGGCATTTTATTTCAGGTTTTAGACAAGTTGTAACGGTCTCACATGGGAAAGATTGTACTGCTCAGACCAGATTTATGAAGCTGACTTTTTCCAAGGAGAAAATAACTTTCTAGAGATCCCAGATGGTTGCATGTTATCCAGCTTCTAAGTACTTTTGAAAAACCTCAAGAAAAGTATTATAATTCTTAGGAAGAGTCTCTGTAGACTGGGAACCTGCTCTCTCAGTTCATGCTAGTACTGTATCTTGAGATAGCAGATTCTTACTCTTCTATGTATTTTCCACCCTTTTTCCTGCTTCTGAATTTGAAGACCTTTGTTCTTGTCAGAATACAGCTAGTGCTGTGCTTAATCTATGATTTCTGATGACCCTCAAGGTTTTTCCCTTGTTTAGCCTGTAATGGTTTTATTGCTAGTGTCATTCCAAAGTCACTAAAACATTACACTGACTTGGAAGCCACAAATTTCAGAATTAGGCTGCACATCTCCAGAGTTCAGTGATCTCTGACCCTGGGGACGAGCACCATCAGCACTAGCAAAAATTGATTTGAGATCTGAGCTTAGATTTTGTGTATTTTGATAAAAGATCAAATTAATCATTGCTGCTTTCTGCTGCTGCTGATGTTCATTTGGGACTGGTGTGGAATATCTTACAGCATGAGAAAACTTACCCCAGTTTGGATACAGCACCACAAAGTAAGAGGAAGAATAGCATTGCATAAGACTGTGACAAAGAACTAAAACCACTCTGAATACCTGAGCCAGTGAACTGACCTGGACATGAGACTTCCCTCTGCACTGACTTAGCTGGAACTCCCGACTGCCTTCCAGGCACGGGTTAATAATGATGACATTTGTCTGGGTAGATAAATGTTCGACATAATGGGGTCAGGGAACGTGAAGGAGGACTGCAATGATCTTGTACAACACGCTGTCATTTGAGGAGCAATATGTGCTCTGTCCTGCTTGTGTGAAATGTTCAGCAGACAAACGGTGGCCTTTCCCTGCAGCTTGAATTTTGTTTGTGGTGAAGAAATTGAGTTCACCGAAGCAACATCTTTTCCCTTCTGCTTATTCAGACCTAAATCAAGACATCTGGCTTGATTAAAAAGGTGAACAAGTTTTAGAGTTGTTTTATTTTAGTGCCTGTAAACACCTGAAATTGTACATATGAGACAATTCCAGCTGGCCTGGCTCTGTGAGTGTGTCTGGAGGCTGGAAGTGTATGTTGGAGACCTTGTGTATGTATCTGTTCCTAAGGCTTGTGATTTCTCCTGGAAAATGTTTTATGTGCTGTGTGACTGAAAAGACAGGTTTGTAAAGCAGTTTTTATTTGACCTCTTTGGCTTTTTTTTTTTTTTTTGTGGCTGCTTTTGCACATGTAGTTTCCTTACCTTTGCACAGAACAAGCAGGGAAAAAACCAAGAACAAAAACGTAAGAGGAAGGTCACCAAGTAAAAAGAGAACAGTTTGTGAACCTTCATGAAAAAAATGTCAAGATGGCATGAATGTATAAAATGTGCTATAATTCAGATATGAAAATATCAGCCAGACCACTTTTACTGTGAAAATGTAGTGGAAAAACTGCAGAGTTTTGGTGATTTCAGTTCATCAAAGATACAGTCTTGTATGCAGTCAAAGTCAGCTAAAGTGGAACAGATATAGAAAGAAAGATATCAAATCTTTGATTTACTGAAACATCCACCCTACTGAAACCTCCAGTTTCAAGACAGGAATGAGGGCTATCTGGAGTTAAAGACAGAGGACCCAAAGATATTTTTTTCTTAAGGGAGATACAACTTTAAAGGCAAACATGAAGCACATACAGAATCTGGGCAATTTTAGCGGTGAAAGCCCACAATACCTTCTACAAGTGAGTCACCACAGATATCATCAGTGATGCACAAGCGTATGTGCATCACTGGTGATATCTGTGGTGAATCAGTATTATCACATTGGTTTTCAGAAGCCTTCATGTAACACTGAAGGAATTTGTTTTACTGTTGAACAGGTTGACACTGGAGAAGATCACAGGCAGATTTCTTACTTACATTTGTTTGCTTGTTCCTAAATTCCTTCTCCCTCTGTAACCGGTAGTGGTCTACCTCAGCTATGGCTTCTTCCTTGGCCTGCTTCAGCCTCTTCCCCTTTCCTAATGTGGGAAGAAACAGGGATTATTTCACACAAGTCACCGTATCCCGAAAGATATGTCTCTCTAAATCAGAGGTGTTTTACACAGCATGGTAAAATGGGCAAAGTTTTGAGCAAAGACAACAGCATCTTTATTTGCACAAGAAAGGTCAGAAGAGCCAAAGTGATCTAGGTAGGGTACTCTGTGATTGAAAGCCAGTCACGCAAGAACCCATCTTCTGACACCAAGTCCCTGTGCAAAAGCAGACATTAAATGAAAAGCTTGTTGGTTTGCTAACAACAGAAGTCTTTTTGCAACTACACATTTTCTCATAACACAAATGCCTTTTTTTTTTTTAATCACAGCTTGGTGTTTAAATAAATATCTATCTTTCCTTCATCAGCACTCGTAGCAGCCAGATAACAGATTTTAGTTGTCACTGATAGGAAAAGACGTTATTCTGTAAAATTTGCTGTATTGATTGGTTGCCAGCATCCCTTCATCCCACACCAACTGGATTCTGCTTAGAGCTGGCAGATTTCCAACTTACTGCCAGATATGTCTTAACCACTACCAAACTGAGTGGCAACACCCAGGTTCTGTCCTCTCCCCCCCCCCCCCTTCCATTAACATTTGTTAAATGCAGTGGTGAGCACTTAAGAGAAAAAGGAGGTGGATGGTATTCTCTCCCAGTGCAGCAAAAATATGAAAGTGATAAAAAAGTCTTTATTTTTCCCTTCTTGTAGAAGAGTGGGATCTGTGGGGTTGCATTTTAGGCTATAGTGGAAACCTTCATCCTGAACAGGCTTGTTTACATCCTTCATTTTGTTCACTGTGTATATTTACTTTGTCTTGGGTAAAATGCTAAGGGTTTGTCAAATCAAGCCCATGTAAGTCACTGCCAGACTGGGCATCAGGTGGTTCCTGGGTTTAGCAGGGATGTTATGTAAATGATGGGAGTAAAAGGTGTGATGGAAATATGTTGTCTAAGTTTTAACACGAAGCAAGTGTTGAACATGTCATAAACACCCTGTGATGATGTATCTCTGTCTGCATCTCTGTTTTTTGTACGAAGTCGGTACAGTTGCCTAGATCTCCCCAGGACTCTGCTACACTACTTTGTGAGAAAAATATCACCTTCTAATTGATTAATTCATTCTAAGTTGATATGTTGTATTTGGGACACCCGGGCTCATGCTGATTTTTAGGCTCTCTTTCTGCTGAGCAGCAAGAATTTTAGGAGTGGGAGGATATAAGCTTGCTCCCTTTTCTTAACTGGGGAAATATTTTCAATGGCTGAAATAGCTATTGCTTACCTGCTTAGATTAGAACATCACAAGAATGAACGAGTAGAAGGTAGGCAACTGAAAAAAGCATCTTAATCTGACATGTGGTACATCTGTTTATTTATTTATTGTAACCACCTACTTAAACTCATTGAGCAATATGAAAACTTTTGTAAGTTTGTACCTTTTTTTTTTTTTAAATCTTTCCATTCAAGCACAAAAGTTGAAGACAGTACCATTTCTGAAACTCTAAGGAACGTTTTCCCACTAGGCTAGAAAGACAAGCATTAGTATTTCTGATTTATCTTCTCCAGGCTGTACTTTGGATTGGTTCCACCTCTGCTGTGCCTTATCAGGTGTGGCATAGAGCAAGCTGCTTCCACTGAGCATGGCACAATGAGAAAGCTGACCCTTGGGAGGAAGACAATTGTTGGTGATACATCAGGATTCAGAATGGGTAAAATGCCTGATCCAGCAGTAAATTTGCCCAGTTGATGGCTCTTTCTGAAGTCATTATCTGCAGATGGGTGAGTAGAAGCAGAGAGATGCCTGTAATGTGAAATGCCTTTTAAAGTCTTGATTCCTGGACTGATGTTGTGTGTGTGCTTACTGTGGGACCTGGGGTGCATGGTTGTATAAAGGTTTTGTATAGGGAGAAGCAACCTGATGAGAAACTAGATAGATTTACTGGCTCAGCTCAGAGCAGTGCTTTCTTCTGTAGCTCACTTTATTTCTCAGAGTCCTTCTGCTACCCAGGCATGTGCCTATGTATAAAGGGGCAGAGGGATGGTTTAAAACCTAATGTGTACTTTCCCAGAGTTTACATTTGTTTGACAAGGGATGATTCATCAGCTTCTGCCATTCACTGTATGAAGTCTTCAGACCAGTACGTGTGAACAGATTTCTGTAAAAGCTTGACGTCAATCTGGATAACAAAATTTGGAACCAGGTTTAGGTCTGTATTTTGAAGTTTCCCTTATTCTCCTCTCCAAATTTGGAGCTGATCAGCCTTTTGTAGAGTTTTTCTCTGGGACTGGAGCTGGGGAGTGATTCTCTGGAGCTGGAAGTTGGGGGAAGTGACTAGGATGAAGCTCTGCCAATTTCACCAGCTGAAGAACTGGATCACTCTAGCAAATTAAATTATTTCAAAATCAGTGGGATTTTAATTTCAAATTCCATCTGGGGGGCCATCTGTAGTAAATATGTTGCATATTTGGCCACTAGATAGATAAATAAATGTATTTAAAATGAAAAAATGGAAAGAGATTAACTGTAAAACAACAGTTTATTTGACTTCAACAATGTAGTTAGTGAACCAAAAAGTATACTTATATATATGTACATGTCAGCTCTCGACAGTGCACTGGAGTAAGCACAATACATAGGGTGTCACTGTAGGGTGGCAGCCATTTCATTTTTCCATGATGCCTTTAGGATTGGCGCAGCAGGAACCTGCTGCTTCCTATTTAATTAAGTGGAAAAGCTGTGAGTAAATTACTGCTAGTTCAACAACGTTGTGGACAGAATCGGCAACTGCCAACATATGCGATAGTGCATATGCTGCACCTGATTAAGTTAAGCAGAAACTAGAGCTTAACCTGCTGTTTCACTAGAGACGAACCAAAATTAATTAATCAGTCTGTTATTAACCACTTGTCTGCTACTGTGGCTGTGCATTAGGGGATTGCCATTTCAAAGTCTTACTGATCTTCTGGATGGGATTCAGCCGAGGTGAAATCAAACTTTACATGCTGAAAGGTGGCAGAGCATTGAAATTCAGCCAAGATCATTTAAGAAGGGGGCAGGAGATACAGGAGGATGGGCAAACCAAGCTGTCCCTATGACATTTTCTCTAGCATCATAAAAGTATCGTACGGAAAGCTCTGAGTTTGAAGAGCCTTTTGTGCCAAATATATGCTGTGGCTAGGTTTGTGCTTCCCCTTGGTTGCTTCTTCCCATCCTTGAAGACAGGGTGCAGCAAAGCAGATGTGCTATGCCTGTTTTCCTTGTCTGCTATGTTCCACAACTACAGTAGCTGACAGCCTATACATTTCTAGGTATTGAGTTAAATTGGCCAACTGTAACTTAACGAACTTTCTGTAACAAGTCAGATTTTTCTAACATAACTTGTGAAGGTATTATTAGCATGGGGAAATATTTGTATACTTCTTTCTAGGTATTCCTGTGATCTCAATGAAATACCTACAGCTGGTTAGACCCACAGGAACTGGTGAGGCGGGAGGTTTTAGATCTCGCAAGAAGGAGAGTAGGAGGCAATAATGTGGCATTCTATTTTCTTCAACACCATGGTATCTTACTTTCCAAAAACTACCATGCTAAAATTGGCTTTTTGTTTTCAAACATATCATTTAGGCTTCTAGCTGAATTTCTGCATGGAAATCATGTCATATGAAGAAGTTGCCAAAAATTAATCGTATTTTCCTTAAATAGGACCATTTCAGTTGTCTTTAAGTGTTAAATTGTCTGAAAAATGGGATTTAGGGATGCTCATTTTGAGAAGACTATTTTTCACTTTCAGTAAAATACAATAGAAGCAGCTGATCAGTATGTGTAGCTTTTTCTGTAGATAAAACATGTTGGATATTATCCAAGAGAGCACCATGGATTTAATTCTGTTCACAATATCATATTTTGCTTAACATTTGGTTTTAATACAATTTTCTGAATTCCTGATCTTTCATTTTATAAGGCACTAAAAGTCCTAACCAAAATATAGAAATCTATAGGAAAACAAGTTTTGCTACACCCAGTGTTCTTGAAACATTAGCTTCCCTTGTTTTACCCAAAAGGTTTTTCAGGAATTGATGGCTTGGCTCTGACAGTGCTCAGTTATTTCTGGGACCCAAATTAAGCTTAAAGCAAAAATAATAAGTAAAGCAGTGTTATGTATAAGAGGCCGAAGGATTGCAGACTGTTTTGGTTTGTGTTTAACCAGTTTAATAGCTTCAGCCCTGTGTGTGTGTATGTACCAACAAACAGTTCATAATTTGCCAGGTATAAATGATATCAGCCATTGAAGCGGCGAAGTTATTGGAAACCAGGATACAGGGTATTGATCAGGAAATGTGAAAAGGTGTGTACAGAGGAGCTTTAGCCTATGCTTTTGCTTTGCTTCATGTCTAGGAATTTTTTTTATTTGCTAGTTTGTCATTATCCAAAGTGGATTTTGCATTATGGATGGCTGCACATATGTCAGCAAAAACTAGGCCCACTATCTGTTTATGTACAGTATTATGTGTGTTCACACTACATTTTGATCTGGTTATGTATCTGCTGTAAACACCGAAGGGTTTGCGTAAGGCTGTTTTGCTAACCACATTTCCTTGAAAATGGCTTTTCCTGGTTGTGTCTCACGAATGATCTGCCCTTCACTCCTCTCAGGTTACAGTGGAAATAGCATAGCCAGACTCAGTATAGTGGTGTTGTGCAGTGGCTGTTTGTGGTGATAAAGGAGCTCGTATCTGGAGTTTAGCAGGGACAGGCCTGCAGTAGGACTCGCTAGATGATTTCATTGATTTCACCTGCAGCCCAGGTCACACAGAGCCAGGTGCCGAGCAGAAGCTGCTGATCTGAACTGGTACCAGGTGGATCTGGACTGGTGTTTCCTGGAGTGAAGCAGCACAGCCTCACCTTGCTTCTCTCAGTTGTGTGTGCACAGGGTAACTGATTGTCCTGTACATCTTGGTTGCATTTCATTTATTTTTTTTTGTCTCGGGTTTTATGCTCAGAGACAAACTTTGCAGTCCTTTATGCTGATCTAACTGCAGAATCTGTGGGGAATAGATTTTGAGTTTTCCTGACTTGGCACAACAGGATTTGGAATGAAAAGAATCCTTTCTGTCTTTTACAGCAGCATTAAAGTTAAACTGGTATACTTAATTATCTAAAGTAGTGTAGTGACATTGCTATGAGAAACACGGACATTCAGGACAACATGGAAATTGTTACATTTTTGTAGCCTCTCTGCAAACCCATTGTGATACCAAATATAATAATGTTTGTATAGATATAATTATTCTGTTTGATTATTTTGCTTGGCTTAGCACAACTTCTCCGGTGGAGTCATCCTTAGAAAAACTTGAATCAGAAACACTAAGGCCTGACCTTGCTTGTGTGATCCACGAAGTCTAAAATTGCTAGGAGCTTGGCTGTTCGCACCCTAGAACAAAAAAAGATCCACCAAAGTCAGGCTATAGATGAATCTGCCACATCAGCAGTTATTTGAACTTTTTTCCTTTCATCTGCTACTCCCAAGAATAAAATCTCTCAGAAATGCTTGAGGTTTTTCATGGGATTGCACAGAGCTGCTGTGGCTGGAAGGGGCATTTGAAGCTCTGCTTTGACCCCCTACTCAGGGCAAGCTTGGCAAGGGCAGCATGGTCCATGTCTCAAGGTAGGGACTCCACAGCTTCTCTGAGCAGCCTGTTCCTGGGTTTTTCCACCCTCACAGTTAGAGTTGTTTCCTTACATCTAAGTTCATGTTATTGTCTCTTGCCCTTTCAATGGATATCACTGGGAAGGGTTCAGCTCCGTCTTTTTTACCTCTCTCCTAAACTTTTTTTTTTATTTTTCCACAGATTTTTTATGGATGATAGTTTTATTTTCCTTCATATTTTTTTCTGAAGGTAAAAAAAATGTTTTAAAAGTAATGGAGAAATCATAGTGATGAAATATTTTTACTCTAAATATTTTTACTGATAGTAAAATTCTTAATAGCTGTTTTTCTGTAGCTGCTGAACACCTACCTCAACACTAATGCACTGGTAAGTGTAGGCAGTGGTTTAAGTTAAGTTTCTGACTTGGGTGCCTGACAGTTACTTTGTGAGCAGCTCTGTGATTACCACGAGCACTCAGCATGGGGCTGAGGTGATGGCAGGGTAGTGTGTTTTTAGCAGACTGAAGTAAATTCAGCTGTAACTATGCTTGAGTTCCATAAGACACTTGGTTTTGATCAGTACTGTTATGGTATAATGATGCTTTATGGTTTTTTTTTTAGTTTCTTAATTTACAAAACTTCTTTTTAATTGGCCGTTTCAGAAAAATCCAATCTGATTTTTCAGGTTGTACAAATAAAAGCAAACAAAACAAAAGCAAAAAATCAAAACCAAAAGTAAAGGGTGATCAACATCAAGCTATCATAGTTAGAGACCTGACTCTGGTCCCTCTGCTGAGGCTGTGCTTTTTCAGGTCATACACCTTGCTGCTTGCTCCCAGGAACAGTGCTTTTTCCTCTGGACACGGTGAGAAGGGAAGAACTGTTCCACCAAGATCACCCCATTTGGCTTATATTCTGTGTGCTATTATCCAAATTAATGTGTTGCAATAATTATTAATGAACACACAGCAATGCTGATTTCTGTGTGGAGAAGGATAAAGGAACTACACAATTGGTTTTGTTTAGCTACTACTTCTCCATGGAAAACAAAATGTATTCCTTCATCACGTTCTTGCATAATATGACATAATTTTCATGCATTTTAGTTGTCCTTCATGCAGGACAACATTGTTTCCTGCTACTGGTTTCTAAACTAAGATAACTCAATCAAACAGTATTAATGTTTCACTGCTAATGCAGCTCAGTGACCTATGTGGTTGGTACCTAAATTCAGGAAAATAGTATACACTGTATTTTGCATTAAATTACTGGGAAATTAATGCAGGAAATGAAAGAAGTAGGTAATGGAAAGACTGCCAGGATAATTATTTATTTGATTGAAATTATTCTAGCAGATACAACAAACCTAAACATTAAGGTTATTATTTTTTTCTTATATTTTATTAGGATAAAAATATCTGAATTTGTTTTTATTGGATATGATACACGTTCTTTGCCCTGGGCATTTAGTCATTCAGCAAACAAGATTTTTATTGCAAATTGAACTTTTTATCACTTGCTGATTTTTTTTGTACCATGTAATAAGAGTTACAGAAATGACAGTGCTGGCAATTCTTGTGATTGTACTGTGACTTTCGTTGTTACCATTGGGCTGAAGTCTCCCTTTGTTTTCATATAATTTTTTTTGAAGCCTGACTGAGATTAGAGGGCAAGTTTACTAGATTTCATAAGTAAGGAGGAACACAAAAAAAAAAAGCGAAATGGAGATTTTGGAGTCTTGTCCTCCAGAGCTGTCAGCAAGAGACATGTAAGCTTCTAGTTTAAATACCAAAGGAAGGCTGCAATGGCATTATTGGCATTGAGATAAAGCAAGAATAAATGTAGCTGACAGGCTGACTATAACAAAGAAAATGTTGTTTAATGTAGCAAGGCACAGCTACTGGCAGACACACACAAGCTCACACATGCACACAGAATTTTAATCAAACTCTGAATGTTCAGGTCTGGTTAAATGCCTGGTTGCAGTTAGGGCACAGCACTAATGCGAGTGGGATGGAGGAATAGGAGCAGCACAGCTGTGATGTATGCAGGTGAATTAATGCTCCCTTGCTGTGAGCCACTGTAGCAATGAAGGGCTTTCAGTAGAAAGTAAAATCAGGCCAGCTACTCACTTTTTTTGGCTTCCTCCAGTTTGTCCTTGGCACGTTTTTCTGCCTGCAGAAGCTGCTGGATTCCCTGAGACTGGCTGGTCATGCTGATTGCTGGGGCCAGTGCACTTCTGTGTGGACAGGAGCTGGAGGGAGTTTTATACAGCCACCAGGCTCTTCCTTGTGTTTTTTGTTCTGTCTGTGATTACAACAGCTTTCCAGATTGCGCCAGACCAGCCGGCTCTCCCTGGATTGCTGCTGGACAAACACGTTTGCTAGTGTAATCAGATAAATACAGCAGCAAGGTTGAAAGAAGTGTTCTCCTCAGGGTCACTGAAAAGCTGAAGTGTTTGATTAACACAATGGGAAGAGAGGAAAGGTCCAAGTGGCTTCTAGTTCAATGGGGATTTTTAATCTTCTATTGCTGGAGCAGTATATAGGTAACCTGAACTGAGCAAAAAAAATGCTGCTTGGAATTTCCTTTTAATAAAACTACTTATGAATGTGAAGAATTAGGCTTGGTGAATGTGTAGTTTTGCTTGAGCACAGGGAACTGGTAGGTTTCTGTTTGGTTTGCTTAATATTTGTTAGAGTTTTTTCATTTAAAAGAACCTCAAACCTTCCTTGGAAATGAATTAATCGGGAACCAAAGTTAGAGAAAAAATAATAATAAAAAAGCATCAAGTGGTGGTAGTGCTTTGTGCTTTAATCTGCCACGAGTGAGATGAGTGCCGTGATGGGAAACTGTGGGGTTAACTCTAAGATAGACTCTGGGAAGGTGTGACTGGTGGTCTAGGTCTTACTTTCAAGTCCCAGTAACACATGCTGTAGTCAAATAAATGTGTGAGTGTGATTGTAGATGCACATCCTGTTCCCTTTGGTAAGAAACAGTGCCTTGTGAGCTGCCGCACGAGTGAGAGGCATGTTCGTATTTTGAATCCCTCTTAAAAAGCCCACAGCAAATCCCACTGTCAAAGGGACTTCAGTTGTTGCACAGGAGGGGGACATGTCAAGATGTATAATGACCACAGATTTAAAGAAACCTCCAGTGTTCATAGTGTGAGTAAACTATGTTTATTGCAAGTTCTGACACACTTCTGTCAGAACCAGAGATCACTTTAGGATGTAAATGGACTTTCCTGCCTGGAATTATAATTATTACACACACAGACACACACATACTTGTGTGTATATATGTGATTTCTGCATATGTATTATAAAGTTATACA
>VXBZ01000041.1:2738-15565 GCA_013399135.1 Heliornis fulica
CTCCTTCCCCCCGGGCTTTGTCCAGGCCTGTCCAGGGTCCCCCCTCCCTGACACGTCCCCTCCCCCGACGTGTGGTGACTCACGTTGAGGTAGCGGCCCAGGTTGCCCTCCAGCTTGGCGTCGATGATGTAGCAGGACTCCTCCCCGTCGTAGAACTGGCGGGTGGTTCTGCGCACGGGCGCGCTCTCGCCCTTCTCGGCCGCGGCCATGTTGGTCGACTTGATGGCGATCCCGTGAGTGGATTTGAGGGCGAAGCCTCGTGTGGATTTCACGGCCACCTGCCTCTTCACCGGCCCTGCCGCCACGAGAACCAACGCTGCCGCGCTCGCTCTCCCCGCGTGCCAGGAGAGGAACCACCCCCCGGGCTGTGCCACAGCCCCGGCTCGGACACGCGGGGAAGCTCCAGACCGCGGCCGTCAGGCAGCGCTCGGAGGTGCCTGGATGGTCCCATCACCCCTTGCTGGAGGTCCCTGCCCCAAACTCCCTGCCGTGCCCCCCGCTGTGCCCCCCCCTGCTGTGCTCATCCTCACCTGACCCAGAAGGGTTTTTCTTGTCGTCCCCTTCCTCCTCCTCGGAGCCCGAGGAAATGGTCTGGATGTCGTCGCTGTCGTTGGTGGCGCCCTGGGGCTGCCCCGCCGCCGCCTGCCCGGTCTCACCGTCGCTGTCGGTGCTGCTCGATAGCGTCAGCACGTCCTGCGGGAAGGCAGCAGCTCCCGCNCCACAGAGCCCTGCTCTCCTCTCATCTGGTGATTTGCAAGGAGGGGAAGAGCCCCCTAAAACCACAGCCTGTCCCCCAGGACGAGTCCTTGGGCCGGGCTCTGCCGCGCACTGGGGGTGCTGAGCACCCAAACCCCAGCGCTACCACACGTGGCCCACGCCCCACACCGTCCCCTTTGGGCTGTCGGAGCCATGAGACCCCCCAGCTCCGCCCCACAAGTCACAGCCGTGAGCCACAGACCCTGCCCTGGCACAGAGACAACCCGGGGCAGGGTCAGGGTCCTCATGGATCCGGCCATGCCCAGCCCCGCCAGCCCCCAGGGATCCCCGGCGCGTCCCCGCTTACGTCCGCGGTGGCCTGCGCGGCCAGGGAGTGCCGCCGGCTCTGCAGCAGCGCCGTCCGGCTCGTCGGCCTCCGGACCCCTTCCAGCTTGGGAGGACTCGGGTTGTAGCCGTACATCCTGCCCAGGTCGCCGAGCCTGCGGGCGAGGACACGGGTGGGTCACAGGTGGGCGCGGGGCAGGGCCGCAGCGGCCAGGGACGCCGCGAGCCCGAAGCCTCCCACGTGCTCGGCTCCGCCGGTAACCGCCGAGGGGCGGCCGTGGAGCGGCGGAAACTCGCTCAGAGACACGTTCCGAAATGCAGAGCAGGAAACGGGGCTCCAGGAGCTTACCCAGGGATCTTGGCCGGGTCCTCGGGGTCCTGCGGAGCGGAGAGGGCAGAAGATTAAAACCTCCCTCCCACACAACGCTGCTGCGACGCCGGCACGGAGCCGCCTGTCCCACCGCTCGCGAGACGCAGCACCAAGGGCCCGGTCACAACCACAGGTAAACCCCAGAGCCCCCTGCCCAGATGGGGGGGCACACGGCAGCCCCCCATGAGCACTCTCTGCCTCAGCCAGGTCCCCTCACTCAGGGCTGGGCAGGCACACGGTGCCCGGCGGGAGGGACACCCGGCCTGGCTCACACTGAGCCACTTCTTGTGCCTCAACTTCCCTGGGAAGGGGGAAGGCACCTGCCCGCCCCCACCATGGGCAAAGGCCCAGTGAGCAGGGAAGGGGACACCAAACAGGGCCCTGGTCGTGTCACACGTGTGGAGAAGCCGCCTGAGCAAGAGTGTGGCCAAGACACGCGGCTGAGACACGCGGCTGAGACACACGGACGCGTCTCGGCTCCCCCAGGCGCACCCCCAGGGTGGGGGGCAGCCCCCACCTCCCAGAGCCTCCCTTACATCTTTCCTCGAGGCCTTGGACTCCCCGTCCCCGTCGCCCAGGGTGGGAGCGGAGCTTTTCTCCCTCTCGGCCGGGAGCTCCGTCTTGGCGGCCTTGGCCTCGCCGCCTTCGCTCATCTTGCCGGAGGCGGCGCCGTCGGGGTCCTGGAGGCCCTCGCTCATGCTGTTGGAGCTCAGCCACGAGGCCACTTTGTTCTTGGAGGTCTCCTCGGACACCGGCAGCTTGCAGGGGGCGGCCCCCGCCGCCTCGTCGTGGCTGACCTGCCGCGTCTGCCCCGAGTCCTTGGAGGCGGTTTCCGAGAGCCCGTTCTCGCGCTGGCCGCGCGTCTGCCGTCGCGTGGCGTAGCTGCGCCACACCAGGCTGGCGCTGAAGTCCTCGTCCTTGCAGAAGTTGTCGTCGGAGCTGTCCTCGTTGGACTCCTCCTGCTCCTCTGTGCCCGTGTTTTCCTCCTCCTCGTCCTTGAGGTCCACGCCGCTGCTGTCCGAGGAGCACTTCGCGTCGCTCTCGTAGCCCTCCTTGAAGTTCTCCACGCTCTCGATGTGATCCAGGTTCGCGAAATACTCGTCGCCCATCTCCAGCCCCTCTTTGTCGGCGAAGTCGTCCGTGAGGATTTTCCCTGGGGTGGGGGATAGAGAAGGAAGCACGAGTGGCCCGGGGACGGATGCTCCTACCCACGGATCTTACTCCCCGCGGGGCTGACGCCACCTCGTCCCAGCGCCGGGCTGGCAAAGGACAACGCGTGACCCCGACGCTCCAGGGAACGGGAACCCAGAGCGCGGGGCCGAGGCCAAGCAGGCTCTGGCTAACGCCGCCACCGCGGAAATCTCCTGGCAGGGCCTGGCCATGAGGGTCTGGCCCAGCGGTGCTGCCGAGTGCCAGAACCGGGATCGCCACCCCCGGCCGTGCCCGCGGTCGCTTTTCAGCAACCACCCTGTGCCAGTTCTGCTCCGCGCCGGCCGGCGCCCGCGGCCCGAGCGGGTCGGGGTAAACAGGAAGCAGGTACGTGGTGGTGATTCACCCTCCTCCGCCCGCAGAAGGAGCGCCGGGGCTCCGAGCGCGTCTCTCGACGCTGGCACCGCGGATTCCTCGTGTCAGGGCCGGGCAAGGGAGCGGCAGCCACCAGGAAACCCGCGTGCCGCAGCCTCATGGCGTCGAGTCGCCGCCTTCCCGAGCCTTTGGCAAGCACGTGGGGGGCTCAGGCCGGGCTCAGCGTTTCGCCATCACCACAGCCAAGATCTTGGATGCAACCAGACCCCCACAAGAGCTTCCCCTCCCCTTCCTCAGCCAGAACAACAGCCAGATGCAGGCGAGGCCTGGGCAGAGCGCTGGCCCACGGCAGGCAGGTCGGTCACAGCGCGTCTGTCGGTCGCAGCGCGTCGGTCGGTCGCAGCGCCCCTTGCAGAGGCCAGGGGGCTGCTTGGCTGGCGGGGGGCAAGGCCCTACCTGCGTAGATGCAGACGAAGGAGCCTTTCGCGATGTCATCGAGGCAGCGGATGCCCCAGCCCTTGTTCTGCGTCTTGAAGAGCTGCAGCCGGACCTGGAGGCCGTGTTGGACCAAGCGGTTGGTGCACATGTTGGCGTTGCACTTGCACCTCTTGTTGCACTCGTAAACTCTGGAAGAGAGAATGGTGACACCTCCCCTGACAAGGCCGTACCGCGGCGGCGACGCAAAGGGACCTGCGGCGGCGACTCGGCCCACGGGGAGTAGGGAGGTGGGAGCGGCCGCGCTCTGCGGTAACACAGGCGACCCCAGGGCATGTGTGAGCCAAGGAATCGAGAACAGAGGGGGGTTGGGGGTCTGCGCCTCCCCGGTGGCGTTGGGGCCAGTCTCTGGGGCTGGGATCCGTGAGGGAACCACAGAATGTCAGGAGTTGGAAGGGACTTCAGAAGATCATCCAGTCCCACCCCCTGCCCAAGCAGAGTCACCTGGATTAAACCAGGCAGGAACGTGTCCAGAGAAGGAGACTCCAGCACCTCTCTGGGCAGCCTGGCCCAGGGCTCTGGCACCCTCATGGTGACAAAGTTCCTCCTTGTATTAAGATGGAACTTTCTATGTTCCAGTTTGGACCCATTTCCCCTTGTCCTGTCACTGGCCATCCCTGAGAAGAGCCTGGATCCATCCTCCTGACACTCCCCTTTGCATCTTGACAGACATTCCTGAGGTGACCCCTCAGGCTCCTCTTCTCCAGGCTCCAGAGCCCCAGCTCCCTCAGCCCATCCTCAGAGGGGGTGCAGCTCTGCTTACCCTGTCGGGAGACACTCCTCCAGCCTCTTGTGCTGGTAGCCCGAGCTGGGGTTGATCTGTCCGCCCGGGGTGCAGCGCGTCGCCTGGACCGTCAGCTGGTGACAGGCACACTTGGATCTGGGGAGAGACACAGAGCCAGCCGTGCCCCAGAGCCTCAGCCTGACACACCGGCCTCCGCGCGGAGACGGGCACGCAGGGCGCCAAGCCTGCCCCCCTCCCGCCGGCCCAGCCACCCCTGAGAGTCACCTACTTGTCCCTGCAGCCATCTTTGCAGTCGCAGCCCACCAGGAACTCCCAGCTGGTGTTGATGTAGACCCCCTTGCCGGGGATGCGCTCCTTGCTGTAGGCCACCTGCGGGGGCGGGGTGTTATCGATCTCGTTGACGCAGGACAGCGGCACGTCCTCCCTGCCCTTGGTGATGTCTGCGATGTAGTAGTAGGGTTTGTAGGGCTGGAACTTGCGATCCACCAACACGTACGGGTCCAGGCAGAACATCTCCAGGAAAAGGAAGTCGCAGTCCGTCTCGAAGAGGTAGCGCTCGATCTCCTGCATGCTCCGCAGGCTCAGCCCGCACGGCGTCTTGTACAGCACGTGGAACCCCATCTTGCGGTTGACCCGCCGGCGCGCTGTCATCCGCCGGAAGTCGTAGAGCAGCGGGATGAGCAGGGGGTTCTTGCTGCGGTACTGGTCGCTGCGGATGGGCCGCACGCGGGACAGGCAGGTGTAGCTGCAGACGTGCGGCAGGTAGAAGAGCTTCTCCAGCGGCGCGCGGTACGAGGGCTCGTTGGGCACGCGGTCCATCATGCCGAGGAAGGGCTGCGCTGCGCCGCTGCCCGCCTGGCTGCCGGCGAGCCTGAGGCAGGAACGGGGACACGTGAGCAGCCGCGGCGCTTTCTGGCACCGCGTTCCCACTGCCCTCGGCAGCGGTCAGACACAAGCCCCGGCGTCCCCGGGGAGCCAGGCTGGGCAGGCCCACAGCGACCACAGAACCACCCCCAAATCACAACTGGGGAAGCAGGAACAAGCAGCCAGTGGTGGTCGTGGAGCGGGGATCGACGGCCGTGCGGACGGGTGGCCACGGTCTGCACAGGCAGAGCGGCCCCGTGCGGGCCCCAGAGCGCTGGTAGAAAGAGCAGCCCCCTGCTAACAAGCAGGGTCAGAGGATCTGGCTGGGGTCCCTGACGTTGGAAGAGACCCCCCAGGCTCAAACCACCAACAAAACACAACCCAAGAGGACGGGAAACGCTCAGGGCCGGACTAACGGGCAGACAGACCCGTACGGCGCTGAACAAGCACCGCGAGCGCTGCCGGGGCGCCGGGACCGCGCGGGGACAAACACCCTTCGCCTACCGGTGCTGCTGGGCCACGCTGCTCCTTCCCGACGAGGGTGTCTCGCTTAGGACCGGCGAGGAGGGCGACGACTGCCCGGAGCCCACGGAGCCAGGACGGAAGGAGGTGCTTTTCTTGGCCACCTGCTTCCTGGACTGGGCCAGCTGAGCATCTGAGCACCTGCGGGAGGGAAGGAGGGACACCGTGGGCAAGAGGCGCACGCTGGCGCGACCGGAGGTCGAGGCGGGTCAGCAACGGTTCAGCTGGAAGCAGAGGGAGAGAGGGAGCGCGATGAGGATGTCCAAGACCTTCGTCTCGGGAAGCTGGACAAGGAAACCCCTGCAGGAGCTGGAACTAGAGTTTACAGAGGCTCAGCCGGTGCTGAGCTGCGGGGAAACAAGCACAGAGGGTTCTTTTGTCCGTGCTGAGTAAGATGATAAGATTGTAGAAGGGAATGTAATAACCCCACTGGCAAAGGGGCTGTGAGGGGCTCCTGGACACCTCCTCTGCCTCAGGAAGCACCTGGAAGACGCCTGCCCTCACACCCTGACACAACAGCAGAGATTTCCAGCCCGCTTACGCTGATTAAAAACACCCCAAACCAGGTACTGGTTTTCCCTCTGGCCAAGAATACAATTTAGTTACCAGGGCAGAGAGGGAGGACAGGGAGCAGGAGCCCCCTTGTGCAAACATCTGCCTCGACAGCAGGGTGCTAACACACCCTGCAGGATCCAGGAGAGTGAAGCTGCTGCCAATGGGCTCGTAGCGGGAGCGGCCAACGGCGGCTCCCTGGCACCGTAACCGACTCAAGAGTGAGACAAGAAGGGGAAGAGAACCAGGGCTTCCTCTGAGCAAACAAAACACCAGAGTGAAGAGTCCGTTCTCCCAGCTTTAATAGTGTGAACCCCACGTGGTTTTAACCCGACAGTGTCCCTGGGGACAACGGGGACATGCACACAGTCCGCTGCCTTCGGTGGCTGTTAACGACGGCGGTCGTGGGCCAGCGTGCTAACGGCGGGGCAGGGCAGCGGCTGCCAGGGCTAGATCTGAACACAAGATCCTGAAGCCAAAACCTCGCTGGGGACAGATTAACCACAGAGTGTCTGTCGCAACGGCGGCGAGGACTGTTCAACGGACACGGAGAGGTTCGGAGCCAGCCAGAGTGGGACCCGGCTGATTGCTGTGGGACAACTTTATCACCGTGTCACCGCACTTCCTGCAACGCCCTCGGCAGCTCCACAGCTGGGACAACAGCCCAGCTCTTCCCCTGCTCACAGGTGAGGCCTCGGGCTGACGCCGGAGGAGCCAGCGGCGCGTTTCTCGTGCTGGAGCCTTCGGCATCAGCCTCTTCTCGGTACGATGAGGAACACGGCTGTTACGGCTTCGTCTGGCAAGTCCTGGTAAGAACTGGCACAGGAGGAGCGTTTCCAAGTGGTATTTTGCTGGTATTTGGCAGGAACCCCGTCCCGAGGCCCCAGGCGGGGTTTCCAAGCCGCTGCTATACCTTGAGAGCGTCCATTGAATAAAAGTTCACCTCCTGCACAGGCTCCTTACAGCTGGGACACTTTCTGTCGCCCTTCAGCCCGTGCAGCAAGGCACAGTCGCAGCAGAAGGCGTGCTGGCACGGCGCCAGGCGTCCGTAAACTCGAATGGGAAATCCACAGTCGTGACAGAACTGCACCGGGACCGCACCTCTCTCCCCGGCAAAGTTACTAAAGTCCAGGGGCAGGTGCTGGGGAAGCCCGGTGCTCTCCAACACGCTCCCTCCATCACCGGGCCGGGCTCCTCCTCCATCCAGGCCGCCTTCGGCACTAGGCCGCACCTCCGAGAAGGTCCCGCTCGGGCGGGCCTGGCCGCGGCTCAGAGCGCTCAGGTTGGGTGCGAGCCCAAGCCCTGATCCCGAGTTCTCAGTGCTTCCCAAGCCACTGGGGTCTGCGAGCAGGTCACTCCAAGCGGAGGGAAAGGAGGCAGCCGGGGGCCTGTGCCTGGATTGTGACACGAGGGAGCAATTCAGGTTTGCAGAAGAGAGGGAGCAAACGTCCCTACCTCGGAAATACATCACGGGCAAAGCTCTAGCCTCGAGTGGGGTTTGGCTCGGGGGGTGCTGGGCTGCCTCCCGCCCCCAGATACTCATCCAGCAGCCCCAGAGCACAACTACAACTGATCTGAGCAACCAGGAAAGGAGCTTAGTGTGGAGGAGACCCGAGCCTGAGGGCTGCTCCACGCCAAAGGGCTGTGTAGAGCACCTGACCCGTCGGACCTGGAGACAAAGCGCAAGCGGAGGAGGTGGAGGAGCGTGTGAGTACTTACTCCATCTCGGTGGGCTGCGGGGAGTCGGGCTGCTCTGCCAGCGAGGCTGCCTGCATCTGCTCCAGGGGTTTGTACTGGGTGCCAGCTCCTGTTAAATCCTGTGTGTACTGCACTACCGGCCCCTTGCTCCTGACAGCACCTGGGGGGCAGAAACGAGCCAAGTATCAACGAGGGACTTCTCAAGTCTGTTGCACCAGCCACGAGATGTCCATGTGGGTCCCCAAGGGAAACCAGAGCAGAGGCACTGGCGATCAACACCGGGTCGTTGGCCGGGCTCCGCGTCACGGCCAGTCACCACCCCGACCGGGGTCCGGCCACTGGGTTCTGCCACATCCTTACACCAGGAGACAAAAGCTCCCCATGAACCTTAAATCTCGAGGAGTTCCACTAAAATAACACCCCAAACAAACCAAAACAACCCAAGAGAAAACCAAACCACCCACCCGCCCCCGCCAGGCCCCTCCGCGATCACTCGAGTCCCAGGACAGGCACGAAAGCAAACGCCGCCCCGTACCGACGTTGGGACGGGTCCTTGTTTGTCCACTTTGCTTCTTCTCCTGGGTTGAGGCCGTGGATGTCTTCATGCTGAACATGGGCTCGAGGCGCGTGGAGCCCCGGTAGATCCACTCGCAGCGCTTGTCATCCTGCAGCAAGGAGAAGGCAACGCTGAGGGCAGAGAGCTCCACCCCCGAGCACGCTCCCTTCTGGCCCTCTCCAGCACTGGAAGCTGGGTATCACAGCTTCTGCTCAGTGTCTCTCCTCCTTCTCCAACCAGCACGCGGTGGATTTTGTCTCGTAATCATCTACCACCCCAAAGTGTCACCAGCAGAAGGCTGGAAAGGCTCCTGCAGCCTCTGGCACCGCATCAACGCGCGGCAGGGACCGGCAGCCCACCCTCTCACCGAAGCAGCCGCTCACTCCAGGACCCTGGCTGGCATTAGCAAGGACACGGGCCTTGGTCAGCCCACACCAAGCCCACCCGACCCCGGTTTAAGCCCATCTCACCCCTCGTATGAGGGAAGGGAAACTGTCCTACCAGGAAAAGGATCTTGACCAGGCTGCCATCCACTTCTTCCACCCTGGATTTCCACCAGGTCCCTTCCCACTCGGTTTTGATCAGCTGGCCGTTCTTGAGCAGCACCATGGGCCGGTTGGGGTAGGCTGTGATGTATTCCTCAATGAAATCGCGACACGAAACGTCCTCTATGTCTTCCCAGGTCTTTTTAACTGCTCAGGAAGGGAAGAGGAGGAAAGACTCTTACAAAAGAGAATCTTCCTTTCTTTTCCAGAGATCCAGGATGGATTTTTACAGAAGTGACCAGTGACCTTGAGCTGCTGGAGTTTTTAAACATCTGGTGTGTTAATGCACCCAGGGCGCCGCCGCCCGCTCGCTCGGCGGGCAATGCGCCACCAGCGTCTGTTGGCACAGCACCGCAGGGGACAGCAGTCTGTGCCCTGTCCCGGGAGCCAGGTGCTGCCCTGTGCTCCCCACGATTGCGGTGTCAGGACCCCAGAGAGGTGGGGATCACTCACGTGGTCTGCAGACCGGGTACAGCTCCCACTCCTTGACATACGAAGCGTAACCGTCGTCAAAGAAGATCAGGAACCTGGAGACGGGCAAGCAGAAGCTGGAGTTAGGGAGGTGGCTGAGTAAGACACGGCTCCACATCAGGTGACCAGTGAAGCAGCCCCCTGCTGCTCTCAAACCAGACGTGGTGGTGTCCCCGCGCTCCCCAAGCCACAGGAGAGGCTGCCCAAAGCTTCCCAGCAGCGTGGCAGAGCCAGGTCTGCCCCCAGGAAGAGAAAACCCAGCTCAGTCGCTCCCAGTGGCCGTAAGAACAGGTATCCTGTGGGTCCCTGGGCCAGAGCAGCCCCAGAGCCGGAGGACAGACACCTCCTGGGCTCCACCTGCAGACAGGAGATGGCACCAGGGTCCCCAGGGCCTGGGGGGAGTTCGGGGGGCACCCCAGGGTTGTGTGCAGCCCCCACTGAGCGCTGTGTGCCTCAGAGCAGTACCATCAGGATATGGGCTGCGTTAGGGCCGCGGTGCCGCCAGCCTGGCCCGCACGGTGTGTGACAGGAGCAGGAGGGGCAGTTCACGCTCCGCTCCCGAGCGCGGATGGGACAGGATGTCACACAATCAGCCCTTTACTTCATCTCTGAGATCATCTCAGATGGTCTCTGGGAGAGGGGGGTTACCTAGGAGGATCTATCGAGGCCTGACACGGAAGCAGATCTGCTCCTTACTCAGGCATGACTGAAAAGGCTGCTTGGCCTCAGACCTTCTCCCCAAGCGCTTCAGCAGCACCTGCTGGCGCCAGGCGCTTCAAGGGCTCGAATTCCCGAAGGCCGCTTTGTGCCTTGAGCGGCGCAGACCGAGGTTTGCAGATCCCTTGAATGAACTGCCAGGAATAATTTCTGACTCGGGGACATGAGTAATGAGATGGAAGCTCCACCCAGAGCTTCCAGAGATAAGACAGACCAAACAAACCACATTCAGAGCTACATCCCCAGGAAGGGCAGGAAAGAACTTAGCTCCTGCAACGACAAGCACACTAATACACCTTTCTTTTTCCCCAAAAAAACCCGACCCAAAGCAAAGAGAGCGTGGGAGCAGCACGTGGGTGTGGGAGGAGGAGCACTGGTACCTGTTTTTGTTCTTCATGTTTGGGGTTTCAGCCACAATGCCAGCATACAGCCAAACCTGGTTCCCATCTTTGTATTTAGCCACAACCCTGCTGCCGACGTAGTGCTTCTCCGGCGAGGGGTGGTAGTCGTAGGCGATGTGATTGCCGGAGAGCAAACTCTTCCCTTTGTTATCAAACTTCACTTTGTACTTCTTACCAGCACCTGCAGGGTGTTCAACAAGGCCAATCAGACAACGTGACCTGCTATGGGAGCTCCTGCACCATCTCATCCGCACTCAGAACCCGTTGGGAAGCCTCACAGGAACTGATTTGGGAGGTAAAACACGGAGTTGTGCTGCTCTCACAGCTCGTCCCGGGGGCTCTGACGCTGCTCCACACGCGACCGGCGTTACCCACGCCGAGCTCGGGGGAAACCGAGGCACGGCCTCAAGCAGGACGTACCGACTGTCTGGATGGCAATCAGAGTCCCTTTGTGCCACGTTTTGGTTCGCTTCTTGCCCAGGATCCTCATGCCCACGTTCAGGTCACCATCGTTGCTGAGGTCACTCCCAGCCACAGGGACAACGGACTGGACAGCGCCGGGAGCCTCCTGAGGCGCCTGTGCATCTGCCCAAGGAACAACAGAAGGGAAGCTGGAAATGGCCCTCACAACTGGGGAACATCTGCCAGACCGAGACAGGAGGTGTCCCTGCTGTCCTCCACCTCAGACAGCCTCAGCAGGAGGAACCAGCAAGTGAGATCGGAACGTCATTAAAAAGCTTTCACGCCACAGAACCTGCACCGCTCGGATTCGCTTTCGGAAAGGGCTTAAGGACAAGTGAGCTCAACACATCCCTGGGTCACTCTGACAGGAGAGTTTCTTTTTCAGGAAGAAACCCCCGAGGTGCAGGGCACAGACAGGCTGTCAGCCCTGGGAGCGCTCCCCCACCGACCTTTCTGTGCATCCTGCGCCGTCGTTTTCCTGTTCACGGCATCCATAAATTTCTGGACATCCTGGGCTGACTTTCTCATGGCAGCCATCGCCTCCCGCAGCTGAAGGGAAGAGAAAGAAACATGAAGAGCCTCTTCTGTGCTGCGCCCAACGCCGTGCCAGCCTGGGTATGCCCCAGCTGGGTCTGCTCCCAACTCACCAGAGTCTGATTCTTCGTGATTCTGGGGCTACTGCTGCCTGTGTTCACAGAGAAAGAAAGAAATAATGGTTTAAAATATTCTGGGGAGGAAAAAAATCCATTGTGGTGAAGTCACTGGAAGAAGAGGAAGGAGAGAAAAGCATCTGTTCAAAGCCCCTCCCCACCCATCATGAAATCCACTCAAGGCAGGATTGTATGTGCTGCACGGGCAGGTTCCCCAGCTCTCCCTACCCACAGGCCCTCATGGAAAAAGGAGATACTGAACTGTGCTTCCAGCCCGAATCGACACTCATGACGTCATCATCGTCCTCGTCAGGGATCTCGATCACTTCCGTGGGCTTGGCAGCCAAGTCCTCGTCCTCAGAACTGCTCTCGCGGTACTGGAGGCCCAGCTTGGAGTACAGATCCTTCACCAAGATCTCACATTTGTCGATGGCTCTGGGGAAAAAAACAAGGGGAGAGATGTGGGAAAGGACAAGGTGAGCCCAGCTGGACGCCCTGCTGTGGAAAGACATGGGAACCAGATGCTGGTGAGCTGCTAATTAAACACAGCCACCATGAGGTGAGGGCAGAGAATTCCCACAAAGGATTCAAAGCCACAGGGGAGTAACTTTAATTAGCCCTCAGTAACCACACTCAAGGGAACTCATACATCCATCAGGACACTGGATTCTGCCACCCCATCTCGCCCTCCTCTGCGCTGAGCCCCAATTGCTGCGATCCCAAGCACACCCACCTCGAAGCATCATCAAAGAGACGGTCAACACGAGCCACCTCTTCTTCCTTCTGCTTCACACACTTCTCCAGCTCCTCCAGCTGCTGCTTCCTCTGCTTCACACACTCAAACTTCTCCAGCTCCTTGTCGATGATATCCTGGAGCTCCTCCATGGAGATTCCCAGCTCCTCCATCACTTCTTGCTGGAGCTCTTTGATCTCCTGGGAATCCATTTCTGCTGCACCTGTCGGCACACAGAGGTGAGAAAGGGCCGTGAGTCCCTGCACGTGCAGCTCAGCAGGACTGACGGCCCCAGCAGTTTCCTTGCTCCAGGCCCGCTGCCCCCCCACCTCTCCTAGACACATCCCACCACCCCACAGCCCCACACCCCATTTCCCAACACGTCCCACCTTCACTCCACCTCCCCCCTCTGCCCAGCAGCCCCACTGCTCCCTCTGAGCCCCCAGCCCTGACACCCCTGCACTTGCTTACACACCCCCAC
>VXBZ01000041.1:24773-35174 GCA_013399135.1 Heliornis fulica
CATCTTTGTGGCCTCCTCTGGACCCTCTCCAACTGGTCCATGTCCTTCTTGTGTTGGGGGCTCCAGCACTGGACACAGTACTCCAGGTGAGGTCTCCCGAGGGCAGAGTAGAGGGGGAGAATCCCCTCCCTCGCCCTGCTGGCCACGCTCCTCTGGATGCAGCCCAGGATGCAGTTGGCTTCTGGGCCACAAGAGCACATTGTTTCCTGGCAAATGCTGTGGTTTGTGTGATTTGTTGGGAGTTGAGGAGAAGCTTTCCCCACAGGAGGGGGTGAATTCCTGGAGATCAGAGTGTGCAGCCCCACTGTAGGCAAAATGTTTGATTCCCATCGTCTGCGTGTCAGTGTCTGGGAGTGACTTTGTACCATCCAGCACTGGGACTGACCTCACAGTGTCCCCACAGCTTTCTGAAGTCCATGAGCTCAAGGGAAACATCCCAGGGGTTTATCCTGTGCTAGGGTGTAGCGAGGCTCTCGCTGTGCGTTCCCAGCGCTGCCGATGCCGGGGTGTCCCCGCGGTGCGAGCGCCGTGCTGGCTCTTGCTCGAGGGGAAGAGCAGACTCAGACAATGCTTCGTGGTGTGTCAGGGACAGGCTTCAGGAATCCCCAGAGTGGGAGTTAGCACCGAGGTGACCGGGGAAGGGGCTGCCTGGCCCGCGGGAGCAGGGCCGGATGAGCCAGGAATGGCGCTGGGAACCGGGGGTGGAGCACCGAGGCTGCTGGTGGAGATGGAAGAGGCTTTGCAGGAGGAGCCGGGGTGGTTCAGCGCCAGGCTCTGGGTCCTGGTCACGCTCTTGGTTGCCAGAGGGCTCGCAGGACTGGGGAGCTGGGGCTCTCCTGCTCTGTAAGTGGCTTGACTTGCTCTGAAGTCAAGTGAAGAAGAGTTTGCCAGCTCGCTGCGCCTAACGCCCTTCCCCCCGCTCTGGGGGCTCCGGGGGCGGCGCCAGCCCCAGGATCACGTTCAGGCTGAGGTGCTGTGAGGTGCCAAACACGGGCTGGTGCCATCGGCACGTGCCGAACACCTTCACGGTTACAGCATCATGGTCGGGGGGGTCATGGCTCCCTGTGGGCCCCCCCCATGCTGTGGCTGTGTGTCCCCCAGTGACCACTCATGAAGGGAATACACAAAGGGAGAAAAGGGCTGAGTGTCACCTGTGGGTCACCCCCGTCTCTGGCGGAGCATCAGCACTTCAAGGGCAGGTGGTGACCGGTGGCAGCGGTTGCCGGGGCCCCGGCTCAGCTCCCCTCTGCCAGCCGGAGCGCTGGGACTGCTCCCACCCTGCTCCTGGGACTGCTCCCACCCTGCTCCTCGCAGCTCTCGGCTCTTCCCTCCCGCTCCCAGGAGCCCGCGCGTGAGCGTGGCCGTCGGGAGCAGCAGGGCCCCGCAGCGGCCTGTGTTAGGTGCCGAGAGCGCTCCCTTCCCCTTTCCTGCCCGTAGATCCCGGGAGAGGGAGGGTGGGATTGTTTTCCAAGGCAGCAGAACCTCAGGGAGCAAAACTTGGGCCAGGGAGGTCTGCAGACCCCTGGTCCCTGGGAGGGGGCACAGGTCGGGTCGCGCTTCCCGGGCTCCCGTAGCAGCGTTACGCAGACGCGCGGCGCTGGCTGTGGCTCTCACATCCGTTGGTTGGAGGGGTTGGCTGCTTCTCTTGTTCGTTAACGCTGTCAGGGGCTGTGGCTGATTAGTTTTGTCTTTCCAAAGAACGAGTAGTTGAAGGCGGGCAGGACCCTAATGCCGGTTCTGCTGCTGAGCCGAGGAACCTGCGCCCGGGTCGCTGGGGAAGCACCGAGACCCCACGACGCTGCAGGGCCCCGTTGAACGCGTGATGCTGCCAACTAACGACCGCTTTGTGTGATGGCACCGCTCCTCTGTGTCGCTGGGTCTCCTCCCACACCTTCCTGCCTCCCGTTTCTTGAATCCTGTTCCATGTGTAGCTTAGATCGCTGATTTTATTTTTAGGTCTGATGATGAGCAGAGCTCAGCGGATAAGGAGAGACTTGCCAGGTAGGAGCACGGAGATTTCAAGCATGGACAAGCAGAGTATTTCCCTTTCCTTAATGTCTCTCTAGGCATCCTCCTCTTCCTCCCTCCCTTCCCTGCTCCCCTCATCTGCTGCAGTAGAGGACTTGAAACTCCACAGACTTCCGGCGGTCGCTGTGTGACTGGAATTAGGAGGGAGAAGGTGTTTGGTCCCCTTGGGGAGTTCGGGAAAGGGTTTGTTTGCTGGGGTCAGCTGGGTAGAGCCTGGCTGGGCTGTGGCTTCCCCCAGCTACTGTGGCTGCACCGGCCTCTGCTGAGCCGAGTTCTCCGGTGCTGGACGGAGGTGCTGGCTCTGCCCCTCGGGAAGGCTTCGGTGGGGCGGTGTGAGACGGGCTCGCCTGTGCTAGCTGGGGGGTTCCCAAACCTCCAGGAAAGGCAATGGTGTCCTGTGCCCCACACAGGGACTCAGGTGTGCCCCATGCAGGACTGTAACCCCCCAGGTTCTCTCAATAACTAGTGAAGGTGCGTGGAGGTGCCCTGAGCACCACCCCACCGGTACGGCGCAAACGGACCCGGAGCACGTGGTGCAGGACCACGACTCAGGCAGAAACCACCTGACCCTGCATGTGCCCCCCTGGCAAGGAGGTGGTCGCTTGTCACCCTCCCAGCAAGGAGGTGGTCGCTTGTCACCCTCCCAGCAAGGAGATGGTCACTTGTCACACTCCCAGCAAGGAGGTGGTCGCTTGTCACCCTCCCTTCCAGCAAGGAGGTGGTTGCTTGTCACCCTCCCAGCAAGGAGGTGGTCCCTTGTCACCCCCTGCTTGGTTCTGCTGCAGGGCTGAGGGTTGGCAGCTCGGGCCTGTGGCTGGCCCCTCGCAGACCCCGTAACCTCTGGAGACTGGTACACCCTAAATTTGTCCCTGATTCTAGTCAGCTTGGTCTTAAATAAAACCAGATAGCCCCAAGCAGAGCCCTTCCCTCGAATAGCTTAAATACTTGGGGAGATAAGGAGATGGAGAGGTGGAGCCTGGGAGCAAACAGCTTCTCCGGGGACTTCTCAGGGACCTTCCCTCCGCCCCACCATGCCAGAGCCTGTAGCCAGGAATGTTGGGGTGGGTAGAGGGTCCAGTGGTCTCCCAGGGGCTGTGGCAGCCCGAGGTAGTTTTGTTCTGGTGCTTGAGCACGTGAGGTTGTGGGAAATGGAAGGTGAGGGTGATGATGAAGCACTTCTGGACATCAGCCTTCGCAGCGAGGAGCGAGGCGCTGGCCGTGCCTGGGAGCGACAGATGCTCCGCTGTATCTTTCCTCCTTGATCCACTTGCTTGTGAACATCCCTTCCCACACTTTCATCCCATCTCCCACCACGTCCTTCCTCGCAGCCGATCCACCCTCCCGGGTAGGGAACCAGGATTTACGCTCCGACTTGAGCTCGCAGGAAGCCCGGGTGGGTGACGCCTGTGTGACTCGGGGCCGGCGGGGCCGTGCCCAGCGAGCAGACACACAGGGCCGTGCTCCAGCCTCTCCAAGGGCTGGTGGTGGTGGAGCCTTGGAGGTGTGTGTGGGGCTGGCAGGCGCTCTGCCTCCCGCCCAGCTCCGCTAAGGGCTCTGGCTGTACCGGAGGGGCCTTCGGAAGGGCGCTGCGGAACTCGCCGGGCACCCGACCTCGGCTGCGGTCCAGGCCGCCTCGTGTGGTTATTGGAGACCGTGGGTGTCAGAGAGGTGATGGGAGAGGGGATCTGATTCATCCCGGGAGAGCAGCCGGTGGGATGAGCCCTCCTAGTCTGCCGCAGCGGTGCTGTTGCCAGGCACGTGTGCCCTGCGGTGAGGTGAGCCCCGCAAAGCAGCTCAGCTCAGGTGAGCCCCGCGCCGCGAGCGGGGACTGCAGGAGAGGAAGAAGCCCTCGGGCTCGCTGCAGCCTTGTGGAAGTGACGGGGAAGTTCCTTGCTCAGCTAAAGCAGCTCAGCTCAGTCTTTTTTCCCTCCTTCGCCGGCCCGGGGAGCCGGTGGGATTTCAAGTGAGGCTCTTGTCCGCAGCAAAGAAGGTCCCACCCTGGACTCTCCTCCTTGCACTTGTTCCTGCGCCCCTTTGTGCACGCCCAGCATGTGCGGCGCTTGTCCTCCTAACGCCCCGGTGCATCCTGCGTGTCACACTGCGGCCTTGCGGGAGCGTCGGCGCCGGCCGAGGCGTCCGGCCCGTCGGTAACGTCGCCGTCCTCCTCCCGGGCTTTCTCGCAGGGAAAATCACAGCGAGATTGAGCGTAGGCGCAGGAACAAGATGACTGCCTACATCACGGAGCTGTCGGACATGGTGCCCACCTGCAGCGCCCTGGCCCGCAAGCCCGACAAACTCACCATCTTGCGCATGGCTGTGTCCCACATGAAGTCCCTGCGCGGCACAGGCAACACCTCCACGGACGGCACCTACAAACCCTCCTTCCTCACTGACCAGGTCTTGGCTCCGCGCTGCCTCGCGGCAAATCCCACGGTGGGAGCGGGGAGGGGCGACAGGCACCCCGGGGTGGGTTCAGAGGGCGTCACCCGCTTCGCTCTGGAGTGAAGAGCGCGTCTGTCTGTCTGTCTGTGAATGCAGGAGCTCAAACACCTGATCCTAGAGGCAGCCGACGGGTTTCTGTTCATAGTGTCCTGTGAGACCGGGAGGGTGGTGTACGTCTCCGACTCCGTGACTCCGGTGCTGAACCAGCCGCAGTCCGAGTGGTTCGGCAGCACCCTCTACGACCAGGTGCACCCGGACGACGTGGGCAAGCTGAGGGAGCAGCTCTCCACCTCGGAGAACGCGCTCACAGGTAGCGCAGCCCGGGGCGGGCTCGGCGGGGGCGGGCGGCGGCAAAGCCTGCAGAGGACTTGGATTAAAACCTTCCCTTTGTAGAAGGAACCAAACCCTGGTGCCTTTCTAACAAGGATCCTGCAGCCCCCCCCGAGAGTGCGTCCAAAGGTACCCTGGTGACACTGTGTCTTGCCAGCTTCCTCACACGGTACCTGGTGCCCGCGGCGGCCGGAGGACTCGCGCGGCCGCGGCATCTCGACTTTCCTCCTCTCGTTTCCAGGTCGCATCCTGGATCTGAAGACTGGGACTGTCAAGAAGGAAGGGCAGCAGTCCATGAGGATGTGTATGGGCTCGCGGAGGTCCTTCATCTGCCGCATGAGGTAACGAGGAGACCCCCTGGGCAGGTCTCTCTTGAGCCTGAAGCCGAACTCGCTCCCTGGCCCCACCGGGCTTTGAGTTGTCTTTGTGCTCACTCTGACACAGACGGGATAGAAGGTGGCTGAGCTGTCCCTGCCAAGCTGCAGGCCCTGTTCTTGAGGCTTTGCTTTGCCCTGTGCTGAGCTACCCCTCGGGTCTGGTGTGCAAGATCCCCTTTCGAGCAGAATTTCTGATCCTGTGTGTCACCTCCCTTCCTGAAGTCTGTAGAATGAGACCTTTTCAGTTGGCTGGAGGAGAATCCAAGGCTTGTCCCTCTTTGTAGAGTGCTTCCCCTTCCTCAGGGTTGTCACATTGGTTTTGATGTTGGCCAAGAAAGATAGAAACCTTTCCCCTCGTGCTTCTGACTCTGGTGCAGGTGTGGCAACAGCTCGGTCGATCTGGTCTCTGTAAATCGCCTCAGCTTCATGAGGAACCGCTGCAGGTAAGTGAAGTGGGGGTTAGGAGCAAGCAGGCTGCCTTGCTGGGAGCATGCAGAGACCCTCTGGGGAAGCTTCTCTTTTTAAAATACAAGCCAAAGCCTTGCCTCCCCCTACCCTGGTTTAGCGTACGGTCACGCTGGGTGTTTGTGTTCTCCCGAGGAACGGCTTGGGTGCGGCGAAAGACGGCGAGCCTCACTACGTCGTGGTGCACTGCACGGGCTACATCAAGGCCTGGCCTCCTGCAGGTAACGCCCAGGCTGTGCCCGACCCCCTATGCGAGGGTCGCGTGGCACAGACCCACTGCGCCAGCCGACGCCTTCCACGCACACGGGTGGCTTCTCCTTTCCTCAGGGCCGAGCTGGGTGTGGCAGGGGCTGGATCAGAGACGTGTCTGAGCCAGGGATACTGTGGAGGGTGGGAAGAGCATCACGCTGTCCGTAGCTCGTGCTCAGAGTTAGGGAGTTCTTCAGCTTGTCTGGCAAAAAGAGGGAGGGGGAGAGGCTGAATTTACCAAATCTCTTTGAGGGAGAGGATGCTGGATGACAGAACAGGGTGGAGACCTGTATGAAGTCAGAACTGTGTGTCTTTTTTCCCTCTGAAATTAATTTCCCTGATTAACCTCACTGGAATTTCCCCTCAGGTGTTTCGCTGCCTGATGACGACCCAGATGCTGGCCAGGGCAGCAAGTTCTGCCTGGTGGCTATCGGCAGGCTCCAGGTGAGTAGCCTCTTCCAAAGGTTTGGCATTGCCTGGTCCTGGAAGTCCACAGAGTTAACCAGGCATTCCCTGATTTCCCACCAGCAAGCCTGGCCACCCAGGCCGGTGACACTGTCCCTGTCTCCCCTTGCAGGTCACTAGTTCACCCAACTGCACAGACATGAACAACGTCTGTCAGCCGACAGAGTTCATCTCCCGGCACAACACCGAGGGCATCTTCACCTTCATCGATCACCGCTGCGTGGCTACCGTGGGCTACCAGCCGCAGGTGAGACACGGCACGAGGGCCTACGGCTCCGGGCCACCCGGCCCCTCCTCCCAGGGCCTGACCCACACGGGTTCCTTCTCCAGCAGGTGCTTTCTCGTGTGCTGGATAAGTGCTTTGATCCCTGGGAGCGGGGCTGGCTCTGGGTTATGTCTAATGGGAGTTAAGGTCGGGTTTTGCCTCCAGCTGAGATCAGACGTTGGGCCACCGCCTTTGTGCGTCTCTTCACGGCACGGGGCGCTGGTCCCTGGCCGTGGTTTGGGGCGGGGGGAGCGGTAACTGTGGGTCTGCAGTGGGCTTAGAGGGTGCCTGCCTGCGGGGTGGAGGGACTCCATCTCTCCCGATTCCCTTCGAATCAGGAGCTCCTGGGGAAGGACATTGTGGATTTCTGCCACCCGGAGGACCAGCAGCTCCTGCGGGACAGTTTTCAGCAGGTAAAGGCTCCAGGCGCCGCTGCGCGCGCGGGGTGGCGTCCGGGGACGGGGGCTTGGCGCTCCCAGAGCGTGGAATCAATTGGAAAATGGGAAAAAATAAACCTCAGCCGTTTCTCCTCTGCCTTTGATGGCACACGCTTGCAGATACAGGCACGTAACGGTACATGTGTGAAACAGCACAAACATCTGATGTCTTTAACTCTTGACCTGGTCCTCTGGCTGCTCGTCCCGGCTGCTCTTAGGGCCGGTGACGTGGCTCCAGAGTGCTCCATGGCCACGCTCCTGGGGCTGAAACCCTGGTTCATCTCTAGGGCCCAGCCCAGTGCTGCAGAACTCCCAATGGATGTGGTTTGCTTGCCCTGTTGTCGTTACTCTTATTTCTGAGGGCGCTGGACTGGTGGCAGGGCAGGTAAGGCTGCCCCTGTGCTTTCATGGCTCCAGAAAGTAGCTGCTCATGTCCATTTGTCCCAGCGGTTGGAATCGGAAGCAACAGCATGTGCTTCATTTGCTGGAGGCGTTTTCATGCATCTCACCACGGCAGAGGCACGCGAGGGCGGACAGGGACCCTAGATCCCCCTCCCATCTCACCCAGTACCGAACCGGCGCAGGGCGTGGGAGCGGTGCCATCTCCTCGGGGGCGTTGAGGCAAAGGGCCATCGCAGGGCTGGCAGGGGGTGGCTGTGTGCAGGAGAGAGGCTGTTCCCTGGCCAGGTGCTACTGACCGCGTTGCGTTTCTCTAGGTGGTGAAGTTAAAAGGCCAAGTTCTGTCAGTCATGTTCCGCTTCCGATCCAAAACCCGGGAATGGCTCTGGATGCGAACCAGCTCCTTTACCTTCCAGAACCCCTACTCGGATGAAATCGAGTACATCATCTGTACCAACACCAATGTCAAGTATGTACATGGGAAGGGCCAACCCAGCACCAGTGGTAGCACACCAACCCCATGGGATCCTGGCCCACAGCAGCTGCTGCCCGGAGTGGGGCTTCTCCTCAAGCGGAGCTGGCCGGGGCTGGTGGCAGAGAGCAAACGCTTCTCTCCCCGTGGCTGTTGCTCTGTCCTTGGATTCGGAAGGGAGCTCTGACAGGGAGACTCCTCTGTCTCTCTCCTCTGTCTCTCTCTCTCCTCTCTGTCTCTCTCTCTCTCTNTCTCTCCCCCCCTCTCCTCTCTCTGTCTCGTCTCCTCTCCTCTCCCCTTGTGGGAGCAGCTCCAGCAGACTGGAGGCTGGATCGCTTGCAGGCAGGTGAGGAGCCAGGATGCTTCAACCTCTGATCCGAGTCGAGGTCCTGGAGCGCCTCTGCCCTTCCCGGAGGGGGTCGAGCAGCGCCAGGTCCGCTGGCGTTAGAGCCCGGGGGGCCGAGACCTGCTGCAGGTTCCGTAGAGTTCCGGGGTCCCACCACAGTGTCAGAGCGCTCTGCCCTCACCCATCCCACCCCATCCATCCTCACGTCCATACCGCGCTTCCCGCCGTGTCCGCTGGCCGTGGAGGTGCGCTCAGTCCACGTGCGCCGGCGCCGCGCTGCCCGCGGTGTTTCACCTTCCCACGGGCTCGAGGCAGCGCTGGGCTCTCGATCCTTCCTGTGGGAGCTGAACCGGCTCCTGGCCGTGAGCAGAGAAGCGTGAGGAGCTCCAGCAGCACCTCTAAACCCCGACCAGCCGCTGGTGTCCACGGGCTGCGGCTCCGGGCTGAGCCCTGGAGCGGAGACGCCCGGGCAGCGCCGCGGGTCCCTGCAGCCGGTGCTGGTGCTGGAAGGGTTCTGGCCACGCTCCCGGTGTAGGGATGAGCTGCTGCCCTGCTCGGGGGCGGCAGGAGGGGGTCTGGAGCGTTGTGTTATGTGACACCCCCCCCTTGCAGAGCCCCCGGGGGCCGAGGGGTGGGGTCCCTCGCGCAGTGAAGGTCCCGATCCTGCCCGGGCAGGCGCTGTCCTACACCAGCTGCTCCATTTCCTTCCGTATTTTCTTTTTAAATACGTTTTTTTTGTTTGTTTTTCTCTTTTGTTCCTTTTTCCTTTGCTCTGAAGGAACTCGAGCCAGGAGTCTCGGCCTGCCCTGTCAAACTCGGTGCAGAGGCCCCCCCTGGGGCAGAGCGTGGGCCTTCCCCTGGACATGGGCACGGCACAGCTGCCCCCAAGGTCAGGAGGAGCTCAGCTCCTTTTACCATGCCCCCCCCTCGCTGGTTCTGCCAAACAGCCTCCCCAGCCTTCCCTCTGCAGCACCCAGCTCCTCTGGGCTAGCGAGTGTAACCGCAGGACACTCGTCCCCTCGGTGGCTGCTCGCAGCCGCCGCAGCTCTCCTGTCACTCTGTTCCAGGCCGCAGCAGCCCCCGCAGCAGCCGGAGCTGGAGGTGGTCCCGGGGAGGGAGACCCTGGCAGGCTACGACCACGCGCAGGTAAAGCCACAGGCTGCAGCCTCCTGACGCGCGCAGGAGTCGGGAGAGCGGCCCGGCCGCTTGCCTGCGCGCTGGCTGCCGGCCCCCGGCCCCCTCTGTGGTGACAACTCCCGTTCTCCCGCTCCAGGTCCCCGTTCAGGCTGTGAGCGCCGCCGGCCCGGAGCACAGCAAGCCCCTGGAGAAGGCAGAGAGCCTTTTCAACCAGGAGAGGGACCCGAGGTTCAGCGAGATCTACAGCAGCATCAGCACAGGTGGGGGGAGCAGGGCTGAGCGTGGCCCAGGGCTGTGCATGGCCTAGGGCTGTGCTGGCCCAGGGCTGAGCGTGGCCCAGAGCTGTGCTGGCCCAGGGCTGTGTGTGGCCCAGGGCCAGGCCCGTTTCAGCCTCGAGCTGAGCACCAGGCGTGGAGGCTGAGCGTGACGGTGCCGGGGCAGCCCAGGCCGTGCCAGGGCTCCCTTCTGTCTGCGAGCGGTCCGGGGAGGTGGGGGGAGGGAAGGGGTGCTGAGGGGTCTGGTGCTCTATGTGCCACTGCCTGGCTCGGCCTGTCCTGTCCTGCTGGCTCGTCCCCAGGGAGCAGGTCTGTGTCTGGGGCCTGGGCACAGGATGATGTGGATGCACCAGCCCCAGAGCACCTTAATGCAAAGTTGATTAGAAAATGGAGAGGAAATCAAATTAACTGGGCTTGTACTGAGCCATCTGGATGAGGAGCAGTCACCTTGGGTGCTGTGGTGCAGGAAGTCGTCCCTCCCGCGGGCACGTCCCCCGCAGCTCGTCCCAGTCCCCCGCAGCTCGTCCCCGTCCCTGCTGCCACCACTTCTTGCCCTAACGTGACTCTCCCTCTCTCTGCAGACCAAAGCAAAGCCCTTCCTGCCAGCACAGTGCCTGCCAACCAGCCCCTCTTCACGCAGGGCAACACCTTCACCCCATCGCGCCCCGCTGAGAGCTTCAGGTGAGGCGCCCCGTGCCGCGCCGGCAACGGCCG
>VXBZ01000044.1:0-22035 GCA_013399135.1 Heliornis fulica
TTTAAATTGAAAATTACTGACAGTCAGCACTGTTTGTTTTTAAAGGTCTAAGGTGATATCCTGGACCAACTGAAGTTAATGCCAAAGTAAAATTTATAGGATTAGAGCCAAGTGTTCATTCCTAACCTAAATGTAGAGTTGTAACAAGAAATAAAACTAAAAATAGTTGTACCATAGCAGAGCTACAGCCCATTATCCTGTCTGTGGCAGCAGAGGGATAGAAATACCTGCAAAAGACATCAGGGTAGATAGTGGTAGGACCAGGGGGAATGGATTTATGCTGGAGAGGGGAAGGTTTAGATTGGATATCAGGGGGAAGTTCTTCATGGAGAGAGTGGTGAGGTACTGGAATGGGCTGCCCGGAGAGGGGGCGGATGTACCAACCCTGGAGGTGTTCAAGGCCAGGTTGGATGGGGCCCTGGGCAACCTTGTCTAGATCCAGGCCTGGAGGTTGGTGGCCCTGACTGTGGCAGGGGGGTGGGAACTCGATGATCCCTTGGGTCCCTTCCAACCCAGACCGTTCTGTGATTCCGTGATTCTGTGAAAAGAAAACAGCAGCAGGACAAGCCATCTGGGCCTCAGAGAATTCTCAAATTAGTATTTAATAATGATTTGACAAAAAAAAATTAAGCGGCTAAGCACACAGAAGAGTGATGGTCCATCTTTTTGTGTGCATCAAACCAGGTTTTTCTTTTCCCCATGACAGAAGCAAGCCAAAGTCTTCTCTTCAGCTTTAAACTGCCGGGTGTCCACACAAGGATGTGCTGCAGCACACAGGATGTCCCTGCAGCAGCGCGGGTTCCTATGAGGAAAGGCCCTTTGAACTCGCTCTGCAGACCGCAATTATGTAGATAGGTAGTACCGAAATAGGCAGCGATAGTAACCGCTAACACATGTGAAACTGGCTGTAGAGTACTGTTTTCATTACAGTTTTGTTCTCTGCAGCTACTCTGACTCTGAAGTGTCAGATTCCAGTTTGATTTCTTCATTAGGAAAGCCGCTGCTTCAGTAGTAACGAAGAACAGAAAGAGCACAAAAGAGCCTGACAATGGTTGTTTTTGTTTGAAAATGTTTGCATGGGTTAGACAGTGTCTAACACTAACACCTGGGATGGCCCCTTTTCATTATGCTTTATGTTTCTGGAAAATAGGCCCACCTGTTTTCACTGGAATTGTTTCATTCATACAGAATAGGGCAAAAATAGACATATAAACTGGTAATGCTTTTTTTTTTTTAAGAAGTAAAAAGCACACTTTATTTTTTATAAAGAAACTAATGTCTGTTGTCAGTCTGCTTATCTAACACCACAGCCCATCACTTTACACTGACTTAGTGTAAAAAGGGTCTCCCATTTCCGGGAATAGAAAAGTTCCTGTAAAGCACTGTCCATCTCCAGATCAAAATATGATGCTTTCCTATTTTTCTTCATAGGAAATATTATAGGATACGTGCATTTTTATTGTATGGAACTTATACAGCTTTCCTCAGATTTATGGGAACAAATAAGACTCAGTTGACTGTTTGACTTTCCCTTAAGGGAATCATACTTGAACTTTTTTTTTTGTTTGTTTCATTTGTGCTTCAGGAAATGTCTTCTATTCCTGCCTTGGGCAAAAGTGGAGTTATGGTAATGAAAATATGCACATAATATAAAAGGGGAATATCTTCGTCCAAAAGGAAATGACAAGGAATGCTTTAAGGATGGATTAATTACGTTTTAACTACTAAAACTTTGCTCCAGTCTCTTCTTGTGAGAGCTGAACTCCTTTTGATAAGAAAAACAATTTCTGTAGGACTTGTATAATTAGTCTGGGAAATTAGATAGGTGGATATTGAAGTGACGGTGGAATGTGCAGATTAAATTTTGAAATTTGACCACTGTTGTTTGGAAGAGAAAGGGATGGCTGAACAGCAGGGATGTTTGCAGCTGCCAGCACAGGTAGGATGCATGTTTCTGCCAGAATAACACTGCACCATTGCTCCCACATTTCTAGCATCAAGAGTGATGAAACAGGTTAAGATCAGAACTTTGCTGCAAGGAAAGTCAAAGGCATATTTTGCTGATACTATAATGATTTTCTAAAATTGATGATGGGATCAGCGTGACTTAGGATCTGTGTGCTGACATGAGCAGAGATAGAGGCAAGGATAGATAATGCTTATGTACCACATACTTTTTGAAGCATTTCTCTTTCTCAGTCTGACCAGTATCACCACATTCCTGCCAGATTCAGCTTGTGACAGAAGCTTCTCATTCAGTGTTTGATTTCCTGAAGATGCTCTTGTGGAGTCACTAGACGAAATAGGAAATTTTTTAATGGAGATAAGTAAGTCTCAGTCTATTTTTCGTGGGTCATTGATTCTGATTGTAGCTGAGCTTAACAGCAAAACATTCCTATCAGATAAGCAAAGGGTAAGTTAAGGGGGAGGGAAATAGTGAACCCCTTGCATTTTATGCCTATGTCAGACTTTGAAATGAGTTATGTGGAAGATGCTAGATTCTGGTTGGCCAAGGCCAACAGATCAACAGAGCACCCGGACCAGAATCTGAACAGGAGAGATCAATCTTCTAGATGACAGCAACACAGGATACCACATTGGAAGCTGATTGCCAGTAAATAGGCCAGTCTGGTCTAGAAAGCAGTGCACAGTTACGCAAAGAACGCACACCTGCACACACAAGAAATTTCTCATGTGTGGTTAAGGCAGGCTAAAGGTGCTGAAAGGAGTTATTCAATCTAGTCTGTGCCTGCCCCATTCTTTCCCCCAGCTCATTCATCTCTTCCTGGGCAGTTGGATGAATGCGCATGGAGAAGTGAATATGGGAGTGAGCATGACTGTTTCCCCAGGAAAGCAGTGGGTACCCTTGACTGGGGAGAAGGTCATCACAGTCTAAGACTCTTGGGGAACTGCAGTGTACATTGTGTCACCCCCAAAATGCCCTTGCAGCATAGAAACCTCCATGCCAGTCTAGCAGGGAGCAAAGTCCCAAGCCAAATCCCATGTCAGCGTGGTCCTGCTGGTGGCTGCATTCCTTCTTCCCCTCCATCCAAGGCTGCTTGCTGGAGGCAGGTTCTCTGGGATGGGGGCAGCAAAACGCTATGTGCTACTGGCACCTGGGCCAGTGCATATGTTAATGCCACCAGAGCTTGCTCAGGGGTCTTTAAAAGGTAACTAGTATTTATTTTAAGCATATACTGAGCCTTACACAGAATAGGACTATATTTCCAGAGTACAGATTCCAAAGCTTTTTCTCTTCATCCTCTCAGTTCATAGAAGAGTCTTTTCTTTCTTCCTTCCATCTTTTAGAGGGTAGAGACAAGTCAGAGGAAGGTTTTCTTCTGTGACATTTCCCTGATCTGCCTTACTTCATGTTCAAGGAGATGCAGGCTCAAAGGAAACGGTGGAGGAGGAGAGCAAGACCAGTTTGCGAGCAGTTTGCACATAGAATGGCTCAGTTGTATCATAAAACTAAAACTTGAGCTCACTGGGATGAATGGGGCAGTTCACTGGTCCTAGAGCTACTGTTCCAGGTGTTCTGCACCTGTTATTCTCCTCAGACATTGGCCTTTTTCTTCATAGCCATAACCATTATAGATGCTGGTTAAATAAATCTAATATTGCCTGCGGTGAGCAAGGAGCTTGAAAACAAAGCTGGTATGTCATGCCTCTGTGTTCCTGGATAATGAAATAAAATCATTCAGCAAAAAGTACTTTTAAAGGATCTGATTTCTATATGGTTGGACTGCTCAATTTCCATTGTAAGTAATGAGGTTTTATTATTCAAATCCTCCAGATGATTCAACAATTTTGCCCACAGAATCTTGAATCCCTTTGGTTATGCTATTAAGTATAATTTTTGCTCATTAGGAATTGATTAGGTGAATGCTGCACAGAAATAGAAAATAAAAAGACCAGAAATCTATAGTCATCATATGAAAGATGAATTTTAAAATATTGCTAGGCAGTCTAGCAGAGAAATCCTCCAACCCCAACACGCAACAGACCACACAATCTCATTTTAAATCTCATTGCATCAATCACCCTAGTGCTCCCTCAGATCTTAGGATGGAAATCTTCCCCACTATCGGGTTCTGCTTTTACACCTATATCCCTAGCTTCCTGGTTATGACCAGCTTACAAGGAATTACTTATGGAGGAGATTGAGCTTTACCTTTTCTTTGTTTCTCTATTCTCTTTTCTGCAATTAAGTATATTTGCTTGTCCTGCTTTTGTTAAAAGCCATTTTGCAAATGATTTTCTAATAGCTTTAAACCTGTAGTAGCTACCAAGGAAATTCAGATATCACCAAATTGATTATCTATTCTGTTGTCTAACATAAAATGGATTCTAACACATTCAGGATTTTTTGTTAGAGTTACCAAAAGCAAACAAAACATGTCTTTGAGAAGTAAAACATCATTTCCTCAGGAACCAGTTTCAGATCTCACATGCTCATCTAACAAACAATAGCTGCAGAGTCCCCTCCCCAACAGGCTCATGGGGCAAGAGGTGGAGGGGCAAGCCCTTAAGTATATGCAGCAGAAGAAATGGAGAGATACAACCAAAGTCCATGCTGAAGGACCTCATGTTGGCCTTCTGCAATGAAAACCAGCTGAGTGACCGGAGGTCAGAAAGGAGCACGGGGGAGGTCAAGAGCCGTCTGGCAAAGGTGTCCCTCACCATGGTGCCAGGGGAGAGGCAACAGAAGGGGAAAGGAAGAGCTGGCCACAACGTTTGCTTTGGCCTAATTTCAAACAGAGCGCCTCCAGACTCTATTTATACAATCCTGTCTTTCATGAGCTGTTTTAATTTCTTTAACTAAGGGTCTGCGAGCCCTGAAGGTTTGACTTATCCCATGGATATCAGAAGAAAAGCTGTTGCGGACTCAACCACATACTTTATGAGTTTCACATTCAGAAGTAGTGGCTCTGTTTTAAGGCAGAGCTGAGCAGGGACTGTAAGGAAGCATTGAGCTCTCTGACAGATACCAGGTCGTGCCTGCCAAGTGGGTTATGGCTCTGAAATTTTCGAAGTACAAAGTAATACACTCCCAATAAGTTACCGCAAGTTCTGCTTTAATAATCTTATTTGTATGTCTGTGTTACTTTGCTTTTCAATAAGTGTTTGTGCATCATATGTGTAAGTATTGTCCATCCCTTGTAGCTGGGCTACATGGGGTTTAATATTCAGAAATATGTCCCTCAACATTTGCAAAAAAAAGAACAATAAACTAAGACAAATGTTATACTTTAAGAAAAACCAAACGTGAAGCACTACTGGAAGTCTTTCAAGATGTCTGGCAGTACAGTACTCATTTTGGAGAGGAATGCCTAGATAGTTTGATGAGGCTGCAGCCCAAAACATATGCAGCATGGTGAAAGGTTTTGACCAGCCCATGTGCTAAAAGCTGGACACCTGCCTCCAGGTCCTTCAAAAATTCATGTTTGATCTGGGACAAAACATGATCTGCTCAGACTAAGGCTTGAAAAAACCAGCTGCTTGCTACCAAAAGTACCTTCCTGTGGCCCAGTGACACACTGGCTACCATCTCAGCAGCTAGGGCATCACATCCTCCCACTGCACAGCCAGCAGCCTGTCCATAACACTGGGAAACCTGTCTCTGGGACAAGAAAAAGTTGATGCCTCTCAGGAGGTGAAGAAAATAGCCCAGTGATATTGCATACAGGCTAGAGGTTTCTGCCAGCTTTGACTGCTGTGCCTCATACAGCTTTGGAGGCATCATTTGTATAAAACATATATTTTGCTGATAGAGCATGAACACTCTGCTGCTGTAATATCCCTGTGTTTCAAAACCTGTAAAACCTCTCAGTTAGGCAAGGCATAGATTCACCTGACCTAAATTCCCTCTCAGTCCCAGTGCTGGCTGTTTCCAATTACCTCAATGCCTTTAAAAGTCTGCAATGAGGCCATAGGGCCCCATGTGCAAGCATCCCCACTGTAAGGTAGGCAGAGTTGTGTGCTTCATCTGATAAGGATGCTACAAAGACAAATTCTTTAAAGACAGTGCAGTATTCAAACACTGTTGGAACAAGGTCATAAAAATACCTGTACATGTATGTTCACATTTAGGTAACTTGTCGTATCTGCAAAGATGATGTCTGCCACTTGTTCACCTCAGGTGATGAGATATTTATATGGCTGAAGACAAAGCTTGGCTCCTGTTTGGGGGCTGAACTTTGGGATATCTAACTCTGAAAATGTGACAGGGCATTTTCCAGAGGTCTACAGTTTTGTTTATACTTTTACTTATAGGAAGCCAATCCAAACTTTCACAATCAAGGATTTTAACTTCCCCATCAAATTTGGCCTTTCTTTGCTTGAGACTAGCACTGTTGGAATGTTGCCATATTGTCACTCAGAATATTCCAGAGCTTGGATTGAATTTTGATCAGTAAACTTAACGCCAATGAAAGCAAAGCAATGTGGCAAAACTCACACAAATGCCTGCTTATGTTGGGCCTGATAATGTTCTCAAATCTCTAAAATGGAATCTACATGATGGATGTGCTCCATCACAGCATAGTGTTTGAATCAAAACAGAGAAAAAAAAATGAAACCAAAAGATGCCCCAAAACCACCAAAACCTGTATTTATTCTCCAGCTCAAAAACCTCTTTACCAAAACAGGGTAGATAAGGATCTTGGAGTAAAACCCTAAAAGATGGTAGAGATTTAGAGGAGAACAGTATTTCATTATAAGACTAGAAAGACCTGGTCCTGTTGAGTTGTAAAAACCATAAAGGGACTGAAATGATGGGAAGGGGAAGGGGAAGGGGAAGGGAGATTTCAGTTGGAAAGGACCCACAGTGGTCCTCTAGTCCAACTGCCTAAAACCATCAGGGCTGACCAAAACTTATTAAGGCCATTGTTCAAATGCCTCTTGAACACTGACAGGATTAGTGAATCACACTGACCACCTCTCTTGAAATCCTGTTCCAGTGCTTGACCACCCTCTTGGTAAAGAAATGCTTCCAAACCTTCCCTGACACATCTGTCAGCCATTCCCATGTGTCCTATCACTGGATCCCAGGGAGAAGGGGCCAGCACCTCGTTCCCTACTTCTCCTCCTCGGGAAGCTGCAGAGAGCTTCAGCCTCCTTCTCTCCAAACCACACAAACCCAGTGTCCTCAGTCACACTTCACAGGACATGCCTTCCAGCCCCTTCACCAGCTCTGTTGCCATCCTCCAGAAACATGCATCGATCTTCATATTGTTCTTATATGGTGGGGCCCAAAACAGTGCTCAGTCCTCAAGGTGATGTTGGACCAATGCTGACCACAGTGGGATGATCCCCTCTTCTGATGGGCTGCTTATGCCAAATTTGGTGCAACCCAGGGTGTGGTTTGTCCTCTTGGCTGCCAGGGCATGTGGCTGACTCATGTTGAGCCAGCACCGTCTGATCCCTTTCTGCAGGGCTGCTCTTGCTTTAGCTTAATGTCATGATACACATGAAAAATAAATGTTTTGAATAGCAAGGTGTCAAATAGAAAGAAAGTAAATGTTTGAAGGGGCCTTTCATAGCCTCATGATAACAAAAATATTGGACTACAAAGCTGATTTACACTATCTGTTCCATTAATCTTTGTCTCAGCAAAAATTAAATGATGTGTGAACCCCAAAATATACTTCAGAATTTTTGTGTCTGTTTCAGTATATTCAAGAGATTCTTTTGCATATTATACTGGTGTTAGTAATAAAATCTCATTATGTTAGAAAAGTGGTATTTGTCCAGGCTGGAACTTCAGCGTCTATGAAGGTAACAACCTACTCTTTCTGGGCCTACTGTTTCTGGCTGCCATTTTTGGTTAACTAACTTGTGGCAGAAATGTCACAGAGCAATACAGGATGCTCCAGACCAGTTCTAAACCCAACTTGTTGCCTTCTCATATGACCACAAGCTTTGGTGTTTAGAAATTGAAGGCCTGGGAACCAAGGTGAAACTGAACAATTAAAAAAAAAGCTATTTATTTGTATCTGATAAGACCTGTTAAAACAGTGAAATAAATTGCGCTATCACTTGGTTTAAATTTGAGATAATCACAAAGACTATTTTTAAAAAAGGTGGGAGACTTCACAAAAATACATGCCAGGCCATTTTATAAGACAAGTTCAAACTTAAGGATTGCTTGGTTTTTATGGCAGAACCTTGAGGCAAATGATAATTCAACGCTTACTGGTTGCTGTTAATGGCAATAAATTACGTTACAGTTACTTTGAATGAGAAGAAGAGAAAAAGAAGGAGAGAAGCTTTATGATAATTAGCCAACACCCACTATAGTCAAATGCATAGATACCATAAGGAGTTATAAAATAATAGCTGAAACAACCTATAAACCTATTTTTCAACCTGTGAAGTAGTTGAAAAAGCTGCACTATTGCTCTCTACTTGCACTGTGCCTGACATAATAAGATCTGTCTCCTAATGAATATTTTTAACTGTAATTATAACACAGGTAAGGATGTTACTCATATGCAAGTAAAAGCCTTAGCTTATCCCTCTTTTTAGGGATGGAAACAAAGCAAATATCCCTTTGAAAATTATTAGGCCTCAAGACTTTTGGACTAAAATCCAAACTGGAAAGCTTCTCTGAGAATGNGTTTCCTCTGTGGTCTAGTGCAGATATCACTCCCCTATGGAAAGACAAAAAGGGGTGTTTAATGACAATGAGTAAACACAAGTAGTTATGAACTAACTTAACAGACCTGTCCTACACTGTACAAATAATCCTAAATTAGCTTCCACAGAGAATAGATAACCTTTGACTCTTTTCTCTGCTGGAGGTAGGCTGTAAATTTGAAGCTGCTTAAATTAAAAAGTAATACAATTCCTCCCAGGTACGAGGAAGCACTTTGCGCAATAATATGAAAGCATTCTCTTCTCTCTGTGGGTTCTGCATAAGAAATGTAAACAGTCATTTAATATTAATACCTGGAATGAGATTCAAATTCAAACTTCATCAGAAAATTACCTAGAAAACAAACATAAGAAAATTTTGATTATCAGGTTTGTGTTTTAAATACAGGCATCCATCAATGCTTACAATGATTGGTTCTCCAGATATTATCAGGTTGGCTACATAATAATACAAATATCTTCCTTCCCTTACTAAGAATATTACAGAATATATTATATTATATGATTTCTTCTATTGCAAAGCAGAGTCTTAGTATAATACAAACAAAAGACCATCCAGTTCATGTATAAGCAAAAAAAAACATAGTTTAATGCAAATAAATGTCTTATCCTAGCACTAGGAAATAGCCTAAATGCAGTTAGTGTAAAATTTAGTTTATCTTTACCATCTACTCTTGTATTTTACTGCATGTTGATCCAAATGTAGGAGCAGCTCCACTGATTTCAAAGAGACTACTCATACACATAACATTTGGCTTATGCACTCACTCAGGTTAAAGCTTAGACTATAGGACGTCTATAATAGGGACATTTTGAAACATTATTGAGCTTCAGGATAGCTCTTGTATTCCAGCCCAATCACATTTTATACCAGAACCTTGTCTCTAACTGGAGAGGAATTCCTTTCCATGCCATTCAGAAACAGATCAGCCTCATTGCGTGGTCATGGTCTCACCTCTCCTCCACTTCAGTTTTTGTCAAGGCACTTCCCCTTACAGTAGGGGTCATTTGAAGATTGCAGTTGACTCACAAGTGCTGTGAACAAGCTTAAGTGATAAGGTTTAAGGTCTGATCTTGGTGTCTGAAGTCAAACAGCTAAAAAATTGAGGCTCAGCTTTTTTGGCATTTGGATATGAAATTAAAAGCTGAAATGATGTATCTGATAACACTCCCCATAACTGGTGTAATCCCTTCTAGAAATCAGATCTTTCTGAATTCTCACAATAGCGAGCCAAAATATTTGATAAGAGTATGTCATAACTGGATGCTTGAGCCTCATGTAAATACTCTTCCAAGAGACTTCTTTGCTTGACGCTGATATTACAGGTAGAATTTGTTGATTACTGCTGAATTAAGTCTGTCAGAAGATGTTTATACTCTCTATGGAATTATCTAAAAAGGGGAAAACAAACTCTTAAAAAAGTCTTAGCTGTACATGCTGCATCTGGGAGATCAGGTATTTAATATGACTGATAGCGGTTATTAATATAAATGGCCGATTGAAGATACAAACACACCTCAAACTGTATGTTTTGCTGCAATAAGATTTTTAAGAGACTAAAATTTTAATTTAAAGCTCAGCTATTCTATATAAAACACATTTTTGTGTCACAATACACAGCCAGAAGCAAAGCCCTGTATCTGACCTTGTGAGTATGAAGTTCAAGTTACCAAGATTCTGCTAAAATACTACTGTGAGTGGGTTTGGTAGAAATAGCTTCAATTCATTGCCTGGCATGCATAAAATATAAATTTAAGTAGCTACTCACTCCCATTTTCACAGAGGGAGAGTGAAGGCAGACTACATGTGACACCTTTGCTTCCCTGTGGCATTTTGTATTGGGAGAAAGTAGGATGGCAGCCACTGCCTCTGAAGCGTGACTGCTTTGCAAAGGAAATCTTTCTCTTCTGAGATGATCCTCCAGATCACAGGAGGTGTTTGGGTTACTTTGCTGTTTGTTTGGGTTCCCCCCCCCTTCTGATACAAATATGATGGAATGTGTCAAATGATGTAGGACTTTGAAATGCTAAAGAGAGATTTAAAAAATCAGGAGGTTCTTTATCTATGTGGTAATTTTCATAATATGCCATTGAATCTCTGCATCATGAGGTTGGAAATAGGTGCTGACTGTATTGTTTTGAGTACTTTTTATTCTGTTTGCATCAACTTTCCCAGCAATTTTCCCTTACAAGAGGAGCCTGAAGACTGGAGTGATTTTGCAAACTTTTTATTCCTCCCAGAACAGCATAAATTCACCCATGTGAGAAACCACATTTTCCACAATGGGACTGTAGTTGCATAGTTTTCAACTGAAAATATGATGAAGACAATAAAGCCTTGTTAGCTGCATTAATGAATACAAGAGCTTTTAACCACTTAGTCTCTGGCCTTGTTTCTGTGCAGAAATAAGTTTCCCTGCTGCTTATGTGCTGCCTATATTCCATCTCCTAGCCATCCACAAATCATTGACCACTGGAAGTTTGATTATCAAAGTTATGAGAAATTGTTCAAAGATAAGGTGTTGCTTTTCCTTGATCTGGTAACCTGTTCTCTTCATAATTACAAAATACAATAAAATACTTGGTAGCATATTAATGTTGCTGGAAATTTTCCTGAAAGAAACAGTACCTCCCCTCCCAAACACTCCCACATCCCCCAGCTCAGATCAGTAGATAAAAGTTATAACCCTGAGCTTTTTGAATGAGATATCTGGAAAAATGAGTTTATAGTTCTTAAGAGGAAAGTGGGGGGGGAAATAACCTTCCACCAAACATATGAACTCCGACCAGACTCAGTTGTAGTCAAGCGACCACTAATGTACCTAAAAATACAGCTGGATTTATAATACAGCTCGCTGTAACTCACTGTGTGGGATATGTGAAGGAATGTCCTGTAATAACTGCCGTGATGGGTCCTGGGGCCCTCTGCTCTTTTATCAGGGCATATAGAGTTGTGGATGAAGTGCAAGCCTGGTGCTTTTTTATTTGGTACTTGTAATTACATCAGAAAATGCCCAGAGCATTCTCTGCCAGACCCATTGCTTGTTACACTGCTCTCCTTACGAGCGGCAATGTTTTTCTTCAGAGGATCTTATATAAAAAAAAGTAGGTTTGGTTTTAGGTGAAAGCTTAAGCTTTCCCCCCTCCCTCCAACACTCCAAAAAGGCCCCAGTGATATCCTTGGCCCAGTCAAATGAGGGTACAGAGGAGGCAGCGATGTAGCCCAGGGTGCAAGGGCGAGCTCTGCTGAATTTATACCCTGAATTCATCTGCAGTGTGGAGGCACAGCAGGACCCACATTGCATTAGGGCAGCATAAACACACAGCACGGCTTCACTCTGGGACTGCAGGACCAAATCCACCCCCTCAGTTCAGGCCTCTGTGGGGCCTGCCTTAGGAAATGGGTGATGAGGAGGACCAGGGTCACCGCTGAAGGTGATTTGGGTCTAGAATGAGTGTGTCCCTAACACACACCTCACAAGCAGTCACCTGCATTGATGCATCCGGGACGAAAGAGGTTATTCATCACTCTGAAAGGCAGACCACAGCTCTTGGGTATACTGGTTGTTGTTTCCAGTTTTCAAAGTGGTAGCATGACAATCATAGGTAAACCCAGCAGTATTTGTGCAACCAGCAGGCCAAGCAGTCTCTGTCCAAGACTGTCTTAACATGGCGTTATTGGAGGTTTTTTTGTGGGGTGTTCCTCCAGAAGCTGCTCTAGCTGCCCATCTTGCTGGAAAGCTATTAGAATTTGCCATGGGCAGTGTGGGTACCCTGAAGAGTTTCTGGCTTCCCTTAATTGAACAGAAGAAACTAATTTAAATTTTAAAAAATATAATTAGTTTGACTTCCTCTACCAGGAATTCTGTAGTTGATACTATGAATAAATTATGGAATGCAATTGTGAGGGTTCTTAATTACAAAGCTTCTTAGCTGCACAGTTTCTGTGCCGATGAGTGATATATGTTTTGTCTTTCAAAATGAAGCATAATCCTTGTTGTAGAATATAACTTGCATGCTGCAAGCTGGAAGTGAGGGACTGAACCGAGTGCACAAATCCTGACTGAATACTTGCTGAGGCAGGTATCTTTCAGCTTATCTGTGCAGAATGCAAATACAAAGCAAAGCAACTGGCCCAGGCTAGTCCAAAGGCCAGAAGGGGTTTTAACTTACTGATTAAAATTAGCTTAAGCCCTCTGTAGTATCCTTTATTTTCCATGTCTCAATTAATTTTCAGCTGTTGTCACGCTTTCCAGCTGCTGCATGTGTTTCTTTCTCTTCGAGCAAATTATTTGCCAAGAAATAATTCAGCCACTTCTCTCTCGTCTTCCTCATTTATGAACCAAATTTTGCTTTCAACCCTTTCCTTAAGCACAAAAGACACTGCATTCTTCTCCAAACTTATAGACAAAACTTCGGAATATAGATACATTTATTAGTTATTTGAGGTAAAAAAATAAATAAGAATAAATTAATCTCTTTAATGAAATGTAATCTTATTTACTAGAAACAGACTTGCTATGAATAACAGATAGACCTTTAAACATCACATTTAGTTAAAATCAGTGAAATCTCATGCATTAGAAGTCTCTGGGGAATGTAGAATGGCTGTGTTTTCCCATTTCTCACTGAGACAAAGCTACACTTTCACAGACCTCACGTGCAGCAGACTTTATTTCTTAATCCCATGTAAAATTGTCTCTTTATGTACTACCTAGGCTCAACAGCTAGCACTGACATTACTGAATAAAAGAGGCCAGAGGCTAATCAATGTCCCCTTGGCAAAGCATCCTTGCTTATATTATTGTATATCCAAATACCTATTCTTTCTTCCTTCCTTCCCAAAACCAGGTGACTGCCCCTAAACCTCTTTCCTGGGTAATGCCAAGAAGGATGGAGGCAAGGGCAGCAGTGATGGAAAAAAAAGGAAACATCTCACTGTTGGCTGTAAATAATGTAAGTCACTGTTCTGAATCCCCAGAGTTAGTGATTTTGTCCCTTACTGCAGTGTTCAGTTGCTACAATTGTCAGCAATTTCCTAGCCATCTGCCTGCCCAAAATTCACCACTAAGGCTCCTACAGATTTTGAAGTTTGTTACCTGCACTATGTCCAAGGTCTGTAAGTCTCAATACTCACCACTTTCTTCCATCTAGCCAGGCAATGCTAGAAATCACTGAGCTAGTCCCAGTGGCTGGATACGTGCTGCTTCATGCTGCTCCAAATCATTAAAGAGCAGCCAGAGCTAGAAAACCCATCCCACCACATCACAGGAGCAAATGTTTTCTCATGGTACATATCCCCAAAGAACTATTGTAGCAAAAATATATTTTTTTTACTTTTAAAATTTAGATAATATTTATAAATCATTATAAATAATTTAAAAAACACCAGGAAGACCTTTATTATTTGAAAATGGTATTAAACTGCAGATGAGATTGTGTATAAATCAGTCATTTAAGATAACAATCACAAGAATAAACATTACAACCTCAGGAAATCCAGACTAAGATTAAACTTCAAGGAAGTACTCAGCTGAACAACTTTTGACTTGCTTTGAAGCACATGAAAAAACCACCTTCAGTCCTTTCAGTATGCTAGTTGGGATTCAAGCTCCACAGTGTGCTGACCATAGCAGAGTATTCACTGTGTGGCAGAAAAAACAGGTGGAATCAATACAAAAGCTGCGTTGTGGTTAGCAGGAAGGAGCTGGTTTGGGGAATTGGATACAAGAGGTCTTGTTGGTGGAGGATTATCAGTATATGGAACTCTACTATATAAGAATGTATTAACTTTACTGAGGTAAATTGTTTCTGGGAAACCCTTTTTTGGGCTATAAATCTTATTTTAGAGGACTACTGGAGTTACTGGGAGAAACTGAAGGGAACAGAGGGAAGGTGATTGTTTCCAAATGATCATTTACGCTTCATCATATACCTCTCACACTGCAATGAGAGGGGTGGGGGGGTGGAGGTGGCAGTAATTCCCATCAGTTTATCTATTTGATAAATTACAGTTATGAGGGAGCTGCTGCATTAGGAGGACTTTTGGGTGAAAACTCTTGCAAAACAGATGACTAAATTAGACTCAGTCCTCTGGAGGGAATCAAAAACCTGGTGAACTCCTTGCTGCTTCATCCTCCCAAATCATGTTAGAATCCAGCATGTTTCAGAAGGGGTTTTAATTAATTTGTGTTATTTCACTGGACATAAAGTGTGCAAAATCTTATGAAAACATTTTCACTTCTTGTATATAGAACAGGGATTTTTTTTTTTCTTTGGGCTATTTTTCTGTGCTACGGTTTGGAAGTTAGGCTGTTTTCCCTCCATTACCTCAATGTATGATTATATCAAGCTGCCTTTAAAGTAGAAAGAATTTAGTACCTTTCTCTCTTGCAGCTGTTTAAGAATTTCATTGCATTGTTTACAGATTTTTATCAAGCTTTTCCAGAAGATGTTTAATACCACCACTTTCAAGGAAATATTATACCTACAGGTTTAGGCAGTGATTAAATAATAGCACATAAGCAAATTGGCCATCTTTCAAGGCTCTCCCACAACTTAGGCTGTATTGTTCATACTGGAATCACAAAAAGACCTCAGGAATTAATTCACATATATTTAATCTTCTCTCATTAAGTGTTTGGCTGCTGTTATTTTAATTGAAAAAAAAATAAAAGGAATTTTTCAAATCCCTGTTGACTAGCTGAGACAGGGGTTTCATAAAACAATGGTAACATAGCGAACTCTCCTGTTACCCACATACACAGATTTGTGGTATGCCACCAGTATACGAGAACGGTACAAAATTCAGGTACTACATGACCTGTAGGTGTGAATTGTGTGACTCTTCTGCTTAAGTCCCACATGTTGGTGGCACCAACACTGTTCACTCCTGTGTTACTTGGCAAGGGATGAGGGTGCATGTTGTGGCAGTTATTTGGGAAAGGTTGGATATAATCATTATTGACACTTCATTCTATGGTCTTTGTGTTCCAGATTGAGTTATTCAGTCAGGACATGAGATGACTGTTGAAAGCTTTTGACACCGTTGGATATTATCCACCCATCTCTGAAACCCCCTTTTTGCAGAGTCTGAGAAGTGCACAAGTGAGTGGCCTGAAAGATAAGTGAGGAAATAAAGAAAAACAAGGCCTATCAGCAGGCCATTAACTCTGTTTTTTGTGAAGATGCAGCTTCCCCACGAAGTTGCATTAAGAGTAGACAGATAGACATGGCAGGGTCAAAGGTAGCAGCAACCAGATGTCTCTGACCTTTTGCTGCTTCCTTTTCTCACTCTTCCCCTCCCTCAGAGCACAACTGCACAGCACTGCTGGAAAGGGGATTCCTCTTTACAAAGCCTGTCCCGGGTTGAATTTCTCCAAAGGCAGATGGATCATGTCTCTGCCTTTTCTCCCTGTGATACTTCACGGTACAACACACTATTGTGCAGTGTGCCTCCCAAGGCTGCAACTAAATCCACGTCCTTCCCAATCCTGCTACTTTGTCCATTTTCAGCTAAAAAAAGATAGTAGGAGGTATGTCCCCAAGAATAAGGTTGGCAGAAGGGATCTGTGTCCTGGAGACCTGGCTTTCCATTCCCATCGGTGGGATAAAACAAAAGCCACTTAAAGGAGAATTCCACAGCAAAACACAGCATTTAAATGCAAAGATCTATCTTACATGATCATGTTCTTCCTTGCCTAATTAATTAAATAGTGGATATTGTGTGGAAGTTTTGAATAGTTGTGGTTGTTGGTGATAGTGCAAATGAAGTATTGGTAATACTTGTCTGGGGTTAGGCCAGCTTTTTGACACAAAATGTAGTTGGTAATTAATTGCTAAAGGCGTTAACTGATTTGCAATTGTATTTTACTCCTTACACAGCTAGATAAAGCCCTGGTTCTCACAAAACCTCATCACATGTTACTTTTCTTGTAGAAAACCTGACTTAATGCACTCCCACTCCATTGTCACATCCACTGTACCTTCTCTGCTGTGTAAATGTGACTGCTTGTCAGCCAGGCTGGGCACAGCATAAGAAAAAACAACAAGGGAAAAAAGATGTCTATTTTGCTTTTGGCCCCAGGGAGAAAAAAAAAAAAGCACAAAAAACAACAAGCCACAAACAAGTAAACAAACAAAAACCCCAAAACCCCAAAACACCCGAAAACAACTTGCATGTTGAAGAGTGGTAGGTGGTGGAGGAAGGCTGAGTTATATCTCAGCCTGCTAACACTGCTGAGGATTTCCATGTCACCAAGTGTTTCACAGCCTTAGGGTTTCTGAACTATGTATCAGAACACCATGGGACTTTTGATAAGCACACACTTAATATCATATCATTAACTTTATACACCTATAACTTTATGCACATATATAAAAGTAGAGATAACAGACATGGTATTTGGGCAATGGTAACGTTTAATCTGTTTTCTTCCTCACTTGCCACCCACTTTAAAAAGTTTTTTTCAGTTTCAAAGTCCTCTGTATCTTGTATACATACGGTTCGTGTACATTTTCTGTGGATGTGACCATGTTGCTGGGCTTTCCACCAAAAACCTGGGTATTTGATGCCTCCATAACCTACATGAAAAACCAGGACCCTGCTTGAGCATGAGTAGGAGGTCGCTGCTCAGCCCAGCCTCTTGCTGCATGTACAGGCAGACAGTATTGCATTTTAGGTGCTTAGATAATTAAATTTGATCAAAAACTCAGCACAGGTAATTTGGAGCTCTCCAGGTACTCCTTCACTGCAGTAGCTCTCAGTCTCATTCGGCAGCAGTTCTGTAAAAGGGAAGGACATTTTAGATTCAGGGTAAAAAGAAAGCTTAGGGGTAAAATTCAGGTTCTGCTTCATGATGTGCTTATGTGTCTCAGCAAATGTTTGCTCTGTGCTAAAAGAAGCAAGTGAGTGAAGGAGAAAAAATTATAAATGATCACACAGGTACGGTGATCACACGTGTTACAGTTTAGCTATCCTGCAAAGATTAAGATTCAAATAAACATATTCCTTTTATTGGGTTTTGAAAGCATTAGTGATCTTCTAATGTCTCCTGTAGGGAATTTGAGGACTTCATCATCTTCAAATAACATTTCTACCTGTTTCAGATCAGTTTTTTATCTGTAACTTATCCAATGTTAAGACTTACAGTGAAACTTTGATTTGTCAAGAGTAACAGAAAGTCAGAAACAATTAATGGTTGCAGATCCTTCGATTCTCAGGCTTCATCTAACAGACTTTCTCCTTGATTTTTTTGACTGTTACAAACAGAGTTTTTCTAATGTTGGTTTTGCTTTCATTTTAGAATCGCATTTCTGGTCTTCTTTTATGAGGTGTTTTATTATAGGCTTTCTTTGTGCATCCTCTCTGTCACCCAAACTGTATTTGATGTGGCTGTGGATATTGGATGCCTTTGATATCCTATCTGAGTGTGGCTACTTCAGAGGATCCTCGTGTCATCAGACAAACCCTTCCAGACACATAAAGTAGATTATAAGGAGCAGGAAAAAATGTTTAGACTAGCACAGAGAATGATGCTTACTCTGATCAGAGTGAGAAATTGTCCTGAAACTATAGGAATTTCCTGTTGCTAAAATATTGTGTAGGTCCTAAAAACTTTGCAAGCAGTTGTTTCTCCTCTGGGCAGCTAGAAAGGTCAATGTGCCTTGGGGCAGGATGTAGGATTGCAGTGTTTAAGAGTTCATCTAGTCAGGAAATTATGGCTGTAAAGTTACATAGCACTGTCACTTATCATTACATAGCTCATTACATCTCAGCTAATTGCGGCTTCAACCTGATATCCAGGTCCTAATATTTTTGTGCCTAATTAGCACACTGAAATCTTAGAATTCAACTGATTTTCCTTATTTTAGTCACTTCTTACACAGAAAGCAGTGGAATGCAGAGGTTGTACTTGTTCACAAAAGTGAAAATTGCTCCCCAGTTACTCAGTCCTTTAGTTCAGTTATCAAGAGATAAATACTTATTCCCATAAATAGCTGGAAATGCAGGGGAAATTAATTATTTTTTTTTTAGCACAAGGTCCTCCAGTTTGCATATGAAAGTTGTTTCTTTCTCATTTACTTTTCACTGTCTTTCTTTTGCTCCTTCTGTTCCTTCCCACGAATAGCTCTCTAAAGAATTATCTATAAATGATCACTTTTTTGTCATGATATGATTTTCTGAGAAGAGTCCTGTCTCTTTGGCAACCAAAAAATATTTCATAAGCAAAATAACAAGAAAAAATATTTAAGTGGTTATTTGCTATAAATAACACATCAACACATTTTGTAAGAACATTCAAAGTATAGTTTCATGTCCAAAAAGTTTTGCTGCCAATGTCCAACTTAAAACGCATGCTGGAATACATCATATCTTGGACTTGAAATATAAACAGCATCTAATTCTTGGATGCTTTTAATGAAACTGGGTATTTTCTATCATGTCAAATTAAAGCAAAAGTCAGAGTTTATAATCATCCACAATTTCACATGAGTTTACCTCAGAAGTGATCCATGACGCATAATTGTTACAGATTGCTTTGTTCTCCAGAACAGGCTTCTCACAATGGAGATAACATGCACCAAGCTTAGTATTATCCTTGGAATTATTGACTTTTGTTTTGCAATTAGGGAAACAAATCACCTATGCATATATGTCATGCATATATGATGAGGAAAATAAAGCGCTTTTTTTCTGGTTTTTTTTTTTCTCCCGAACTGTCTATTATAATAGAGAGAAAGGTTTTGTTGTTTTTATTTAAAGACCTGTATGTACTATGTATATGGTTCTATCTATCTATCTATCTATCTATCTATCTATCTATCTATCTATCCATCCATCCATCCATCCATCCATTCATCCATCTATCCTCTGCAAGTTTAAGATTTTTAGTAGCACTGGGAATAATTCCATTATCATTCACATTTAGATTACTGAAATAAATTAAAACATCTTGTCTTTTTGCATGAAACTTCTGCTTTTTTTAATACTTCTATCATTTTTTCCCACCTTGATATGCAAGATTTGAAGTGTCTCGTCAAATGAACCACTTCTGTAAAGAAATTCAATTTGCAGTTAAACCTACTGTTTGGGATATATTCTCAGTGCTTGATTTTCTATGAGCAGCTCAACTGTGAGTAAGCATCCCAACACATTGGCTACTGCTGGCGGTTTTACTAGGTTTTGCTATACTTGTTAACCTATACTTGTTAACCTAGATCCTGTCAATTGTATTGCACTTACCTATGGGCTGTCATTTCAGACACTATATTTTTGAAAGTGACAAAGATCAATCCTGAAGGGGAGGAAACTCATAAAATGTTCTAAAAATAAATAAATATTGTAGTTAATATAAAAATCCACCAAACACACAATGATTTCTCTAGGCTATAATACAGCAATCATTTAAGTTTTACGAAGCTACCCATTTATGTGTAGAAAGTGGTGGTGCAGTTCTGCAAGACTGACCACAAATCTTTGATGCTAAATACTGATGCCTGGGTAATAGCCATTTCTCATTGCAAGATGATCTCAGCACAGTTGTTTCTGTGAAGAAACTCTGGAAACCCGATACTGCCCCATGAGATGTATATTTTCCACAGCAGAGTAAGTTTATAAATGCTAACAAATCAGGTCTTGGAGAACTTGGGTATTGTATAGAATCCCTTCATTTTATAGAGGTTAGAAAGGTTTTGGAGACGTTAGAAAGTTACAGAGTAAAATGTTGAGGAGCTGTTGCTAAAGCTCATAATGGTGACCAGGCAGAGTCATCTCGTGCCACTCAATGTCACATTCTCATCCTTAATGGACCCAGAACAAAAGATGGTCTTGTAAAGTGTGATCCCAGATCTTCTACTCGCTGATGTGAGCAGCGCTTGTGTGATGGCTATTTTTAACCACTAGTCACTTACCATTTAAGACCCATATATGAAATATTGCTATCTAGCCATCATCAGAACAAATGACTCTTGTAGGTTACATCTGGAATAAATGAGGCAGTGTTCCAAGCTCCCCAGGAAAGCCTGCAAGGGCTTCGTGTGGCTGTTTGTTTGAGAGCCGTCTTGGAGTCTTTTCCCCTTCCTCTGCTGATTGATGCTGAGAGGCTCTGTCCCTGCATACCTCCACACAGCAATACAAATGTTCAGCCCTGATTTTACAGTTCATCACAGATCACTTATTAATTTTCACTAATTTATCAAGTGCTGGAGGCCAAAAATCTTCCGTCAGACCTTTTTATTCTTCCGTTGTTGGCTTGTACAAAGGGAACAGGACAGTGGAGTACTCAGGGTGGGATTTTCTTCATGCAGTCTGTTTATGTACTGAAGGATGCCTATGCTATTACACTTTTCAAAGCTGGTAAATCTTGATCTTGCCAAAATGCTTCTGTTTGTTACTAACGCTGCAGCTGTTGGACAACACGGAGAATTCGAATGTGGTGAGTTCTACACTAACTGTGATGGCAAACTGAGGACAAGCTTGGATTCCTCTGCTCTTCTGAGCAACACACTTGGCATTGTGAAACCCTCTGCAGATGGAAGCAGAACAGTTCAACATGCTGGCCCTTGAGGATTTATAGAATGTGTTAGGTTGGAAGTGACCTTTAAAGATCACCTAGTCCGACCCCCCCTGCAGTAAGCAGAGATACCTTTTACTAGATCAGGTTGCTCAGAGCTTCATCAAGCCTAACCTTGAATGTCTCCAGTGATGGGGCCTCCACCACCTCTCTGGGCAATCTTTTCCCACCATCATAGTGAAGAACTTCCTCCTAATGTGTAATCTAAACCTGCCCTGATCTAGTTTAAAACCACTGCCCTTCATTGTATCACTACATACCCTTAAAACAGTCCTTCCCCAGCTTTCCTGCCCAGGCTGCACATGCCACTCACAACCTCCAGTAATTTTAACAGAAGTAACAGCTCTGGATAATAGTTAACATTTACTTAAAAGCTGGATTTTCTTTACTTAAACTTTCCTTGAGTTGAATCATGCTGGAATATTTGTCATTATTTCTGAATGAACTTGAAAATGTTAAGGTTGTTTCACAGTTACCTTGCTCATTAATCTCCAAAGGACAAAATCCATGATGTGAAAGTGCCTGTGACCACACACTTTATTCTGAACTCATCCCATTGCTCAGGAATCTTATTGCATTGTCTCCAACTCATTGGAAAACAATTAACAGAAGTGTCTCCTTTCCTAATTATGTCAGTCACTATGCTGTCTCATTTCAAATTTTTAATCTAATTTTGCATTTACTTTAGCAATTAGGAACACATTGACAAAAAGAATCAAACTTCACTTTGAAAAGGCCAGACATACAGACATTGATGCAGAGAAGGAAGGAAGGAACGAAGGAAGGAAGGAAGGAAGGAAGG
>VXBZ01000044.1:22118-60599 GCA_013399135.1 Heliornis fulica
AGATAGAGACAGAAGGAAGGAAGGAAGGAAGGAAGGAAGGTTCAAACACCTGATGCCATTTTAAAAACCCCACAAAGATATTCTTTTCATGCATGAAAGAAAGAGTAAAATTAACAAGCCTAGATTCCTAAGGTGATGTTTCCTATGACTCTTTACAGCTACAGTCTCAACTCCTCTCCAGTACTTCTTGCTGAAATATCATTAAAGTACCTCTGTGCCTCCTAAGTTCCTCCCACAGTACCGTGATCTCTCCCCTCTGCCTCCTGAATGACCCCAGATTGCAGCCTTGTTTTTCTTACAGTCTTACTCCAGGTCTCTTCCTCCTGTGTTTAGACACAGTTTTTCATGAGTATTAGGTTGAAGTTGGCCAATGGGTTTCAAAGTGATTGGGTAAGGTGGTGGACACCACAGCTGCAGGAGCCCCAGATCCTTCAGCAATCAGGCTGAAAATCAGACTGCTGCCCTCCTCTGCGAGTTGCACAAGCTGGGTAGTATTTGGTATTACTTGTCAAACTGAGTCGTGATCTATAGATGCCTTCCTCTAAACACAAGCAGAAAATCAGCTCCTTTGATTTCACCACATTTTTTTTTTTTTCCTGAAAGGAGGGAGGATAAAACCCTCTGCTTATTTTACCTCTTCCTGTTTCCCCATGCCGGCCTATCTGTGGCTGTTTAGATAAGGCACAGCATGGACCGCTCTCAGGGCCTGGCATTTAAAAATCAGAATTTTCATCCTCTCTCTTCTCCTGACTTACAGAGCAATCTCAAGGCAGTCATTTAGTTTGTTGACCTCTGTTTTTCCTTCTTGTGGCTCCTTTGCACGGAGGGATGTGGCATCCCAGAGCCTGCAGGTGAGATGTTGGGGCTGCAGAAGGAAGAGGAGAGACACCAGGGTGAAAGTATTTCCTTCTGGCAACAGCAGACTCTTAGACCAGCTCAGCTGCTCACCAGACCATAGTGTTAAGTGTTTTTTAAGAGTTTAACTGTTGATTTTTAACTTTGGGGTAAATCCAGATTGACTCACAGCCCAGGCAGTGCTGGAGGAAGGCTGTTTTGCACACCTCCTTTTAAAAATTCCCCTTAGCTGTCGTGTGCAATTTTCAGATATTAAATTATCTGCAAAGACAGTGAGTATTCAGCTTAATTGATAGAACTGGCTTCATGTCACCTGAATTACTGTGACAGATTTCAGGTTTTCTGTGTAAAATGATGTCCAAATTTCTCCCATGAACTTCACCAGAAAACCGCTTCTAGATGAAGTGCGTCTTAACAACTAGATTTTACCATTGCTTTCAAAATTATATTGAGCTATAGCACAGAAGAGATGGACATTTTTTAACAGCGACTGTTAGGGAAATCAGAGGAGGAAGATTAAAAAATACTGAGAAGCTTCCAGATCCAAGAAATTTGTGTTTCTCAGCATCCCATTTCAGACTCAAGCTCTCTTAGAGGAGTCAGAGAAAGTGATGGGAACAGAGAGCTATGGTGACCTTGGATATTTTGAAGATGAATTTTCAAATGTCAAAGGTTGTGATTTATCCCTGTTACTAAGAGACATGACTATAGACTTCAACAGAAATTTCTGTGACCTTGGGGTTGTGCTTATGTTTTATCTTCTATTAATGTTTTAGTTTCTTTTCAGAGTAACAGAAATAACTTTCCATTTGAGATGTGTAAATATTTCTATTTTAATGTTTGCATTCCTTTGTGACTGCTGATGGCATACCTATCTTTTTTGATTTGTCTGACATGGCTGAAATGGCTTTGATGAACTCCCAGTCTGTAGCTTGGCTGAGGGTTCAACTGAAAAGACCTTATTTTGAGCTCAAACTCTTCTTGATGGAGCACAACTTTGCAATATCTGTAGTACGTGGGAAAAACGTGATTAAAACCCAACTTTTTTTTTCTTTAGTACAAATATCAGTGCTAAACTTTAAAGTCAAATGCTCAAACACTTGAGTTATGTGACCTGTCCCTCCACTTTTAGGAGTCTTTGGCTAAAAAAGCACAAACTGATGGCAGAGATGCATTTGAATACTTTTATCTAAAGTACACTTGACCTTTGATAGGTGACTATAAACTTTGGGTTGAAATAATTTCTGAGATTGTCTCATCTTAGGGAAGACTGTTTTGTATAAATCAGAGAATGCAATACACCATCCTCTGTCTGTCAAATGGAGTGTCATATACTTGTGTAAACACATACACACACATATACACATAGCATAGTTTAGTGCAGCTTTTAGGGTCTGCTGGATGATCAGAAAAAACTGATCTGGCTACTCAAAATCTTTTACCCAACTTCTACCTCCTTAAAGTAGCATACCTCAGCAAGCCCAGTGGTACAGCATGCAACCCGGCAATAAAGGTGAGACGGTCGCTATACAGACCTTGTAAAGGATCTATAAAAGTCTTCTTGTTCCTCTGTTAAGGAGGAGTCTGGTTAAGCATTATAGATTAGATATCAAACTCCTTGATTACTTTCAGAGCTCTGGGACCACAAGTTGAGTTCATGAATCCAAATAGAGTTACAGATCCACATAAATATGTGGGTGCTCTCCTGCTGTACTCATGCAGCCATTTCTGGGGCAGTGCTGTCTGAAGCATCAGATAATCTTTTCAGCTTGGTAAGGAAACAACCAAAGTTTACATTCACAGAGCCTTGGGCCTCCAAAAGAGATGGGTATGCTACCAGAGTAATTTTTACCCAGAAAAGTTACTGAAATTGTGAATATTTCATAACTTTCTCCTTCAAGCGTGCACAGACTCTTGCAAATGTAATTGCTTCAAAAGCTAAATAAACCTGTTCTTGCTGTGCTGGTAGATGCAACACAAGAAAATGTTAATTCTGTAGAAACATTCTTTGATTATGAGTATTATGGGAAAGGAAAAACTTTATTCAGACTTCTCTTTTTTTTCTTAGTCTTTTCACCTAATACAGCTCAAATAAAATACAGTTACACTTTTACCAAAATAAAAAAAAAAAAATCCGAACCAACAACAAAACCCAATAGCAGGTAAATTACTTTATAAATTAATGTCTTCCTTCTGGCATGTTCAGAGTTTGACTCCAGGTTCAGTAAATGTTCTTTTAATATGTATTTATGCTCAAAAACATGAGTGAAAAGTACAATAAAAGGAACTGTCTTTGCTTTGGTATTTGTCTGTTCACAGCCCACTAAAACTCTACCTATAAATTTCTAACAGCATTTTCCCGTTTCTGCTACTTTAAATTAGCCTTAATTAGGTAAGTCAAGCCATCGGTGTCTAATTGGGCTTTAATGAACTGAATTCCTCAGGAAGAGATTTATGGAGAGTTTACCTGACACAAACAATTGCACAAGGAAAACTCCTTCTCCCTCCTCCCCTGCAGCAAGAGAAAAACACGGGACACGCAGCAGCACAAAGCTGAAACTGTTGCATTGCTCTAGCCGAAAGCATTCCCAAATTAGCCAGGAATCTCCAGCAGAAGAAGGAAAAAATACGTGCTCTTCCTTGCAGATGTTTCCCTGTTTTCCTGACTATTGGCTCCCTTTGGTCAGCGAATAGAATATTCTATTTGTTGCAGTCAACTGGGATCAATCTGCTGGAAGGGTTGAGGTTGCTGCTCTGGTGCTTCCCCACACAGGAAACCACAAAACATTAGAGATTAAGGTCACTGGGTCATTAGGAAAGGCACAGAAGTTTGTCTGTAATATATTACCCTCTCCTAGATAAAGGCCAAGATAGAGCAATGAAAATAGGATAAAAACTCAAAAGGTGTTGAGACGGAAGAGCAAAACTTTCTCTGCATGAAACAGAGAGCCTGAAGCAACCTCTGTTACTGTAAGGGTGGACGTAAGGGTGTTCAGGAAGATGTGGCTTCTTTGCACACTTCAGCCTGTCACCTGCCTTCCCAGGCCATGGCTCAACATGGAAGGATGTCTCCTAATTTCCTCTTGCTACTCGCACTTAGCTTCAATAGGACACTTATCCTGTAGACACATTTCAAACCCTTTACACCAATGGCCCTGAATTTTAAATTCTTTGTTTATGCTCCAGGTAGAGCTTTATCTCCTTCAGTATGCAGATTACTTTATTGACAATTCTTATCCTCTAAATGTGTATGGCTGCATTGTAGGTAAAGCCATCCATGCAAATGCTAATCCAAATGAATACAACACGTATTTGCATGTGTGCTGTTTGCTAGCAATATGAAATGTTGAGCTAATAAATTCTTTAATCAGAGCTTCAGATATAGGCACTGTACTTCCTATCACCTAAAAGTAAATGAAGAATTTGTACTGGCAGGGCCATCCCTCTCTCTGTCAACTAAATAGAGAACTGTATATTAACCGAATACAGGTTTTATGGAACAGTCATAGCCTGCTGCAGATCTCCAAGGATATCTGATGTGCTATCAAGCATTCTGAAGTCATCAGCCAGGCTTCAAAGATAACTGGATTGACACAGGATCAGAGGTTTTCCACATAACAAAACCAAAAAGCCAATATGTACCTTGTGCCTCTTCTCATTTGCTTCTCTTGTTTTTGAGCCTCTTGTTTGCAGCAAATTTAACTTTGCAAACTCACTGGGAGCAAGAGAGGGAGTTCATCATCACAGGAGTTCTGAGCTCCACACTTTCAGAAAAAAATATCACCATCATATCAGACCCTGCAGCAATTTCCAGGCACCATGAGGATTTCCTGGTGCTGCAGCAAAGGGTAAGTCCTCCTACAGTGGAATGATTTTGAAAAGCATGCAAAGAACTGTGAGTTTTTCTGCCCAAAGGAAGATGATCAAACCTCCAATAGCTTTTTATTTTCCCTCTGGCTCAGTCACTCCAGGACATAGAGCAAGTTTCTACTGTGAAAGTCTGGAATAAATATAAATCCCTTTTGCTGCAGATAGCAAAACACCTCAAACTGCTTAATATTAAATACCTGGCATCAGCCAGAGTGCAATTTGAACATGTCTTCAATCAAACTTTATTACTATTAAGCGTGGAAGGCAGAATATCTTTAATACAAGCATTACTACTTAGCAGCTGACTTGCTGCCAAACTGCCTCAGACCTGCCTTTCATATGGTTGCCTTTCCTGAGGTCTCAGCTTTCTAATACAGCCTCAAGCTGAACTCCCCACCAGTGACTGTGTGCCCTCAAGAGCTGGCAGTATGGGAAGGAACATACAGCTGGCTCAGAGCCCAGCCATAATACCGAACTGGCCATAATTCAGCTGCCATGAATATGTCCCCATGAATTCCTTCTCTGAAAATTAATAGTGTTTTCATGGCTCAGTACCTGCATATCTAATAGGGGCCAAAATACTGATACTATATTAACAATCACCACTGAGAGATCCTAGAGCCTTAAGGGGTGAGAAAGAGAAATTATATCAACTAGAAAAAAAAGGAAATTCTGGTTAACAGATAATACGTTTAATAAGTCTCTGACTGTTTCTGAATAAAATAGGATTAATGAGAAAATGTCTTACATGCACTGAAAGGGTCCAGCTCATCTCGCCATATTGTATTCTTTTAATAATCTGCTTAACACATACATACCTGCTGAGTGTTCCTGCACATTACAGGTCTTGTTCTTTTCAGTAAAAATCATTAAAGTAGCAATTCATTCCTCTGTGTCAAATAAGCTCCTATTGCAACAATTACTGATGGAGAAAATTATGGAGGACTGCTATGATTTCTGGCTGAATTTTATTGTAGTCCCATATTTGCATTACACTGGGATACAACTTATTGCATTCTCTATGAAGATAAAGCTAAGTACGCTGTAACAAAAGCATTTAGCAATAACAAACAATAGAAGAAATTAACTTCTAACAGGGATGCAATCTCAGTGCTTGTTAACATATCAGAAAGAATACAGTTAAATATCAAGTTAAAATATGTAATCTTGGGTATGTAGTAATTTTCTGTGTTCTCACATATGTTGTGGTGTATAACACAGATATAATATTGTCTCTGCTGATAAATATATCAACTGCAGAAAATTCTCTTAAAGTTATGAGGAATCCAGCTCTCTCTCACCATCACTTCTATCTGTCAAAGTTGCAGGTATTCATGTATCTGGTTAGGATGAGACTTTAATAAAAAACCAAAACCAAAACAAAACAGCTTTGTGCCTGTTTTGGAATTTTTAGTAGCTCATATAGAAAAGATCTTCATATTCTACACACAAAGAAGATTTTTATCTTGGTTTAAATCCCACCAAATTGCTGCTGGCTCCTGATTGATACAAAATATAAATACTACTTTAGCCTGGAATTTGGAAAGGACTATTACCTGAGGTATTTGGGGTTTTTTTACTGTTGATAAAATGTTTCTTTTTAAGTGATGTATGCTTCCAGCATATGGGTAGAGGTTTTTTTCAACGCCTGCTCTCTGGCCAGTGGAAAGTAAAAGGCCTCCTTCCCCCTAACTTGACGGAATCCCCCCATGGTGGAGTCCAAGCACATCTGATTCACACATTTATCACAGTGTCTTCCATGGATTTATGGTTCCTTATGCTGCTGCCACGAACCTACACCAGGAAATGCTCAGAAACACAGTTCAAGGGTTAAGTGTATTTTTTACTGTATCAACCCCTTCTGTAAATGGTGTTTTTGAGGAAACACTAAATCTTACAGTATGCATAAATATTTTAACCAAGTTTTCACCCCACTTTATTTATATGCTGCAACAGTTATATACCATGTTTTGAATGACAATTCTTCAAACCATTTCTTTTTGGACCGTAAGTGCACTTATGAAAAGACAGGGTAACGGTTTTTCTCACTTAAATGTCTGAGGGGCATCAAGAAATAATTTTTCAGGCACTCTTAGTGTTTTGTTGCTTCTACAGATACAACTAATTACAAAAATCTTTTCAAACACTGAAATTCTCGTTCAGTTACAGTTATGAAAATGTATGGTGCAGCTGCCTTCATGGTTTCTTTAATTAATGGCAGCATTAAACTATCTGATTTCCTCACTGCCGTCATATGCAATCATTTGCATTGACATTCAGAGGAGTGTTGATGGAGGCTAATCTCTCTGCACTTCCTCTACAGGCACTGGAAAGAAAGGGGCTCCTTCACTGGTACGATTTAGAGTGTCTGAAGTTAAGCTCCTGCTCTAAATCACTCCCCAAAACTCCCTATCAATGACACACCTCCCCATTGAAGCAAACCTTTGTGAATTCCTCCTTTGTCATTGAAATACAAAATGCATGTACACTATACAGGAAAATGAATAGCTAGATAAAATGCTGCCACAGAAACTTCAAAAAAAGAGATGCTTTTATTCAGTCTCTGGAGGTTGTTAGGGGTCTGTGGAGAATTAGGGAGTGAAACACACCTTGTAATGTCTGGATTTTTATGTTTTTCTGATGGCAATATGGGTTTAGCACAGTCTCTACTCCCCATCATCTTCCATGGGCTGCAGGGTGACAGCCTGCTTGACCATGGTCTTCTCCACTGGCTGCAGGGCTCTCTAGGTACTCTCTAGGACTCGCCTAGTGCGCCTGGAGCACCTCCTTCCTCCCCTCCTTCCTCCCCTCCTTCACTGACCTTGTGTCTGCAAAGTTTCTCATATCTTCTCACTCCCTTCTCTGGTGGCAAAAAGCATCTGCTTGCATTGTTTTCCTCTTAAATATGATTCACAGAGGCACTGTGACTGATAGGCCCACCCTTGGTCAGCTGGCCTTGAGCCCAGCTGGTATTTATTCCATTGGGCCTAAGGAAAGCTTCTAGCAGCTTCTTGCAGAAGCCACCCCTGCAGCTCCCCATGCAGCTCCCCACCACTACCAAAACCTTGCCATGAAAAATCAAAATGCTGGAGAACACTGGTAGAGGTGCTTGGAGACTGGATGTTGGGGACAAGTGCTAATAACACAGTGCTGGATTTTGCCATACAGTTTAAGAATCTGGAAACCTGCCAGCTTGTGAGAACTCTAATTTTGGAATAGAGCTATGAAAAATGAGAGCCTGAGGCCTCTCATGGTCATACTAAGAAGCTGGCAAAATGTTCTACTCGGTGTCTTTAAATATGAAAGACAACCTCTTGAAGCAGGCTGGCAACAGATGGAGATTCATATCACAACCGCTATCTTCTTTGATCTGTTTAGTGACCTCTTCTAAAGCTATCAAAATATATGTGATATGTGATAGGGATGAGTTCAAGTTTGTCACAGTGGAAGAAAACACACATATTTTCTTAAATAGTACCGCAAAGTAGACCCCTTTCTTCTGAATATTCTCCCAGGACTCTGTCTTGCTACAATATGCTTTAATTTGTCTTTAGTTGCTTCTCGGTTATAATGAAAAAAATAGAAAGTGTTAAAAAAGAAACTTGATTTGGCTTCATTCCACTTACAAAATGGTTAAGAAGAAAAGAGCCAGAGCAAACACTGATCCTATAGTTAAAGCCAAGAATAATTTTGTCTGCGACTTTCAGGATCCAATTCAGAGAGGCATAAAAATAGTGCCCCTGGAGACCACAGCCATCCTATGGATTTGTAATTGCTTTGGTTGAATTTAGTCTGTACCTACTTTTTTTATTGTGCAAATTTAAGTAATCTCTTTTGAGAAGAGGTCCATAACTTTATGTGTTGCCCTGTTCTTGTGGGCTTCCAAGGCATCTCCCCCTTTTGCCCCTCTCTGCCCTCCACCCATATGTCCTTCTCTTATTGAGTTTGTCCCCTAGAGAAAGAGCAGCTCTTGGCTGAAGGCTGTTCAGTTTCTTGCCTTTGAGAAGTCACAGGAATACTTTCTGAACATTATGTTTGATGCCAGACCCTGTCTGACAGAAAGGGTTTCTTAAGAAGCTCACTGCACAGGGCGCGTTGCCAGATGCCATTGCTCCTTGTCAAGGGCTCCTGCCCTAGGAGAGCATCAGGCCACAGTGGTGGAGAAGAGCAACCAGCACACAGAAACACATATATTCTGCTGTAGTTCAAGCATCTCCATCCTCACTGTGTTCAATTTCCCCTGGGCAGCCTGCAAGCTTCTCTGTACCTGTATTACATCTGACCCCAAGGGTCTCCATGGTCACACCAATGATTCCTCAAAAGGCTGTGGATTTACTGTGGATCAGCAGCTAAAGGATAAGTTGAACTATTTAGCATGCCTGAGTGTCCGCTATCACTGCATTCTTTAGGGTGAAACATAACTACAGCTTCCTGGAGTTAAATCTAGTGCAGTTAAGTGTAAACCATATATTTAAAAGTTGGTTTTCTGGAGGGTTTTTTCTCTGGTATGTGTCTGGACACATACATTAGCCAGAACAAAAATGCTCAGCACAATAAGCTCCTCTGTCAGAAACAAGGTCTTAGGAATCCTTCAGGTTTTCTCTTGTATTTTCTTTTATGCACACACTTTCTCACAGTTCTGCCCAGTTTTGTGACAACTGGTGTTCCTGAACTACTCAGCAGCCTGATAGGTGGGTCAAATTTACACCATAGTAATAAATTGCAGGTGCGTGAAAAGACAAGAAAAATTAGTTTACTGAAAGCCTTATCAGAAACTAATGGCAAATTGCAGCATGCAATTAATTCTTTCCATAAAATGAAGCACATAATAATAAACAATTATAATTCTATCTATCTGGCTCTATCATCATATTTCCTGCGAAAAGCTTGTCCAGAATGATTTGATAGGATTTTCCTTGATGCCTGTCACAAAGTCAAGTGTAGTAGAAATCTAAGCCTTGTGATTCATGCAATAGACCACACAGCCTCTACACATATGCCAAAAAGAGATCCTAAAAATTCATAGCATTCAGAAAGGGGAAGAAAGAAAGACTTACATGTGTTTTATTCTGTATCCAGGCCTTTGCATTTTTATATAGGTGATTAAAATTCTGGCAGAGATCCTGTCTTGTCACTTCTCAAATTCAAATGTGAGTGTTGAGCAGTAACAAAAAAGTACTCTCTGTGAAACCTGGATCTGTAGAGACTTCACAAATGGTGAGTGAGTTGTAATGGCAAAATGGGCTGTAATTGCTATAGACTTTCAATTTAGCTTTAGTTACATAAAACAGAAGCATGTGCTTATGTTGACCAAAATGAAAACTTCTGCCAAACTCTTTGGCTCTTAACCTTAAAACAAACTGCAGTATAATAGATGCTTACTGACTATGCTCAGTGTGTTAAGAGAAGGGAGAAAATGTTATCTTAAAATAAAAAGCCATAAAATTAAGAGCAAAGAAACTTGAGTTGAAATAACTGGGTACAGTTAAGTTTTGATTTTCAATGCAATGTAAGCTCTTTAATGAAATGACCCAAAGCTAGCATATTACCAACTTAAGATGGATTGACAGAAGTAAAGTTTTGCAGAGTTAAGCATAGGTCTAGCTTTGAAGTTTCCATAAATGGATAACTTGCTTTACTGTGTGTTTTGCCTGGTACTATCTTCTTGTATAGATGAGTCCAAGGAAAGGAGAACATGAAGATTAAAGGACATGCTTAAGTTTCTAGTATTAACAGTGTATAAGAATCTTAGCACACCCGATGATTTTGACTCATATAATCTTAGAATTGTTCAGGTTGGAAAAGACTTTTAAGATCACAGAATCACAGAATTGTAGGGGTTGGAAGGGACCTTGAGAGATCATCGAGTCTAACGCCCCTGTCAAAGCAGGTTCCCTAGAGCAAGTCGCACAAGTGGTGTGTCTAGACGGGTCTTGAATGTCTGCAGAGAAGGAGACTCCACAACCCCCTGGGCAGCCTGTTCCAGTGTTTTGTCACACTCTCTGTGAAGAAGTTCTTTCTCACATCATTGCAGAACCTCCTGTGGTCCAGCTTGTGACCATTGCCTTTGTCCTGCCCCCACAGACCACTAAAAAGGCTATCTCCCTTTGTCTCCCACACTTCAGATATTTATAAACATTGATGAGATCCCCTTTCAGTCTTCTCAAGGCTGAACAGCCTCAGCTCACTCAGCCTTTCCTCATAGAAGAGATGCTCACAACCTTCTGAGCCCAGCCCATTGACCAGTTCTCGACCCACCTCACCGTCCACTCATCTATCCCACACTTTCTCAGCTAAAGATCATTCAGTCCAAATGTAAACTTACCACTACCAAGTCCACCATGAAATCATGTCCCTGAGTGACACAATCTGAACCAAATGTGATGTCTGTGCAATCCCTTTATAGTCTCCCTTTGACTTCTTATCGTTTACCAGTAATCACATTACCACAAGAAGATGATTCATAGCCCGGCAATGAGTAAGACGAAGAACGTACTTTTTTTTAATATTTTGCCTACTACAACATTGTTAGATACTTTATTGTGCTTGCAAACATATCAAGGCAACAAACACATCAATTCTATCCACCCTCTTCATGCCTCTCACAATTTACTAGATGCATATCTCTTTCCAAATGTCCTCTTTCTGACTGAGACCACCTGGTTTGCTCAGCCATTCTTCACCTGGATGCTGCTCCAGTCCCCTCATTGCTCCTCCTGCCCTTCTCTGCACCAGTCTAACTTGAAGGGGTAGAAAATGAGAGGGGAAGAAAGATAACCTCATGCAATATTCAGCCTTTGTGGAATGCATGATAGAGATGGAAAACGGTTGCAAATTCATTAAATGCTGATACCTTGGTAAAATAAAAAAAAAAAAACAAACACATTACAAAGATTAACATACAGGAATGTCAAAGCATTTGAGGTAAAGTCACATTAAAGCATACTTTAGTAGTGGGGTACTACATTTGTATATTGAAAATGGTATTTTGATTAATATTCCAAGTGCTGTTTTATTAACCAAACTAGAGCAAGTCTATATATATTGCCCTGGCAGCAAAGCAAAACCCCAAAGCCCCAAAGAAATCCCTTTGCCCACAGAGCTTTGTTTACTTTCATTGAAGCAAATGTGATATTCATCAAACCTTAATATTTGCAACATAATTTTAAAGCCCAAATGTTACTATATGTAATGACCTCAGAGGAAGTAGTATAGATTTTAGCCAAAGCCATCAAATAAATAAAAACAAACACTTGATAACTTTCTCAGCAAGATCTTTAAAGGACAAAATATACAGTTAGCAAACTGGCAAATGCTAATCAAATACTTCTGCTTCTCCCCATTGCATTACATCATATTAGTCATTCTGCAAACTGCTAAATATATTTGGGATAATTATTGCATGGAGCAGCTCTTTCTTGGGAAGAAAACCTTGATTTTTATTGTGGTCATTGTTAAATTAAAAATGTACCATTAGAGTCTCCTTTTTTCCCTAAATATAATCTTTGTCATATGTTCCTTTTGCAACTCCCCTACCAAAAACTCAATCATGTGTACCAGTTCGGAGAAGCTTAACTGCACTAGGATTTTGTTTGGGTAGTCAAATACAATAGAAATCAACCCATCTTCTACATTCTCAAGATAGCAGTGATTTTAAATAGGAAGCAATTCCATGGATTAGGAAGTGGCAGAGCAGTATCTTATCATTGCTGATGATATCACCTTTCAGATTTAGATTTTGGTGGTTGTCCATTCTGTCAAAATCTGTGTTTTATTTTTTATTTTTTATTGTGACCCTGCTTATTTTCACAGCCTTTGTCATCCTAACATGTTAAATAAACACTTCTTGTCTAGCCACTGAAAAAAATCCTAACATGCCAAATGATTTGTAGCTTTCCACCTGAACTGTTCCTTGTGAAACTGAGATTATCTGCCTGCAGGCCCACACATGGTAGCTGAGTCTTGTCTTGGACTGCCTGCTGTGCTTCTAGGACTTCTACGGCAGCCGCAGCTGAGACTTGTGTGAGCAGCCCGAGTAACACAAATGCCCGAATGGTTAACACTTTGAAGTCAAAATTAGTACATGTAAAATTCCCTTTTTTTTTTTTTTTTTCTGTCCATTTCTTGCTCCTTCTGTCACCCCATGAAGTCAGTGTGAACATCCCATGTCAGCTACTTACAGAGACGCAGGTTAATCAGTCAGGTTACTCGTGTACCGAGAAAAATAGCATAGTCCTTCCTTTGCAGTTTCTGGTTGAGGTAAACATGCAAGCAAACATGTAGTAAATGTTGCAAATACCCTTAAGAGAGACAAGGCTAATTATACTCCCACCACACTGCCATACAGCATGGAAGTGACCATTCAGAAGTCATTTAGATTGGACTACAAATTAAGTCCAAGAACCGCCCTTGGACTCCAAATAAATACCTACACTCTATATCTGTAAGTCAAGAAAAATGCAGTCTTGACTGGGGCCTTCAGAGGCACTGCTGTAAAATAACATTTTATGATGAACTGATCCAGTTCTGAACGATATTCACATGAAAAGGTAAGATTGACCCCAGCCTAGTTCATTGATGAACTCTGCCTTCTGCATAGAGCAAGCAAACAACTCCTCACTCCCCCCTTCTAGACATTTGTTGCATTCATTTAAAGTTGATGGGTTTAGCTAATTTGAAACAAGTTCTTGGTGACTTTAGTTTTATTTTGAAGCTTCAAATTTCCCTGCTTATTTGCAGTTGACTAGGGATTCCTCTGCCAGTGGCGCAGCCTACACAATTGCTACATACAACACGAGGAGAGGTACAACAAGCAGCTTAGGTGGCACATTATTATGTGCACAGTCATTCCAGCCTGTGAGGGTCAAACTGGATTGACACAAGCCACTGGTGCATGCAAAAAAATCTGAGAAGACATGTTCATTTGTGCTGGTGGAGAAAAGAGGGACTTTCAATAGCACAATTTTCTTTTACACAGAAATAAGTAGCAGTAGATAGAAAGAGTCTTTATATTGCCTAGTGTTCATAGCTGGCACACAATAGATATTGCCTCTGCAAGCATTGATTACCAGTCAGTGGTGACATCTCTGGGGTATGCTGCACAGAGAGGAGGTGAATCTGTCTTGCGTGCTCTTCCTTAAGGAGAGCAGGATCCTCCTTCATTCCATTAACTCTTGCAAAAAGTCAAGGAGCAAAGGACAATAAATGGTCCCTTTCCAGTGCTGATGTAGACAGCCAACAAAGGAAACACGCCTGCCATAGAAAAAAAAAAATGGCTTGGCTAATTTAAACTGTACAATTGGTTTAGATTTTACAATGATGTTTGACTGTTCAGGATGCTGTTGCATCGTTTCCTGTTGGGCAAGCGAGCGAGTTCACAATGAATTCTCACTGTCTATTACTGTGAAGCCATTGTAGCAGTTTCAATAACTAGTGGCTGTAGTTATGTCTAATTTAAAGTTTAAATTGAAGAAAATTTGAACACCCATCTGAAATCTTTCTTACAGCTGTATCTAAAACTAAAAAGTTTTTTACAGTTCCAGTATGCAAATAATGTTCAAGATCTGCACAAAAAAATTGTCGTGAAACCCTAACATATGAATTATGTGATGTTGATATTTCTTAATTCGGTTTGGTTTTGTATAGCTACTGGGAACCACAGAGGAAACCGTAAGCCAGGACACCCATTCTATTAGTTCAGAGCTCTTCCAAAATCTGTCTGAGGCTCCTGGATCTCCACCCACCCCAGAGCTGTCGGTTGTCCTTCACTTCAGATGGAGCCTTTCTGTTTCCCGCAGTTGCCAGCCATCTGTGTGTGGAGTGAATCAGTCTCTTATCAAGTGTTTGCTCTCCAATTTTCCCTACACAAGGCAGGTTGTCCTTTGGGTTTCAGAGCAGAGCTCACTGCTTCCACAACATGTCCCAGCCAGGAAACAATAATTCCACATCAGGAATCCAGCTGCTCTCCCAAACGATTTTGCACTGTGTTACCACAAAGCCACAGGGCTGTTCAAAACACCCACTATCAGCCAACTCCATTCCCTTGCCAGAGATCAGAAAGCAAGAACATGCTTGGCCTCCTCCACTCGGTGCTTCCAGCAGTTCACCCGCCCAATTATGCTGGGGTCTGTCCACATCTGTTTTGCAGTACTCCTCTCGCTGGCTTAATTGTACATGCTTACCGATATCCCAGACAAACCACAAGGAACCACTTGCATAGAGCTCATTAACGAAGAAAGGAGAAAAGAAAGACAAAGAAATACCATCATTTTAACAAAAATAAATGTAAAGTCATCTATATTTCTGTGTAACAGAAATAAATATAATAGAGATTCTCTCTTTGCAGATGTTGCTAATTACACAAGTTATTGGGGCATTTTTTCATAAAAAGTGGAATTTTCACTCTAAATCTCTGACTTGCCCTTAGCAATGACTTTTTCTGGAGAAAAGGAAGGATGTCAATGAGAGTTTGGTTTTTGGTGAGACCCAGGACAAACATACTACCCCTTTAATAATCTATTAATTCTCTAATAATATTCGTTAGGGAGACTGGTGACATCCACTGATGGTTTAGTAGGCATTTTAAACAAGAGGCTTAACCATTTAACAAATCAGTTAAACTTTAGAACTTCTAGTCATCACTTGCAGGACATTGACTTTGTGGCTCATCTAAGATATGGGACAATTCTGCTCTGTATCGGAAAAGTCCAGAAACTTTCCTTCCAGCTCTCTGATGTGCAGTGCTGCAGAAGTTCTCCAATGACTTTTTTTTGGACTGACAGCAAGACACCAGTGTGGTGGTTTGACCCTGGCTGGAGGCCAGTCTCACGTCAAAGTCGCTCTATCACTCCCCTCTTAGCTGGACAGGGGAGAAAATACATGTTGAGAGGCTTTGGAGTCGAGATAAGGACAGGGAGAGATCATTCTGCAGTTACCATCACGGGCAAAACAGAAGAAAACAACACAGAAGAAAAGCAAGAAAACTTTCTAATTTATTACACTACACACACATACACACAGAGAAACCAGAGTCGGATAATGAGAAGTACAAACAGCTCTTAAAACTCCACCCCCACACCCCTCCCTTCTTTGCAAACTTCACTTTATTCATTATTTTCTCCTCCCCAGGATGGCACAGGGGAAAGGGGGAGGAAATAGGGAATGGAGGCTTCAGTCTTCGGTCAGTTCCTCAGGAGTTGTTCTCCTTCTTGGGAGGGGGGCGTTTCTCACACTCTTTCCCTGTGCCAGCATGGGGTCCCACCCATGGGAGACAGTCCTCCACAACCCTCTCCACGTGAGTCCTCTCCCACAGGGCCTTGGCTCTTCACCAACTGCCCCAGCATGGGGCAATTCTATAAACTCATAGAATGTCTCTCAGTCCCAGACTGCTGGCCCCAGCCTGGTCCCCCACAGAGTCACAAGCACCCTCAGCAAACCTGCTCCAGTGTGGGCCTCTGTGTCTCTCTGCCTCTTATCTCTCTCCACAGGCTGCAGGTTCTGCCAGGGGCTTGCTCCAACGTAGGTCACGTATTCTATGTTCCACCACCTGCTCCATTGTGGGCTCCTGCCTGGCCCAGGTGCCTCTCCATGGGCTACATGTGGGGTCTCTTCATCCTCCATGGGCTGTGGGGGGCACCTGCTTCACCATGGTATTCTCCAAAGGCTGCAGGGAATCTCCTCTCAGCACCTCCTCCTCCCCCCTTCACCAACCTTCATGTCTGCAAAGTTTCTTACATCTTCTCACTCCCTTCTGTGGTGGAAAAATGCAGCTGTTTGCGGTTTTCTCTCTCTAAAATGTGATTTCCAGAGGCCTGTGACCGGTGCTGATTTGCCCAACCGGCCTTGTCAGTAACAGGGTTTGGGAGTTTGGCCTTGGGATCCCAGGTGGGATTTGCTTTGTTGGACCCCTAAGAAGCTTCTAGCTGCTTCTTAAAGAAGCCACATTGCAAACCCACCACAACCAGAGATAGCTGTTAGGATATAGTCCATAGCTGAGCACAATAATAGCAGTATTTATGTGCATAATGGTCTTGACTTCTCTGCAGGATGTATGTTGTGGTAACCTGGCCGCTCTGCAGTAAAGTGGTGTTGTTCACAACTGTTGGAAGGGTTCAACCAGGAGATAACAGTTGTCAGAAGATTTGAGGGGAAGGAAGGAACAGAGTAATGGATATGAAAAACATAGTTGGAAGTACTCAGTTCTGCTACAGGAGAAGGCAAGTTACAGGAAAAAAAAAAAGAAAAAAGTCTGTTTCCTTTTAAACCACATTATTTATAAAAGACCAAAAGGTGGCTTCAAGTAAATGAAAAGTAAATAAATACAAGCTAGAAAGAAACCTTGTGCAGCATGTCACTGTCCTGTGGATCTGCCGTGGCACCTGGACAGTCAGCTGCTGTAGCTCCCTTTGTAGAGAAGCCAACGATACCAAAGCTGTTGTCTGTCCTTGCACATAGTAAACCTGACACGTGTGGTGAAGACATCCATTTCTTTCCGCAATTTGTTCTGCCCAGGGTGTGTAGGGTTTGCTGCCTGCAAGGGAACATGAAATCTCTCCTGCAAGTGGTAATAAAACCAAAACCAGAGATCAAAGACTATTTTAGGCTTATTTTAATCAGCACTGTATGTAACAGGAGTGTGACCCCCGAGACACAACAGTGATGACATTCAACCAACACAATGTTAGAACCACAGAATATATTGAGTTGGAAGGGACCCACAAGGAACATCAAGTGGAATTCCTGACTGTCTCCAGTCACACTGGGAAACTGCATCCAACAGCCAGTGCCCTTCCAGCTGGCAGCACAGGGACAAAAGGGGAAGCTTGGGTCATGCACAAGCAGGACACCACATCCCACTGCTAGCCTTATTTCTCACGAGGGTGCCCAAGCATGTGAGCTCTGCTAGTGGACCCTCTCCCAGCAGTGCTTTGCAGCAGAGCCTGGAGCAGCATGGGTGTCTGCAGATGTTTACCCATCTGACTGAGCCAGCTATTGTCTCGTGCTTTGAGTTCCTGCAGGCCGGTAATTAAGGCAGAAATCTGGAAATCCAGAGCAGAGTTAGCAGCTTCTGGTCATGGTGGTGATTGGATTAGGGGAAGAGAGGGCTGTCTGGAAGGATACAGCACTGGCCGCTCTGGGGATTTAAACTGATCCCCCAGCCAAAGGAAAATGAGTGTGGTGGCCGTGGTTTTATTTCCATTAACATTATCTTACAGTATGATGTCCCAAAGAAATTGGCATAGCTGGCAAATCCTGAGAGCGAGGCCCAAAACTGATTTAACATGAAGCCTGAACTCTCCTTCACCCTTTCAAGTCCAAGTTTTCCTACTTGGTTGCAAGGTGAAGGGATAGAGTAACAAATTAATGTTTCTCCTCCTGCATTTTCTTCTGGTTTGGAGTGTATGTCAGAAGCACTGGAATCTGGGGAATTTTTTAATAAATCTACTGATCTTCACAGGGAATAACTATACATTTTAAACACGTCTCTAGAAAAGGGACTATCATACATCAAAAAGTCAGATACAGAAATTTTCTTCTCAGAATTAGACAGGTAAATTGTGTTGGACAGAAGTTTGGGTTTTTTGAACTTGCACATTGTAACTTTAAAGTAATACTCTGGATTAGATACTTTTGTGCCAATATAAAACGAAACATAAATGGTACGGGGTTTAACATACATGCTGTTGGACAAAAGCACAGCAGAGAGGTTAAAAAAAAAGCTGCCACTCTGTACCATAAATCAGATTTTCTCTTTTTTTTACTTTAGTGAGCTTTACTTTTCTTTAAACAATAAAGATCAGACCTCCTTTCTCATGTTTATACATAGCTGGAAGAATCATTCAGACATCATTTGATACTGGATGATCTAGCTGTGTTGAAGCTGTATGCAATCTAATATGTACTGAGTTAACTGTACTCATTTTTGACATGATTAATCCATTCAAACTTTTTGCAGCAGAGCAAATGCTATAAGAATAATTAACTTGCAAATGTCTATTTGCTAAAGTGTAGCATTTTTTAAAAAAATATATCTTAACAATATGAGGAGAAATTTTCAAAAGCCACTAATAGCCTATTCTCAAAAGCAAGTTGGATGCATAGAATCACTCATAATAAAAAAAAATAATATCAGACTTTATATCAGTTAAGGGCATTTGAAACCATTCTCCATAATTGCCACTTCAAAATCCTCTGCTAGTCAATCAAAGAAATTCAGAAACTTCAACCCGCACCCTTTCTATGCTCTATGGTATCTTGGCGAAAGCAAAACTCACTCTCTTCTTCAGAAGGTTGCAAAACACATATTCAGTTCTAGGCATTGAAAAGCAGCTCAGCAGGAAGAATTACCTATTGAATCAGAACTATTCTGCCCCTGATTAACACTGAAGGAGTGTCTCTGCGTGATGTGAGGAGGCACTGAATTACCAGAACCTCACAGGCACAGTGAAAGATTTGTGACTACTCTCCTGAGCAAAGGGCTTGTAGGAGAAGAGTGGATTTCAGACCAGGATGGATGGGATAGTTTGGGTTAAAAAAGATGGGGCCAACAAGGAGTTGCTACAGCCAGCTGATTGCTCTTGTGTCATTTATAAGCGAGTATATATATAAATTATAAAAATAAATTTCAGAGAAGGTGCAGCACCAGAATTTGGGCTGATAAAAACTGATGAGCTGGAATCCCTGCAGCTAGGGAGAGGCAACTTACTTTGGAGTGGGCGGACTGTAGTCTGTGTCTGTGGTCCTAGGTGGGTGGGGGACCCTGGCTTGCAAACTAACTGCTGCAGATCCTGGAGAAGTTGTCAAGCTCTGCCTAGTAGAATATGCACTGACACTAATCCACTGTCCTCTGAATACAGCAGAGTTTTAGGAAGACTTAAGGTTTAATGAAAGGATCAGGGTTGCCCAAAAAACTCGATTTCTTGCTGAGTCTACACAAAAGCTGCTGAGGACCAGGGCAACGTAGCTGTAAGTCCTTCTGGACTGGAGTCATTGCTTTTATTTCAGGACTGGGGTCAACACTGCTTATGTATGTGAACTGAAATCCTAACAGGAACTTTGAGCATGGAACCTCTCCGAGCGTTAGAAATCACTTAACCATGTCTCATCTGTGAGGTTCGAGAGAAGCAGCAGTCTCTTCCCGAGCTGCAGCCTGGAAGGTTAACACTAGGGCTAGCTGTTGTGTGCAGCAACAAATCATTCCCACACTGTTTGTAAAAAGGAACAATCCTCCCTGTTCATATCTTCATGTGGAGTCTTCCTTGGGGTCCTGTCACTGAGCTGCCCTCAGATGAAATGAGGTCTTAGGTTTGTTTCTGGGCTCAGCCTAAGGAAAGGACCTTTTGTTACATGCAAGGCCAGTGTTTGCTTTTACTATCAGAAGACACCTCACCAACCTGACCAGAGTCTTTCCTGCTCATGCCAGCCTGAACCCTAACATTAATGCTAATCCTTGCTAATTAAAGCTCCACCTAGATTAGCAACCCCTGTGAAACTCTGAACCAGCCACAGCTCTGTTGGCTCCTGTTAAAACACAGGTTAACACCTGGATCTGGGTAGCAGCACTGACTCAGTGATTCATATCATCTACTTCACCAGCAACCCCTGCCACACCAAAAGCCAAGTATGTTTTACTAGCTCCTGTTTACAACACGTTTAAAAGATCCCAACATCCCCTTTTCAATCCCACAGTAACATGGACTATACCACCACGTCAGCTCATCTTCTAGCCCTTAAAAGTGTTTTACCCTTTAAACTAAATCTGCCCAGATGAAATGAAAACAATATCTATAGGAAGCCCACCAGGTCCAGTTCTAGGTCAAAAGCTCTTTTCAAACACAAGATTAATGCCAACATCATAACCTTTTGCAGCCTGACATGGTAACTGAACCTGAAGTCTGACACTTGTCCTCACTGTAATGCAACAAAGACTATCAGTTGAAGTCTTTCACTGCATGATCCTAATGTTACTGGGTATAGCATACCACAACCATAATAATACTGGTGTGCTCGTGAATTATTGTCTCTGAGTCACTATTTAACATCAAGTCATAAAATTATTCAAAATTTATATTTATAAAAATTTATAATTTATATTTTTATTTATATATTTAAAATGGTCATTGACCGTGAAAAGGAACCTTTAGATGCTAAAGAATTAGTGCTAATCCATCCCCCATGATCTCAAAGGTACTTATTCAAGACATGCATTACCCCAGCCAGCTTGAAAGAACACTGGATGAGATGGACAGACACGGCCTGGAATAAGACAGTGCAATGCCAATTAAAAAGACAGTACTGATCAGCTGCTCTTCCAAGTTCTTCAGAGAAATTATAACTGAACATCAGAGAGAACACTGTTATGTGGAAATATCATTAAATTGAGAATTGCAGTAATTAAGTGGATGCAAGAATCATTTTTTTCTTTGTTTAGTCTTGGATGAAATTTATACTTTTAGAAAATTCCAGGGAGAACAATGGCTGCATCTCACTTCCTGTGGTTGCCCATGACAAAAATGCCTAAATCTGAAAAAAGTGAATCTATAAAAAAATACAAAACAGTTTACAAAAACTACTTAATGTTACAAACATGCACAGGAGCTCTGACTCCTGCAGTGGCATGATATCAAGCATGGATAATTTTTGAAGGTGAGGTAGTTAGTTCTAGAGTACAGGACATGAAATTCAGCCCATGGATTCAAGCAAATGAACTAAGTGCAGTTTTGTTCAAAGTGCAAATTTTCTCCACATTTATGTTGTAAAAATTGTATATATTCTTCTCTCTGGAAGGAACTTCAAGACTGTGCTCATCTCACCTTGCTGTAAATAAACTGAGCAGAATCAATACTCACGCTGAATGAAGAACTCACCCAACTCTAATAACCTGCTATGTGTGATTATGAATACATTACAATCATGAAAGTGAATAATTAAAGAGATGTTTCTGCTGCAGAAAAAGGTTATCGGACTAAAGGAACAGTTACTGTGTCCCAGAATGTAACTTACTTCACATAACCGGTAATAAAGACTGAATTAGGTGCCTTTACCATCCAAGAATCAGCAGAAACAAGATTGGTGAAAGGTCCAGCTTAAATCAGTCCTCCTAGCTGTCCAGATCAAAAAGCACACTAAGCAGTCCCTCCTGTAGTGGTATGTCCCAATTTCCTCTCCAAAGTCACCTAGCATATTCTTCAAAATTTTATATTTAACTTTTTTGGCCACTGCATCCCATGGATCATCAGGTAACTTGTTTCTCATGGTCTTCTATTGATGGATTGCAAAATCATTCCATCTTTTTTGGTTGCCAAAGTAAAAGAAAACAGAAATATGGGCAAGACTCAAACAAAACAAACAAAACAAAACAAACAAACAAAAAAAAGAAACTAGGCTTCTAAATCCATAGTTGGTATTTCAAGTTTATTCAATAACAGATTTCCACATACCCAACTTTTTTTTTTTTGTCTAAATAATTTAGGAATACATGGAACAGGCTCTGGAACCCCCTTATTTACAGGAAACAAAAGCTGATTCTGAATGAACAAACCTGACAAAGCAACATGTGTGGCCAAGACCAGAGTGCAGACCAAGCATTGAGGCTTCTTTGGATATAAAAATATGTATTAACAGAACATCATTTGCAGATGTTCTTTATCCAGTTGGATTCCCTGGCTTTTCACTATCTCTGCTCACAGGAGCTGTGGCCAAAACAAACAAGTTGTCTTTTCCTCAGCAAAGTGCATTTGATGGTGTCATGCAGATGGGAGGCCTTCGAAGCAGTCGTTCTCAGCATTCCAGATGATTACCTCTTTTAATTGGCTCCATCTCCTCCTATCCCAGGGTCTTCTCACAATAAATCTAGTTAGGAAAAATTGCATAAAATGCAGTATCAAAGAAGTGTCAGGGAGATGATGTGAAAGCAACATTGCTTTTCAAGCTACATTCCTAGAATATTATACGAAAAGTTTATTTCCTCTTGGTAGATGTAGAATGTAAACAATCTCTCTTGGTCATTTGTAACTTGATCATCTGTTTTTATGTGGTTTACATCCTGTCTCATCATTAGCAAGTATCAGGATAGGAAGCAAAAGAAACAAACAGGTCTGGCTCTGCTGGTGCTCTTTTAAAAGTATTAAAAGTATTTTTCAAACTATTAAAAGCTCTCCAGGACAGCCTGCTTCACCTTGCTCACATGCCCACTTCAACAAGTCACCTGAACTGAAAGACATGTCCTGTTGGGCATCTTTTGACTGTAGCATGTATATATACTATATATATGTGTGTATATATGCATATATATATATATGCACTTCTAACGCTCATGCAGAAACTAGCAGTAAAAGGTTGTGTTACCATAGGATCCTAAGGTATCTGCAATGCTTTGTCCTTCTTAGAACAGTTTTTAACTTCTGGCCTTTTTTACAGGCTTTTGTAGAGCGTTTGGTGGTAAAAAGGTACAGGTGGTCTCTAGATCCTCTTACATTAAACATCTATTGCAGAGTTTATCTACTGTCACTAAGACCTGGAGTTGTTGTGGAGCCATTTGCAACATGATTACCTCTACTCCTCTGTCCTTACAAAGGGACAATATAAGTTGTAGACTGTTCTTTTAGAGGTCTGCAGTGTGAAGAAAAAGCCAATGCTTTATATGAACTGTAGAGTAACGAGTATTTGGAGTGAAATTATCCAAGATTATTATGAGGTGGTCCAAGTATTGGATGATTTGTAATATAGCTCTGGAACCCTGATCCACAACAGCTGCCTCCCAGATTAAAGTTTCTTCAGGCATCTGAGGTTTCTTGCCTTTTTCAACGAGATATAAAAGCTTTCCACTTCAGAACGGGCTCAGTTAAAGCAAACATACTTGTCAGATACAGTAGAAGAAAAGGAAATTACTATTAACCAACTGTGAAAAGGCTGAGCCAGTTTATTTGATTCTCTAAAGTCCTTCACGCAAAATAAATGCATGTTCTCAATAAAAGTTTGCAGCCAGGAAAGCTCAGTTTCAAATAAGGACTGTAGTGAATTACTGTAAGTATTTGTAACTCAAACATCTTCAATGACAAATCACAAAGTTTTGAACTTGAGAATAGTAAGATGCACATTAGGTGCGATATTACATGAGTCATACAAGTGGTTCCTGTGAAACCCAGAACAAGCTTACCTATAGGAATCTCCAAAGAGCAGTATTGCCCGAGATCGAATTTTCATGTTTCTTCCTCTTCAAATAAATTCCCTTTAAATCCGTTAGGTTGCCTGTGAATGTAGCTGTCAATTGCTGCAAAGCTCTTAAAACTACTGTTTATTTTGGATAGCAGCTGTTTCACAGAACTACATCTTTGTTACATACATTACTTAGAAGGCATAGTGATTACATACTACCTTGGTATTAATAGTTAAGAGTTTGCATTTTTAATTTCCTGCACCTCTCTTCTATTTTTCACCTGGTTATTTGGAAAGCTGCTATACAAAATAGTGAAAGACTTGGCATGAGAAGTTAATCAAATTCAGTAATATCTAACTTTCAGAAAGATTGTGCAGACCTGTGGATTAAAAATAATATGTCTACGTAGGGCGTTTGAAATACATTTGCAGGTCTGTTTAAATAAGAAAAATGCAAGAACTAGTCTATAAAATCCCTTCCCTGCTTGACTGTTCTCTTACAAATTTTCCTGATTTACATAATGCAGACAAGCAGCAAGGATTAAGGAAGGAAAAGTCTAAATGAAGCAGAAATGGATATTTAGAAATCTAAGTGTCAGACCAAAGTCACAGAGCTGTTTGTCATACTTATGCATTCAGTTCATGCAGCTTGGTAGCTGTGAAGTGAGTACTTGAAAAAAAAAGAAGGGGGGGGTGGGGTGGTGGAAGATAAATCCTCTCTCTACTTGAGTTTCCAGGCTTGAGAGTTGGCATGACAACTGTAAGCAAGTAGTCAAGTCAGGCACCGACTGAGAGAAAGAAGCCAAAAGAAACCAATAGAAACATAAAAACCAGGAATCCTGAGAAGTGCTGGGAAAAGAAATGATAAAGTGTGGACATCAGAGATTTAGAGGTGTGGGCGCTTGCACAAACAGCAAGTAACTATGTCCCTGCATAGCAGTAGGCAGAGTATCATATAGCTGAGGTGGTGACTAGCTGTTTCTCCAGCAAATAAAAAGATTGTGCTACTCTAGGCAAAACTCCAGCCCTGTTGTCTGCCAACAGAAATAGCTGATCAGGCTGTGCAAGAACACTTCTATAGTGAGCTGCGACTAGCAATACATAAAGAGAAATTAGTAGAAGCAAGTTTAATTTCCAGAAAACAGATATTTATATCTAAATTAAAGGAAATAATTAAGAAGAGTATTAAAAATAAGAGTATTTGACATTTTTATGGGCAACTCTTCATCATATTACAGAAAAGGAAAAAGGGAAAAGGGAAAGGGGAAGCAAGAGGGGGAAAAGCAAAAGGAAAAAAGGAAAAGGAGAAACAGAAAAAGGTAGCTCTGGAAATAAGAAGGAACATTCATGGATATGGTAGGATAGATTATTACCCATCTTCCTCTACAATGTTTTTAGTTTGTTATCATTAGTTCAATATTTTCGCACAACAGATTCTGTTTCCAACTGTCAGGCAAGTTGGAGAGTAGAGCTACAACTCTCCTCCCCCCTGTGCACAGCCTTGGATTTGCTCAGAAACCATTCCCTTCTTATGTACTGGCATCACTGTATATGCCAGGACAACTACGGTCAGATTAGCACACTGCAGTCTTCGGTCCCATAGTTCCTTTCCAAGTACAGCACTTTAAAATGTCATAATTTAAATAACTTCAATTGAACTTACTACCAAAAGTTATTTGTACACAATTACAATCTTGCTCATTCTATTTCTTTTTTCCTTCAGAACCTTTGTCACATATGACAATTGGCTAAAGTCTGCAGATTTTTATTCCACTATCCAAAATACTTCTATTTTAAACCCAAAACAAGCACTGGGCTTAATGGGTATGTTATTTTCTAGACTACCTAGGGGTTTTTTTCCCCACTTCCAGAAGTGTACCTTCAAAACAGGAGCAAGACCAGAGACTCTTTCTCACTTTTATTAAGCAAGAGAGGGTGGACTGAGCCCATGGTCCCTGTCATTTCCTACCTGAGATCCCTAAAACAGAAGGAAGAGAGTCCCACCTGCATCCCTACCTTCCTCCCAGGCATACCATTCTGTGTTTATTCTGGTGGTGGATGTGACAACCCTGAAATAGGTAAAAAATGAATTTCCACCGAGACAGGGAAGTTCAAAAGCTTCTCACATGCCAAGACAAAAAGGTTACAGCCTTTAGGCCCAAGTGGCAAGCCATGGGAATTCTTCCAGTCCTTCTGCTTCAAATATTTATTTCCTGCACAATTCATATAATTATTCTTTCAAGAACTAGTATTTGAGTTTGTTAGTTTTAACTTGCAAGTTCCTACTCCTATCGTATTCACAACTATTTATGGCATAATATAAAATTGCACTGTTTGTTACTAGCAGGAAAAGGATCATCTCCCAGTGATGTAACAGTTCTTTAACACGCAAATTCTATTTCATGTGATGAAATTTCAAGTATGAAAATAGCAGGCAGCAGTACATCGAGGAGTTTTACTTAATTCAAGAAAGCTGAAGAGAACAGTCCTGAAACACAAACTGTTCTTAACAGATACACCACTGGAGAAGAGAGGAGGAAGTTCTCCCCTTTTAATTTTGAAGCAAGGGTGTGATCAGAAAAAAAAGTTTTTTACCATAAAAAGGTTTAACACTGCTTAATCTTGCTAGAAACTTTAATAAAGTGCTTAAGCAATTCTATCACTATATATGGTGTATAGATATGGTATATGACATCACTATAATTCATTCTGAATGTTAAAACATTTGCATCATGGTTATTATACAAGGTGAAGTCCTCAGTAAGTCTTAATGAAAGACCTGCTTCAGATCCACTTTTGTTTAACTGCATGGACAAAATGGATGTTATAACCCAAAAGCTGCAGCTATCCTTTCTGCACCCTTCCTACTGTATTTCAACTTTTGAACACTGTGTTATTATAACTGGGGAAAAGAAAAAAGATTATTTTGTTGGACATATTTAATGGTAATCTGGCCTTATACATAACTCAAACTTTTCAGGTTTAGAAGATTTTGAAATGTTTACAGGAGGGATTAAGTAAAAATGTAGCATGCTGATGGGCCAGCACTTTACCTAGGGTAAGGAAAAGCTAGTAATGCTGTAACAAATAATGCCAATTAAAGATCTGGCCCAAAACACAGCATATATTCAGCTTAACAGAGGAGTCACTAAGGCAGAGAAATCAATACAAGTCAAACATTCTGTGCTTACAACACTTTCCCTGAAGAAAAGTATATGTATGTTATGCCACAGCCCCAAGTATCACAGAATCACAGAACGTTAGGAGTTGGAAGAGACCTTGAGAGATCACCTAGTCCAACGCCCCTGCCCAAGCAGGATCACCTAGATTAAATCACACAGGAACGCATCCAGATTGGTCTTGAATGTCTCCAGAGAAGGAGACTCCACAACCACTCTGGGAAGCCTGTTCCAGTGATCTGTCATCCTCACAATGAAAAAGTTTTTCCTTACATTCAGATGGAACCTCCTGCACTCCAGTTCGGACCCATTGCTCCTTGTGCTATCACTGGCCAACACTGAGAAGAGCCTGGCTTCGTCCCCCTGACATTCACCCTTAACATATTTATAAACATTAATGAGGTCACCCCTCAATCGCCTCTTCTCCAAGCTAAAGAGACCCAGCTCCCTCAGCCTGTCCTCATAAGGAAAATGTTCCTCTCTCTTCATCTTCTTGGTGGCCCTGCGCTGGACTCTTTCAAGGAGTTGTATGTCCTTGTGGAACTGAGGGACCCAGAACTGGACACAATACTCCAGGTGCGGTCTCACCAGGGCAGAGTAGAGAAGGAGAAGGACCTCTCTTGACATACTAAATATATTGTTTTATTAGAGATTCCAGCTAATCAGTATTTTTTTTAAAGACCAGTCTCCATACTTTCAGGCTGCATAGCACTGGTTTGTGTTAAGCAAGTAGTCTGGTGGCATTAGTCTTTATTTTTATTATTATTATTTGCATTATTTATACTTTTTTCATTACTTAGTAATAAAGTCGATAAAACTGAGTTTAGCTTGCACAGATATAATAAAGAAAGCTGAGCAGGTACTACAATCTCACATGGGACTGTATAATGAACAGTAGGTCAGCTGTAACTAGTCACTGCAATATAAAATTATTTATGAAAGAATAAAGACAAACAAATTAGCCATTTATGGTAATAAACAGCAAATGAGAATGACTGAATTCCCCAATAAGTGACCTGAAAATACCATGAAAATATAAATTAACAATATTCTTCCCCTTTGTCTCTAGTTCTCCCTTCTGCCCCTATCCTTCCCTTCCTCTGCCCCTGAAATCAACGCTCTGAACCTACGCTGATTAACAATGAGGTATCTGTAACATGATATGCTTGCACTGATCCTACAGATTGCTGTTAACAAACAGTCCATCACAAATGTGGCTTCTATTAAGTTTTATTACTTTCAGGATGTTAATCTTGGTACAGGCTTATTTTCCTAATTTTGTGCAAAAGCACTACCCATGATGTTAAACAAACAGATGTGGAGGGGAAAAAAAGAACAGTGAGTTAAAACAGGACTGACAGACGAATACTGATGTAGATATCTAAATATCCAGCATTAGTATGAAATGGTTTCTTTCTAACACTTAACTTTACAATGACAGTTGAACAAGAGACTAAGCACAAGCCCTCTCAAGACTCTAAGACTTGTTAATCTATTCATATTGTACCGGGCCACAGAAATAAAACTGATATTGTATGTGACTATAAAGATTTATATTCTAAATCCGGTGTGCTACATGAGAAATATGTAATAAGAGTTCTTAATCAAAGAGAGCACTCAGCACATAAGTCAGCACCCACTGTCCAAGTAACTTACCAACAGTAATCATGGTGATGATACCTGGGAGCAGGTGATGGATTGTTCTTCACCATCTGGTATCTTAAAGATACTCTTTTACAATGCATGAAGAAATATATAGTACCACCATAGTTCACAGGAGTACTACACTACTACAAATGTTAACAAGTTAAAAATTACATTAAAATAAACGTTGGTTCTAAAAGTTAAACATTTAGCTATTCAGATACCCCAAAATTTAAGTTGCCATCAAACCTTGTCATTATTTATGCACACATATACTGCTATATATTTTATAATTCTTTATGAATAAGCAGAGATCTTGGGGTACTGGCATGGAAACTCCAAGGTTTGAGAAGGTTGCAAGCAGCAGAATATGAGAGAGAAATTGTACAGGAGACAAGAACTGGAAGGGTTAAGGAGAAAATGCATTTCTTCAGTCCAAATACTTCAATGCCTCCATGGAGAAGTAGATTCTATCTTTGCCTCTATCACAGATCAATTCACAAGCCCCTCACCCCAACTTTGGAGTCCTTTATTTCATGGCTGTGTAATTTGAAACATCTGGGAAGTCTGACTTTCAAAAGAAGTGACCTCTAAATTAAAGGTACAAGTTCAGTTAGCAGAAGCTGTATACTAAATATTTAAATACTACATAAATTTTAATGACTATAAACCAGGTGATGAGCCTCTCAAATTAGGTGCTCAAAAATTATTGAGCTCTGTTCCTCAGTTAACCACACAAAAATAGTACTTCCTTGTCTTACCAGTATGTTTTTAAGATAAGATTCCTGATTTACATTGGTGGAAACCAGAGACATGCAGATTACATCAGCCTATATACCCTCTCCTCCTACTGAAACCACCACACCCCCTGTTGCCCACCCCACCTAAACTCTCCCCTTCACCATATCCTTTTTGGCATTATGAATTGCTTTTTTCCTCATACCATTTAACTGCCAAGTTAATCTTGAACTCTGAGCCTAACCTCCAAGATCTGCAGCTCTTCTGTGTAGCACTGCCAGCAAACAAACAAACATAGTGTATTCCATCATCCAGCTCCTTAATGACAGATCACAATGCACAGCAGACACAGGATAAATCCTTGCAGAACCAAAGCAGATAAACCTGAGAAGTTTTAGCACAGTTAACAACGCAGGTCAGGAACAAGTTTTCCAGACATGTTTACCCCCACTTTACACTTATTATCTTGCCTTCGTGTTCTTAGACTCAAGATTGAGTGTCAGAGGGGCTTGTTATTTATGTAAGGCATTCTTACAACTCTTTCCCCAACAGCTCTACACATTAATCTGTGTGTCACAGCAAACCTCTTTTGTCCACTATGCCGGACAGCATCACCTACTCTTCTTTGGAGCTAACTGGAACGTACTCAGCTAAAGTCATCTGTAACCCACTCCATACAGTGGAATACTACCAGTGTATCAGACATGTTAAACAAGTCTCGGCTACAGTATGAGCAACAGCTTTGATCCAACATCACATTTCATCATGTGGTACTAAGCACAGTATGATCAAAATGCAAATATTTATAAAAATTAAAAAAAATAAATATGGAAGGCCTACAATGCTCTTGCTTCTACTTCATTTTTCTAGGTCCTCTCATTTTAATTAGTAAATGTTTTGAAAAACTCTACAGATGCTTTATCAAAGTACTTACACAAATGAAGTGGCTACACACACCAATTCCCAATAAAAGATTTAAAATATCTATTTAGGTGCTTCAAAGAATGACTGTATGTAGTGTTAAAAGAGAGGAGGTTTATCTCTGCCTCCCTAAATACAAATACATACGCAGGTCAATTTATATAAAAATGGTCAATACTGCAGGATTAAATAATGCTGTTTTACTGCCCATTTTTTTTTTCTAAAAATTAGGACTGTTAGTCCCACGTATCACCATATATAGCAAAAATGTGTTTTTAAGAAGTAGTGACAAAATTTTAGATTTTCAATTAAATCTAGAGGTGTCACTGTTGACATATCACCACAAATACGCAAGTGAAGAGGGTTGAATGAAATGGCCTTAAGTGATTTCAAACCAAGCATAATTGTAAGCAAGGGAAACTCTCTCCAGGCACTAAAAAGACTATCTGGAGTTGAGTGTAGATTTCTATCACTCATATCCAAGAAAAAGTAATTAAAATGAAGACGAGACACATTGGCATCTAAAGGGTAATCAAGAATCTATCTGTCTATGGCAGCTTAAACCAGCTTGGATTGTTTATCACAGCAAAACAGCCTGAAGGCATAAATAAGACTGGGTTCTCTGTAAATATCAGAAAACTAAATGCCAAAAGATAAGTATTTTTTTACATTAAAGGATTATTTAGACCCCAAAAGAAATGCATACTGAAGAGGAAGAAGTTATATCTGAACTTGGAAGGTTGCCTACTGCAGCCAGAATGTTCTCAAAGATGCTTCCAGCAGTAGCAAAATGAACAAAACACCCTGAAATAACTTCTCAGGAGGATGTAAATGGACTCATATGACATTCTTTGAGAGCAGATGACTAAACCTGATGATCCAGTCAGTCTTTCTAATAAAAATTTAGTCATGTGCTTAAACAGTTTCTTAAAGACCATCTAGGACTTGAGGCCAGATCTTTGGTTGAAAACACACAAGCATATGGCTCTACTGATGTCAAATATATGCCAAGTCATTCTAGTTGAGGGTCTAACACATTTCAACTCTTTAAGATTCATGTATACTAATTATGAGACAAAAGTGGGGAGCACATGTTAAATGAAGTGTGCTGACCACAATTTTTTTATATAGGTGACTGACAAGCTACGTAGGCACTCTGTCAGACCTGCTTCCATGAACAATCAAGAACAAGTTGGGGCTGTAAATGTTGAGGAGAACCTTACCTGCAATGACCATATCATTGTGGAATTTAAAATCAAGTGAGGAACATAAATTATAAAAATTACAATCTGGCCTTCAAGAAAGCAGATCTTGCTTTGTTGAAGTTTCTGCTTGGGGATGCTGCCATGAAGGACAACAGGGCCCGAAAGAGCTAGCTGATTTTCAAGGGGGCCTTATCAAAGCACAGGAATGGTCTTTTCTGTTTTTTGGGGTTTTTTTTCTGAAGTAGCATTGTCTCTTAATTTTGAATTCCCAGCTATTCCTAGAATAGATTGCACTGTTTGGAAAACCACAACTCTGTTAGTGGCCTGCTCTAAAGGGAATGCAGTTGCCAATCAATAAAAACTAGCATTGATGCTATCTGAGAACTACATGTGCTGCATGGTCTCTGTAGTTCAGTTCTGAACTACGAGGGTAAATGGTGGACTTGCTGGGAGTGTTGTACAAAATTCTGTTTTCACACAAGGGGCAATGGTCACAAGTTGGACCACAGGAGGTTCCACACCAATGTGAGAAAGAACTTCTTCATGGTGAGGGTGACGGAGCACTGGAACAGGCTGCCCAGGGAGGGTGTGGAGTCTCCTTCTCTGGAAATATTCAAGACCCATCTGGACACCAACATGTGCAACTTCCTCTAGAGAACCTGGTTCAGCAGGGAGGTTGGACTAAATGATCTCTCAAGGCTCCTTCCAACCCCATCAATTCTGTGATTCAGGAAAACAAACAAATATGGCAGAAGACTGCAAATGATGGACACAGAAACAGACTGCTTGGTGAAAGAGACATTTCATGGAGACATGCCTGAGCATGCAGGGATGTAGACATGAGCCAAAGCTCAGCTGAAGCCAAAACTAGCTAGAAATGTAAAAAAGCAAAAAATTAGGAAGGCTTCAATATGAGCAGCTAAAAAGGTTCAAGAGGTGAGACTGCTGCTTAACAGGGCAGGGAGCCTGTGTCTAAAGGGAAAAGTCTGAGGTATTAAATGCTTTTGTGCCTGTTTTTATTTGTAAGGTTTTTTTTCTTAGGTGTCCCAACTCCTTCACCTTAGTATCAGAGTCTGGGGGAGTGTAGCATTACCCACAACAAATGATGATCAAATCAGGAACCACTATGCGTATTAAATATATATATAAGTTCACAGGCCCAGATAACATGAGTTGACTAATTTCATTGCAAGGCTGCTCCCTACTATCTTCAAAAGATCATGGGAATTGTGGGACGTCCCAAAAAACTGGGAAAAGGCTACCTTCAAGGAGAGGAATGAGGATTGAGAACACTATGGGCTGCTCAGACTTGCCTCTAGTCTGAGGAGGGTGAATGGTCCTCCAGGCTGTGATTTCTGAGTACATATAGGGTAAAAAGGTGACTCCAAATTCCCAGTGTAGATTCATAAAGAAAAAAGTGGGTCTAGCCAACCTAAATCCGTTTGGTGATAATATGACTGGCTCAGTGGACAAAGGAAGAGAAAAATATGATGTTTACTTTGATTTTTGTAAAGCCGTCAACAGCGCCCTGTAGCATCATTATAGCAGAAACGGTAAGGCACAGGCTAAGTAAGCAGATAAAGTGAGCAATTCCTCCTAACCCAATTTAGGTCAATTGTGTCAAACTGTGAGTGTTTTCTATTTTTCTGTGTATCTATAAGAACATCTTTTACCAATTAGTAATAGAAGTCCTGGCCCAAGTTGTATTTTGTTACAGAGTTTTTTCTGCTACAGACTCTCCAAATTACAGGATGATAGGCATAGAAAAGAGCATCTATCACACTAAAAACATGGCAAGAGAGTATTACCCATTATGAAAGAGATTGCCGTTAAGTACACATAGCCTTTTATGGAGAAAGAGAAGAAGAAAATGTTTGCAAGAACACTTGCCTGATTTGTTACCCCATTATGGAAAAAGTGGTCTAACAATACTGCAAAGATTCAGTATATAAACAGATAATCATGAAAGAACTGCAGGTACTGAAACAGCAATTGGCTCTGCTTAAGCTACACAAGCATTTGTTTTACCTAAACTCCACCGCCCTCATACTGACACAAGTAGGGACCTCTCCTTTCTTACCTTCACAGACCCTGAACTACACAAGAAGTATGTACTTTCATTAGAGTTAGTCCCTCAGGAAATAAAGCAAAATATATCAGCTAAATAACCTATTAGACTTTTGCAAGTACAACTCAGCCAACCTGCCATACTGTCAGAGATCACTACACAAAACTCGGATACCAGAGCTCTCCATTTATCATTATAAAATATTCATTATAGCAACACCCATTACTTCATTAGATTTAATTGTATAGATTGGGGTAGATGATTTTCACTAGCAGACACATGTGCAAGAACAATGTTACTTGTAGATACAGCTGTAATTTTTTTCACAGAGCCTACACAGGGAAACCCAAAAAAACAGATTGGAAATTGCCCAGGCAGTAAATATGCACACAGGAGTTAACTGCTATAATCCACACGTAGCCCCAGAACCGCCTGCCCAGAGGAAGTCTCAGAGGCACAACCTCCACAATGTGAAATTCAGTTGGGTTTGAGTTTGACAGAGCATGTACACAATGGTAAAAGCATGTCTAGATTAGCATCATATGTCAAAAAAACCACAAATATTTTACTCAGATGTTTAATTCTGAAAAGATTTAAAGATACATGCAATCAGCAGAGCCTTGTAGGCCACAGGCGTCTATGGATGATGGGACCAGATATCTATTAAACATCTGGCAGCTTTTGTTCCAAGGAGCAGAAGAAGCATGCAATATTAAGTGCTGGCCGGGGAGCCATGCTTTATTTCTGAAGAATTGGATGTGGCAAGTAGCATTCCATTACAAATTAATATCAATCATTGTATCAGGAAAAAAAAAGGTTTATTTAAATGTTAATTTCTAGAAAGTGCAACCAACAGTCATTATACAACATATGAACTGCCTCTACAATTTCAAAGGAAAAACATTTTAACACATTTGAGACTAGAATTCTCATATTTTCCTACACTATGGTATTTGCATTACTGGCACTGACATCTAGAATAGCATCAAAACTGGTGACCACTTAAAAGATGCTTTAATCCATGAGCTGCAGGACCTGAAACACTGATGGTGTACCAACGGTTTTGTAACTACTCTGCAGTGCTCCACAACATTGTTCTCTCTTCAAAAATGCAAAGATATGTACAAAAGCATAAATTTATACTGTGACACTTTATCAGCCAGAAACAACAACGGTGTAGAAACTTTCTGGTTTTCTTTATGCTTACCTAGGGGGAACTTAGGGGGAACATGAATCATGGAGTAATGATGTACACCACAACTTTCAACAACAGTCTAGGTCAAGTAACTCCAAATTGAGTTTTTTATATTGTAGCCAACTAAATACATTGGTATATCAACTTACAGAAGGTTTTTGTCTTGTTTCAAATGAAAATTCTGACATGAAAATTGAATGGTTTGAAGTTTCAGAAAGAAGTTTAAAGCTAGTAATTCCAGAAACATGTACAAATTCAGATGAAAACACCTGTGATGTGCAGTCGACAGAACTGTCCAGACCAATGAAAAATTCCTCTTTTACAAATCTCTAGTTCCACGTAACTGGTCACCGCTCCTGGTAACTGCACAAAGCTATGAAGTATCCTCAGCCTTAAAACTTACCAGTTCTGCACTAGGTCTTTTATCGTGGAATTAACAAAGAGTAATTTTGTGTAACGCAAGTTTCTCATGGGGATATTGCCACAGTCCCAGAATATGCTGGGATAGGTTACACTGAGCTAGCTGCTTCTTTCAATCCACTTTGTGTTCTGCCTACAAATATGTGTTCGCCACTTTCAACCTTGAGGCCTGTCATCAGTTTCTAGATAACATCTCAAAACTAAAAATCAAAGAAGTATTTGGTCTTATGCATAACATACACATGGATACTATTTAGCCATAAAACAAAACCTGATTTAAGGTCAGCTCTCTTGTAATAATCATAGGAATAGATAAGTATCAGTGCAAAGATGGTATTTATGGTTTTACTGTTTGTTCTTGGTCTTTAAAAGACCTCACACTTCAAATCTTAATCATGAAGGTGTATTTTAAGATAACCTTTGAAGATTTTTAAAACAGGCTACTTTTTAATTCCCCCCACTTTTCATAAACTAAAGTACCATAAATCTGGTTGAGTTAAAAAGGTTTACTATTTCTCAACCATGCATTAAAAATTATATCCTGGGCTTGCATAAGGAAACAAGAACTATTGCAGCTGGAGAGTTCCTGTTACAAAGTAGGAAAACAAATGTGGCATCTTTTATCGGAACAGATGAGTTCCTAATGTATTTTGAAGAATAAGTTCCTGCTTCAATTAAAATAAAAGTAATCAGCAAAACTCTAATTATTTTTTGTTGTTGGTGGTATAAAATATTTCCAGCGTGAAATTAAAAAAAGCACATGATGAATTTTCTACTTAAAATCACTTGTAAAAAAATTTTGTTATATTCCTGTCACTTGTAATTTCCCAAATCCAGTGAAAACAATAGTGTTGGCTAAGTGTCAGAAAGCATAAATCAAAAGCAATACATTAGACATAATTTGACTTAAGCCTTTAGTATATGCAATGATACATGACTAGAAAAAGACCTATGGTGCTTCTGCAGGAAAGACAGTTCATAAATTGCCCCTATAAGCTTGAGCATATTTCAAAAGAAAATCCCAAAGGTACAGAAAATAAGCATACCATTATACAGAATGGTTTTCTAAAATTTCACTATTTAAAGTACACCACAGTGAAGCAAATTTGTTGGGGGGAAAAGTGACTGATCGATGATGCTTTACTTAGTATTAAGAAAACTCTGAGCGCCAGGATGTCTCTCCTCACACTGTAGTAGCTTCAAGATTGAGGAAGGAACACAGTCTTTGTAGGGTGAAAAGAATCACTCTACTTTGTCCTGAGTATTAGGCATGATGTGATAGATACTGAAAAGAAAATGCTGGCATATGAAACCATATTCCACAAGGAAGAGGCTGAGCTAAAAAAGACCTGGATTCTTAACACATGGGCATTCAAAACATGAACGAATGCTGGATGGGCTTCTTTTGTAACGTGGGAAAATATAAAAGGCAGGCAAAAAGTTCCTCCTGTGAAATTTACTCTGATTTATTCCAGGAAAAAAAACTACCTTACTTATCAAGCATATGCTGCTTGAAATGAAGCATTTGCAAATAATCAAACCAGAAACTTTCTGCTTCAGTCAGGAAGCAGACAAACTGCTGTCCAACCTCAGAAAACAATGTAGTGACAGTTCAGAACACTGTTTTGAAACAAGTTAATTGAAGAATATATTTGTTTCATGACCAACTAGGGCATGTCTGCAGAAGTCAGCAAGTTCTGGAACCTGACAACTCTGATTTCCCCTATTTTTCCTTCCAAATTTTTCATTTGCATGTGATATATTATGATACTTTCCCCTACAAGTAGATTTTGGCTTAATCTTTCAGTTACTTTTCTGGCTTATTAAGACTGCCTATGCAACTTCCATTTATCACCAAAAAACTCCAAACCCCAACTATCTCTAGCTTTAAATTTTACAATCCCCTTTAACCAGCTTACCCTGCCGTAGACATATTCCAGCATTACTATTGTTCACACTTATTTTCTCAATGAGCAAGTTCTAGGTCGTAACTGCTCACCTGATTTTAGAAACAATACAGATTATCTAAAGTATCATCCTCCTGCCCAAAAAAATTATTTCCCACACCATCACAATGCATCTACCACAGCAAAATAAATGATTCTTCTTCATAAGGTCCAGCCTCAGCTAGACAAGCTAAGAATTAAGATGCTCATAGTGACATTCATTTGGCCAGGCCAAGACATCCCTTCTCTTCAAGCTTTCTTTGCGTTGCCAGTGTGCTTCTGAGGAAAATCTACTCATCACCTACATGCAGAAAACTGTGCCTGGAGCACAATTCATATTCTCCAACTGCTAAACAGCAGGACCAAATCAGTTAGCTCAAAGTGACACCTCTCCATGAAAGCAGACAACGGGGACTCAGCACAAACCACCACACCATGTTACCTGCTCGTGTTGACAAAACCACTTAAAACAAAGCTTCCTTGAAGCTTCCTTCTGTCTTCTGGTTAGAGAACAGGGTATTATGGCTTGTACACTGCATGTAAAGTGTGTTCAGCTGGATATCACTTCATCTGATGGCCACAGTTTCCAACGTATTTGTTCAATTTGCAATAAAGTGTTTTGAGCATTATCTTCTTTCATCATCCTTGATGGTCCCACACAGCCTTATGATCCAGGCACCTCCTTGTGCCCTTAAGACACTTACCGCACTGGCAACCTTTCAGGAAAACAATAAACACCAACAGGAAAGAAAAGGCAACTCACTGAATGGGTGGGTACACAATTTATTTTGGTTTTAGCGTTTTTCCAACACCATCCTTTCAGTCTGAATTTGTATGGTGAGAGAGAAGACTCTTTCAAATGAGAATTATTTTTCTTAATTGCTCTGATGAGCCCGTTAGGGAGGCAGAGATATGTTCAACAGTACCTGCTTTAGCAGCTGAATCAGGAACCTACTGGGCAGGACGATGCAGAGAATGAAAATTCATTCCTTCGTGTACTATATAGGTGGTTTAGTCCTCCGACTGCCGTTCGCTTCAAACAAAACAAAGTTCGTAACCTGGGTAAATGTAACTATTGCTTTTGGCAGGTTTCTAAACGTGAGCAACAAAAAAGAGGATGGGGGTGACACACACACCACAGAGTTATTTCTGTTCCCTTCCCCCTCCCCGATGCGCAGCTCTATCTGCAGCCCATGTGGCTGGGAGGCAGCCACAGCCGGTTCCAATTCCTACTTTCCCACTTTGCGCCCCTGCTCGCTGCCGGGGCTGAGCCGAGCCAGGACCG
>VXBZ01000044.1:63152-103802 GCA_013399135.1 Heliornis fulica
GCGTCGCGTCGCGTCGCGTCGAGGAGAATGAAAGGGCGGGAGCAGCGGCGATGCCTCCCTTAGGCAAAGAGCCGGCAGTTGCGGTGTGGGATGTCACGGATGGCTTTCCTGGACAGCCTTTGGGAACAGCAGTCACAGCGAGCGGCCTGGCCCTGTGCAAGGATGCTCCGAACCGGCCTTTTCAGGGCATCAGCCCTTCCAAACCGAAACTCTGGACCGAGGGTCTTCTTTCAGTGTCCCTGGCAAACTGTGTGCAGCCAGCGAGTCATCTGGTGTGCGCTGTGCCGGACAGCTCAAAGGCTGTGCCAGTCTGACTCCAGGTGAATGTGAGGCCGCGTAGCGTGCGCAAGTGTGTTCTCATACTTTTAATTTTTGCTGTAAGCAGGAAACAGTAATGCAGCTGGTTAGTTTTACAGGACTATATTGCTGACACCACTAGGAAGAACTAACAGAGTTTTGTAATATGTTTACAAATGAGCTATTTTTAAATCAGTTTTGGATAAATTCTGCTTGGTACTTGTACACATTAGTATGTGCTGTAATTGTCTCCATCTGTGGTGGTCAGTGGGTCACTGACCCCTCACATAACCCATTTCGAAGTGGGTGGATGCAGAGATGACCTGCCGATGGATAAATAATATCGGTGCCTTTCTTCAGAAACAGTAAGAGGTGAGAATATTCTGGGAATGTGAAACAGCCTTTAGCCTAACAGGCAATTCACTCTTAGCCTTAGCCTAATAAAGTTCGAAGCTTTATGTACCTCACTGTGAAATAAAACATTTTTGTATATTAATCTAGATTCTGTGTTTCGTGTAGCTGTGTGAGTAGTGCTAAAGTTAAACCCTTACGCAGTAGTATATGATGTTTGAGTTGGTTTGTTTTGAGTTTTGGTTTTGGATCACTTTATGATCAGTTGCTCTCTACTTTCTCAGACTTTTACTTACCTAAATATTTATAGAATGTGGTTCTGTTACTATGAAATACATCTAGTTTACACTAATAACTCTCTCTGTGTGGTCTAGAAGTGAGCTAAATGAAAAGGTCCAAACTGTGGCTACACTTCAAGTACAAATGTTCTCGATGGAGTTAGGTGAATTGTTGAGATCATTGATAATGCTTCTGCTCCTTTGAATTTAATGTGCAACCTCAGATGAACTCTTAGCTAACTGAATGTCATGAAATTAGTGGACTGTGGAGTCATTTGACTCAACATCATACATTCATTACTGACCTGAGGTGTTCATGACTACAAGCTGTTTATTACTATAATTGCAAGTAGGAGATTTGGGGGTTTTCCTCTTTTAATTCTTTTTTTTTCAGATGAACAATTGTTTACAAAAGACACCATAGTAACTGGCACCTTCAACTGGAGTTCAGTGAGTTAATGGAGAGAACAGGACAATATGTTCTGAGGTGTTTTTGTTCAATCTTCAAATTCGAGTGAGAGGAAAGGAGAGAGTGTAGTGATTTTGTCTTAATTTTTATTTTTTTTCTCCATTTAGAAGGTAAAGATTTAAGTCTCAATTCTTGAGTCAGTAGCAAAAAGTCCTTTGGGTTTTCATTTTGACAGGCAGCAGTTTTCATGAATATCAGGGTCCAAACTCAGTTGTCAGTGTATAGATTAAAATTAATAACTTTTATTGGATGTTGGATGGAATTAAAGCTGAAGGAATCCAGGATCAGGTTTTATATTTTTGTTAAGAATTTTAAATTTTTGTTCTTTCGGACCCCCCGGGTGCCTTTGGCCACTTATGACTGACTGTTATACACCACTGTTGTTAGAAATGCAGTGGGACTTACTGAGTAAAGCTGTGTATCACACTAACGTTAGCTCTATCACTGGATATTCTTCCAATGGGAGATGCATAGATGCTGTACATGGTTATAATCAATTGTGTCAATAAATCCATTTGCTGAAAGAAAATTGTCTCAGATTGTATCTCATAATGCGTTGCTCTTCAATCATAGACTGGCTGTAGCTTCTTGGTAGTGCTAGCACTGCTGTTCCTTGGGACTGCAGAGTGCCTCATCATTCATTCTTTCATGTCTTTTCACCACACATTATGTTTTCTATTTTAGTTGTAGTATGTTTGACTGCAAACAGTCAAATAAATGGTAGGTTCTGAAACAGACCGACCACTGTTCTCAGAGTAGTAGTCCTGTTACATCAGGGAACTAATGGTCCTTTTGCAGCTAGGTTAAGAAATGATTGTTTGGGATAATACAGTTTTTTAATACTCACTGCAAATTACAGGTCTGAGGGGGTTTTGGCATTATCAGACCAATGATTCATATACATTCTTGCACTGAGCATACATGTGTTTTTCTAATTAAGAATACACTGCTGCTGTTTAATTTTTACAAATGCCTGAAGAATTGCTAGAATGAAGTGGCTCTTTGCTCCAGCCTGGGAGAAGTAAACACATCGATCAATGCTGCAACAAGAAGAGGTAGATGACAGAATTAAGTTGGTGACATCTGAGACGCTACAGATAATGTAACTCTAGGATTACTTAGGCTTCTGTACAGATATTCTTACAGGGTTTTTGCGTGGGGGGAAGTGGACAAGGAAAAAAATGTCAGTGGCATACTATGACTGAATGATGTAAATATTACATGGCTCCACTTTTACCAGTAGTATTTATACATATTTGTGTCCTTTTTAAAGTAAGGTAATTTCTGAAGAACGACTATAAAATAAACAGCCCTTTCTAAATGGATTAATATGCCATCAATTTGTGCTCAAAATGTTTCTCTTTCTAGCAGAAATAGAGTTTTAATGCCCTGATCCCTCCCAGAATCCACATAACTAAGCAATTACTAAGCATGCTATCTACCAAAGGTTGAAAATCACCCAAATATTGTGCCTTCAAATTAAGTGGACTTCTCCTGAAGTGTCTGTAAAAGGTACCAGGTTCTGCAGCCTCTGCCGACCTTCTGCTCCCCTTCCCCCCTCCCCTCCCAGTCCCTGACCCTTTGCTGCAGTCAGCTGGCACAGTTGTTTGTGCAGCTGGAAGGTGAACTGCAAAGCGGATCCTCCTGGAAAAGAACCTTTCCTAGTAGTTCCCCTTTCCCCTGTTTTTCCTCCATCTCAATTTCTTCGATTCTGTTCAATACGCACAAGTATTGGAAGGGGCAGAATGCAGAGGTGCAATGTGGAGGCAGAAGAAAACGGTGAAAGATGCAAAGCTGCTTCAACGATCTCAGGTGGCCTTGTCACCCACTGTGTCCACAGTCAGGGAAAGCTAGGCTAATCATATCAGATGAAAATCCTACATAGAGTGCACACCTTGGCTGGAAAATCGCTAATGATCTGCAAAACTGAACACTTAAAATGTCGCAAGATTCTAGAAACATTGACTAGAGAGAAGTAATCTGAAGAGAGCAGGGCTATAAAGGTGTCAGGGAAGGTTTTACATGTGTGTGAAAAACCCTTGTTGAAAAGCACTCTTCTTGACTGTCGGAAGCTGTGTTACCACAGTTGGATTTATAAAAATATCGATTTCTTTCTGTGGTGCTAGCATCAGTTTTCACAATGCACTGCAAATGCCACATTTTAAAAGTCCATTATCATTTAAACTGTGTTTTTACCCTTAAAAGAAGGGACCTGGTAAATTCAATATATGCCTCTTGTACCTTTCTGCTCTTCCCTGAGAGAGATTTGGAAAATGAGGAATGGGGAGAAAAATAACGAAAAAAAAAGAGACTCTTCTCCAGTTCCAACAGGATATTTATGTAACTGGTAAACCTATATTTAGATTGTAGCATATGAGTTCACAAAAAGTCATTTGTTATCATGACAGTATATGTATTTGCAGAAAACTCCTTCCGTGAGCAGAAGAAATGCTACTTCATTTCCAAAACCTGGCTGTTCACACTAATTCATGTGTTTCTGGCCACCGAGGGCGTACATACATTGTGTGAGGTCCACAAGTGAAGCACAGCTTTAAAAAAATGACTTTAAAATAAGCTGAATTGTGTGTATACAGTGATGTACTTAATTTTTCACCAGGTCAACTCTTCCGAGAGGAGTTCCTATAGAAATGTTGATCTAATTGTTAAGTAGAAATGGGCAATAAATGTCAGGAAATGGTATGTGTACTGGACACTGGATTTGTTCTTTTTGCTCCACGCTAAATATAGCATTGTTTTGGCAGCCTGTTCAAATAGTGTTGTTGTGTTTTTCTCCATAACAAGTTGAGTTTTCTCAAAAGTGTGCTTTAATTAACATAGAAATTTAATTCCCACAGAAAAATAGCAAATTGCCTTTAAACACAAATACTTTTCATAATAAAATTGCACATGGATTTACTGATATTGATGCTCCATAATGTGTTTGGTTTTTTTTAAATAAATCTATATCTAATTTGTTTTTACAAACAAAGCTGTAAGAATTAAAATGAATAATATGGTATGGATAAATAGCTGGAAGAAAACTGCCTTAAAACATAATTTAATAACACAGACTTTGACACTTTAAAATGAATTTATGAGTATTTATAGTGTGATGCATATCTCATTTGTTGTTAGATTTTTAAAGGTATATTTATTTTGAATTGCATAATCTACGTGGGACAATTTTATGCCGTAGGAATAAGCTTTTAGTAATGGGATGGGGAGGGCCCCACATACAAAAATTTTAGAAGGTATTGAGTGCTACAAAGAAAATTGGGGTACTGTTAAAAGTATTCATTCTCACTAAAGAGAGAGAATCTGTTTTTTTCATGGTAAAACTCATTTGAGGTTGCTGCCAGGCACAGCAATCCTTAGCTAGTACATAAAATAATGACTCTTGACTTCAGAAAGAGGGGTGTAAACTTACTTCTTACTTTACCAAAGTGGGTTTCCTTTATGTTCTGATGAACATATTCTCAAATCATGTAAATTTTTTTTCAAAGCATTTTTTTTTGCACGTCCAGTATTTCACTGCTTCAGAGATCCATCCATGTAGAACCTGTAGTGAGGGAGAACCTGGACAAATGTTGGTGCGATCTGTCAGTCAACGTATGTTTACTACTTTCTAATGTAGCAAGTGTTCAGAGTTTGTGAAAGGAGGGGATTATTTTTTCATCTTGTGAGAATGAATGGCCAGCAAAATGTTTGCGTGGGGCTGTATCTGTGCTCCCTAGCCATGGCAAATGTATTACTGCAGTATAGCACCTTATGCATCAGCACGGTCTAGTCCAGTTCATTTTGCAATGTGAGACTAGAAAGTCGACTTAATTATGAGACCAGAATTTCATGGACATAGAGTGGATAGGTAAGGTTTTTTGTGAAGTCCTTGGCAAAAATCTTGTTAGCCAGTCTTTTGCCTGGTTCGTTTAATTAGGTTCTCACGTGTGCAGTTTCATTGTCATTACTTTAGTGTATGTTTGCTTAGTTGTAGCAAATGTTTAGAAGTTGTTTGAAGGCCTGGATACAAACAGTACAAAAAAATCATACACAGACTGATAACGAGACAATTTTTCTTTCAGTTCTTTATGGAAAGAGTGGTGAGGTGCTGGAACAGTCTTCCCAGAGAGGCGGTGGATGTCCCAACCCTGGAGGTGTTCAAGGCCAGGTTGGATGGGGCCCTTGGCAACCTTGTCTAGATCCAGGCCTGGAGGTTGGTGGCCCTGCCTGTGGCAGGGTGTGTGTGTGGGGTTGTGGAACCCGATAATCCTTGAGGTTCCTTCCAACCCAGGCCATTCTGTGATTCTCAATGGGAGACTGATTTATCTTGTAAGGGACAAATATTTCAGAGTTGCTGTTGTTAAAATAAACCAGAATGCTAGTTGCAGGTTGTCCTGGTTTTCAGCTAGGATGGAGTCAGTTTTCACCAGAAGCTGAAAGGGAACAGAGCCAGGACAGCTGACCCAAACTAGCCAAAGAGCTATCCTGTTCCCTATGGCATGCTCAGTTACAAAGGGGAAAGCTGTCTGGGGAAGAGTTGATGCTAGGGCATGGGCATCGGATTCTTGATGGTAAGTAAATTGCATTGTGTACCACCTGCTTTGTATATTCTAAGTATTGTTATTTTCCTCTCCTTTGCTTTCACAACCCATGTGTTTTACCTTTTTCTTCTGATTCTCCTCCCCAACCCACTGCAGAGAGGTAAGGAAGCAGCACAAGCAGCCACATGGTGCTCAGGTGCCAGCAGTGGCTACACCACGGTGTAAGTCAAGAGAGGAATTATCTTTCCTTGGAACATGAAGAAGGTAGGAAGGTTGCAAATAATTACATGACTCTCTCATTTAATTCCTTGACAATAAGATAAAAGATTGGCATTATGTTAATGAACAACATTGTATAGGGATTTGTGTGTATCTTGTCTGGATTGTAAGAAGTTCACTACTATGTCTTTACTATCACTTTTAAACTAAGAGATACACTGCTGTAGTTTGACAGTGAGAAATTGCTATGTCCAGATCCAGGTTTTAATACAATCATTAGCTTCACTTGTCATTTTACCACTGATGTATCTGACCTCACACTGTTGATATATATTTTCCTTCTATCTTGCTTAATGTTTAAATATTGAATTTTAAATACATTAGCTAGCATGGTAGCAGCCCCTATCTGGCTGCTGTGAAACAACTTGAAATAAAGGTGGGAATACTTATCAGTCATACCTACCAGATGAAAGTCAGAAGTAATTTTACTCTAGAGGAAGACACTCAGGAAAGAAGTGCTTTCAGCAGAAAAAATAGTTGTTTTGTTTATAACTGAAGGGTAACATGGCTTATTCGCCATTACTATGTCATGATCTAAATCTTGAATGACTAGACAAGGCTCATATGTTAGACTTATGAGACAATTTGGAGTGTTGCTCAGTATGTATAGCAGATGTTGTAGCATGACTTTTTTCTTCCGCAACAGCTTGATCCTCCTTCTGTTTTTGTTCCATGAGAGTGAAAAGGTTTCAAGACTCTTAACATAGTTACCCATCGATAATAGGTCTGTGGCAATGCATTAATTGTATTGCACAACTGTGCTCTAAGATTCAGTGCTTATCTTCAAAAAGAAATATAATTAAGTGTTTAGTTCTCAGATCTGCTGAGGTCGGAGAGATGAACTTCAGTGTTAACTGGCATGGAAGTGTCTTTCTCCCCTTTACCAGAGGGGCAATCTTTCATGGTCAATGTAGTAAGGTTTTAACTCTCTGTCTTAAAGATGTCAAAGCAAACCACAACGGTTTCATTGTTGATGGCATCACCACAATTGAGTCATTGTCCCCAATAAAACTTCTCTACTTCTTCCTGCTGCCTAAAAATATCTACTTATTATTTAAAATATTTTGTAAGTTTTTCTTTCTCCCAGTGGCACTCCTGCATTACATATTGACAATATAAAACTGCAACCTGTTGCAATATGAGAGTGGCAGGAGGAACTCAGAGCTGTACTGACTGAGTTCAATAGAAAAATGCATAAGGTAGTAACTGTGACAACAAATCTGGAATGAATCTAGTTCCTGTAATCATGATGCAGGCACCAGGATCCAGTGCTGCTTGTGCCTTCCACCTGACTGCTCTTGCTGGTGGAGCACTACCTCCTTCTAGCATCTTACTCGTTGGCACAGGGTTTTCTCCAACAGATTAGGGACATTCTGCTCAGCCTGGTACCCATCCAGTTACTTGTTTTTTTTTCTTATCTCATTTTTAAATGCTGTATAATGGAAGTTTGTTTGGGTTTGGTTTTTTTTTTTTTTGTTTGGAATAAGAGATAGCAGCCACTAAAAATAGAGTCTGCTCTTAGAAAGGGAAGGAACATGGGTAAATGAATTTTAAATAAAACCCACTTAAACAGAAGTTGTTTTATTCAGGAACGATTTGTGATTGCAATGATTCACCAGGATCCCACTGATAATATTCTGCTGGCACAAAGGAAAGTGTAGAGGCTTATGGTGTTCCTGCCAGGATGTATGCCTAAGAACCTGAGACTGCAGAGGTCCAGCGGGAACTAAAGACATCCTTTCCTTCCACTTCTGCGGCTCAAATGGAAAAAAGATTCAGGGTCAGCATCATTTTCACTGGAATGGCTGAGAACTGTGTTTAGTCTATAACACATACTAAAGGCAGCATCAGAAACCTGACATTTTTGGAGACACCACCTCCTTACTTTTCCTCTGTAAAACCAAACTTAGCACAAGCTGAAGAAACTGATATTTTGCTGAAGTTCGCAGCTCTCTGAGGTGTCTGTAATATGCAGTGGGGTACACTTTATTTGGATAAAATACTCTTTTACATATTTTATTTAGAGGTATTCAGAATATGTCCTAGGCAGAAAGTACTAATGAATTCCAATCTGTTAGCTTGGAGTGGTACTGTCCTGCTCAGATTTTGGATTGATCTGTTGTTTATATTTGCGTTTGCAAGTGCACCTGAGGCATTGATGAACTGCAGTCTGTTGGTGGTTATATCCAACCTGCTAAAGTCACTAGCCACTCCAGTTAGCACAGCTATACCTGGAAAATTGCTGCCATTGTCACTTAGCACGTTTTACTTTTAGCCTTTTCACTTATACCATGGTAGAAAATCATCTTAAACCACGAGCTCCTAGGCCTTAAAACACAGAATTGCTTATGAAACAGGAGAATTGACAGTTTTCCCAGACTTCCAGAATCATCCAGGCTCTTACCGACCAGAACAGGTTTGGGTTGGTTTGTTGATTTTCTCCTGTGGTAAATAACTGATGGATTCAAGCTTTGCAAGTATACAATGGTTGTCAAAATCTACTAGTAGTGACATTAGTTGCAGGACCCAAGCATATACGAACTGCAATAATAATCTGGCTGTTCAGATTAGAAAATCTCCAAAGATTCGTGCATGTGCAAAATATAACTATAACTGATATTATATCTTTATTTCTTACCAGTTATTCTATCATGTGGGTTTTCTTCCTAAGATGTTCTTTGTTTTCTTCCCTGTTCTGTTTTCCTTCTCCAGTCCTTCTCTGATTAATAGAACAAGAGTGACTGGCATATGTGTTTGAGGATGCTGAACATCCATCAAATGTGTCCGAGAAGCTGCAGGTGCTTAGAAAATATGCAAAATACAGACTTCTACAGGCAGCAAGTTCAAAACTGTGGCCATTACACAGACAAGTATCCAAATTCATGTGTTATCATCCCTGTTTATGCCCAGTTAGCCAGCTGCCTTTTGTTTTTTCCTTGGGATCTGTAATGAGGTGTCAAGTTTTGTACCCCTTACATTGTGTTTTGACCTTGTCCTGACTACTCTAGCCACTTGGATTGCATTTCCCTCTCAAAGTGACGTGTCTATGTACTGAATATTGTTTTTATGTAGCATCAACAAAGTACAAAAGCGAAAGGATTATGGATTTAGAAAATGTCTTTCTTGCCTGAAGCTTTACCATTCTGCTGACGGTAATCCTGGCAGACAGCCCCAGTGATCTATAATTTGGTCTGATTCTTCGGAAAGACTGCTGCCTGTCTCCTGAGAGGGTAAAAGCTGTCAGACTTCTCCCCTTCTGTGCTTATGATCTTTCCGGTTTGGTTGAAACTAGGTTCCTAAGTTTCTTTACAGAAGGAGGTAAAATCCTGACCTATGGGCCAGTGGTAGAGCTTTTTATCACCTGTGTATGCATTCACAACAAAGAGCTTGTGTAGCTGCCTGGTTTGTAGACAAGTGCCCTTTGGACTTAAAGCAATGAAAATCCAGCAGGCACAGTCAGAAAGCAAACTTTTATTCATGAATCTGAATATTCAAACCAAGAGTAATTTATACATTATGCAGAGGAATTCCAAATCTGGCATAATTCCTCTCAAAGGCGCTAATCTCATTTTAGGCAGCCTTCTCTTTCTGGTCCCCAAGGGAGCTACCTTGCAGAGACAGGTCCCTTTCTCCTGTGACACCCCTCAACACTGCTGTGTTTAGACTGCATTTCTTTGGGGGTTTTTAACTTCTTGTTTTGTTTGTTTCTTGCTGTATAATGGACTCTATCCATGCCCCTTCTTTCTTTGCTTTATTAGTCTTATAAACGTCAGGATTGCAGCAACTGGGTCATTATAGCAGAGCTGCCAATATTGATGTAATGATCTCTGTGTGTTTTGAAGTTCATAGTTAGAATCGAGGCTTTAGAATGCTGAAACATCTTAATCTTTGTTTCATAATTCCGCTGCTCTTTTTGTGTCCTCAAATTCTCAATTTGCTCTTCTAAAATAGTAAGTGGAGATTTTGTGACTCGTTTTTTCCATGTAAATCTCTATGCCTGACCCATAAATATAAACTTCCAAAGAGCAAATACTTCGCATCTGAAAAGGTCAGAATGGCATGTATTTTCCTGAGGGGACAGAAGTCCTCTCAGTGTATCCAGGATGACTTTGTTAACCATCCATTTCAAATTACAGCAAGTTAAATATCACTTTGCGGAATTTTTGGATAACAGCAGGGATGTAACTAAATCCATATTATATAATAGTAACAAATGTAGACTACAGGATTACAGTGCCCAGTTGTTTATTAATCATCCCGATTAAATTGTTATTCCTAGAATTATGTATTTTATTGGTGTGAATATATAATGGAAACCGGTGCAGCACAATGTATCCCAGTTTTTCCTAATATCAGTGGATCTACATTAGACTGAACGTGAGCCAGCCTTTCTGTTTTCCTGCTTCCGCTGCCAAAATTAGTTGTGGATATTAAGAAGAATTGTTGGTCTATTTAAAAAAGAGCCTGATTTTAAAAACCAATTACTCATCTCTTCTGTGTAATACTGTAGTTACATTCTCATCATTTGTGAGACAGTGTGTGGAACTAATTAATTTCTGGAAAACATTCATCTGTGATTCAGCTACGCTCATTATTACACTGCTTGGAATATCACACGGAAAATGAAGCTACCAAAAGGAAACATCTGTTTGTATCTAAAAACCCCAAGCATTTCTGAAGTTTAGCAACATGCGTTCTTCTTGGGACTGCCACCTATTATACTCGGCTCCAGAGCAAATACCAAAAGGATACTTGAGGTGACCTTTTGTATCGGATTAAACAAAATGAGAAAACACTTGGCAATCATACTTCCTCTGCTAGGCCATGGGAAACAGCAGAGCAGAGAAACAGATACAGTAAAAACATATTAATTCAATCTTATTTGCTTTAGAAGAATCCGGCAGTGAAAAGAACAACTAACTGTGAAAAACCCGAGGTCTCTGTAGTTTGGCACCTCTTGAAGTTTGGCTAGATTCTCCCAACAAGGGCTATCTGAAGCTGCAATGAAATGGGAGAGGATGAAGAAGAACAAATGACTAGAAAACATTATGTGGGAAATGGTTTGCTTTCAAAAGCTATTTCTTAGGAAGAAAATATTGCCACCGGACTGTAGTGTTCCTGTTACTTGCTAGTGCACTCTGGGTTTGAATACTTTTTCACATTTTTTTTAAAACAGTGTGGATTTCAAGGTTCCCTGTGCTTCTGTAAATCTGTGACTCCCTCGCTTTCTGGTGTGCTGAGCAAAGCTGGAGGAGGAAAACAAAGTATAGTTTCCCAGCGAGCTTAAGCTAACACAAGCCAGAATGCTGTTATAAAAAATTGACCTGTTTGCTGGATGTTCATCCCTTCCATCTGTCTATCCAGCACATGCTGGGTAATGGCACTACTGGTAGTTCATATCGCCACTCCTTGCTGCTCATTGGCGAGATCACTGGATTGTTTATTTGTATCTGTGAATGACAGTGCATGAGTAATAGGAACAGTCAGCTCTACTAAGCAAATGATCTGTGATCAAATAACATCCCACTTTAAAAGGTGAATAAATAAATCAGCCATCAGGGAAGGGAGGATAAATGCAAATTTTTAACTGTTATGAGGGAGATTATTATGTAGTAGGTATCTACACCAAGGACCTACCTAAGGAGGCTGAATTTTAGACCACTAGGGATAGTTTGGTTCACCCAAACTGGTTGTTCAATATCACAGGTCAGTCCATAACTGTTGCAGCCTTATTCCTTGCTGATGCTTTCCATCCACAGGAGTTCTTGATGCTCAGATCCTGGAGTACTTCCTTGTGTGCCAGCACTCAACTGCAGGCTTCTCCTGACTGGATGGGACACAAAGGACAACCTCCCTCTGTCTTCCAGGGGAGAGCAGCTGCAAGGAGTGTGGGAAGGCACGAGGACACTGAGGTTTCTACTGCAGCCATGTGTGGGCAAGAAACCCAGAGGACAAAATGGAGCTTCAAGACCAGCATAGCCAGTAGGTGNAAAAATAAGAGGGAGACTTTGCTGTGACAAAACTGCAGTGACAACAAGGGTGACAGCCAAACAAGGACTTTATGAGGAAATAAGGTTGAAGCATGCAGAACCTTTGACCAGGTTAGGGAAACTCAAGGTCGAAAGTGTTCACAAGGTCTTTTGTCTGAAATGTTCCACTCTTACATCCCTATCTAGCAGCCAGGAGATAGAAATCCCTGTTTGCGTAAGTGTTTTTTTAGAAGAAAGGAAGATGGGTGTTTCAACACCCTCCCCACTCCACAACCCTCCTTTCCAGTCTGCACACTGAATAGTCAGAGATCACTGATGACAGAATTTTTCTTGGAAAAAAAAGAGTCCATCCACACTGTAGACTGCCCTCTCCAGCAGTGAAGTCCCACTGTTTAGCAATAAGTGGGTCTAAAAGCACTTACATTATGATCACAGGCTCTTCCTGTCTCTGGGGCAGCTGTAAGGAGAGGCCCCACAGCCAAGTTCTGCCTTTGCTGAACAGCTTTGCTGCTTCTTGGTTTCTCCCTGCCTGCATTGGGATACATCCCGCTTGCTCTGCCAGGCTCCTGGCGAGAGGCTTATGGCTGTGGGTTGATGCTGTTAAATCACAAGTAATGGCAAATCTCACACTTCTTGGAAATAACAGCGATTTCTTTAAAAGCTGCTGAAAGTCATGGGAAGCTTGCGCTGCTGACTGAGGTGTATGTGGAAGCTCCCATCAGGCTAATGGTGGCGTTGGCTGGACGTTGCAGGAAAGATTTTAGAGAATGTAGGTGAACTTTGCATGGAGTTGCTTTTCTGCTTGTAAGAGGCATGGGGATGTGTGGGCAGGTTCACAGGGTTAAACTCAGTTCTCATTTCAGCCACAAAACAGGAAGGTAACTGAGCCCTGTAGGTGCTTTTCCATGGTGAATGGGATCTTCTTCCTCTGCTCTCAATGCTGGGTGTGCAGAGGTGTGAAGCAATTACCTGCCAAGATTGGTTGGAAATCTTTTGGGAGAAGATTTTGCCTCTGTAGAAGGAGATTCCTGGACTTAAAGTTCAACTGATGGTGGTATGTAGCCCTAGACAACCTGGTGGGCTCAGCGCTGAGAAGAGCTCAAGGCACACCATTAAGCACCTATTTAAAGAGTCAAGCTACTCACTGCAGGCACTGTGGAGGCTGTCTACATGTACCCTTCCATCTTTTCTATTCAGTCAGAGATCAGTAAAAGCCAAAGCCCCTATAGACTCTGTAAGGCCCAAGAAGCCAACGGAAAGAGAAAGCCATCCTAGATGTCCAAAATAGTAGCTGAATTTTTGGAACTAGGGATAGAAAGAAGAGAGCACAAACATACATACATTAATTTCTTAAACTGCAGCCCTTATGCTATTTTTGTCCTTCTATCATTTTCGGGTTTTTCCTCTCTCTTGTTCCTTTACTTATTATGTTCACCCATCTTTCTATATTTTCCTTCTACTTTTTCTCTACCTCCCTGCTACCGACATTCCCACATGTCTGTTAGAGCCCTCATAGTGTTCTCTCTGTCTGAGTACACATTAACCTTTTATGCTGTATTGCAGAAAAAACACCCCAGATTAATTATATTTTTAAGATTCCCAGCATCTCTGCTGACAGATTTTCTCATGGTAACTTTGACCTATTTCCTGCGCACAGCTTCTCTCTTCTTTTTCCTTCATAAAAAACCACAAAGCTTACAAATCAACTCATTTAAACCCCTTAAAAAATCTTGGTTCAAGCATGTTTCCTCACAAGTTCATTCTTAAGGATGCACAATTTACCTCCTGAGAATTTTGATGCTGTTGCACGTAGTTGGTTGATACATTAGGAATAGAAAAGAGCTAGGCATTAATTTGAGAATGTATATACAAAGCTGGATGACACAAAAAACCTTGGTATGTGTATGCTCTGCCTTAGTTGCCCCAGCAGTCTACAACACCCATGCCCCCAGGCCTTTTCTTGCTGTACATGGGTCCTCCTGAAAACTGTGGAGCATTCCTAGGGCAGTTCGTTTTCTTTGACCCTTTTCTCCCTGTTTTACTTGGATCCCCTTTCCCAGTACAAAAGCACATTTATTTCTTTCTCTCCCTTGTCCAAACATCCTTGTTTGACTTGGTGAATGAGTTTATATGTCTCCTTCATAAAATTGCAAGTATATTTATTCTGAAATTAGTAATTTGCAGTCTCCCACCACTTTCATAGACATAGAAAAAAATAGTTGCTTTATTAGGTTTCAACCTCCCTGCTGCTCGAGCCATATCCAGTTCAGTAGATGATACTTGGTTTAAAGACTGACTGTAGACTCCTGTGTGGCAAAGTCATAAAATAATCCTGCTTAGATATTGAATGCTATTCCATAATCATATCATAACCTCAACTGGAATAGATTTCCACAAATTATTTCAACACAAAAACATTTTAACATGTTAACATACCTCAGATCCTTAGGGCTTGCCTACCCTCATGGGGTATGTTGAGAGGAAGCTGCAGTAGAGAGGCTTCCCTGAAACCTGGAGCTTAATCCAGTAAAGCTTCCAGTAAATAGTAACACATCTGAGCTAGGAGTTTAAAGTTGTTTGTTCTTCTGGTGGGCTTTTATTTATTGGATTTTATTTTTTTCTGTTAAGAATATTAACCAGGCAAATGAATTTTGGAGGAAAACTGGAAGAAAATTAATTAATACTGTTTTTTAAACTGGCTGAGATAGTCAAATAGGTATTTGGGAATAATTTTTTCTCTTTCTGCTAGGATATATAGGTGCAAACAGTGTTGACTGAGTGTCTGAGTACCTGCATGCTAGTCACCACATCTGGTCCCAGAACCTTTCTACAGCTCTTAGCTCAGACTGACAGCCCTTTGGCTCTTCTGACGGGAAGGGGCACTGCCTCCAGGACTTACCTCCCCACTTAATTACTATGCAGTTGTATTGTTTCTGTGGCAGCAATTTTCATGTTACTTCCTGATCCAGTTTTCCTCTAGAAACATAAATAAAAGCATCACCTCTTTCAAAGTACTTAAAGAAACCAAATAGTTTTCACCATGTTTTCAATCACCAAAGTTTTGCTAGTAACATAAACTGAAAAGACTTTGTCAAAATAAAGAAGTTAAAGAATAGAATTAGTGAGGAGTTGACTCCAAGAACCATCTAGACATGATCAGAAGCCGTCTAGACATGATCCTAGGCAACTGGCTCTGAGGGGCCCTGCTTGAGCAAGGGGTTGGGCCAGATGTCCCAAGAAATCTCTTCCAAGCTCACCTCTTTACTTGAGATTCTGTCTTAACTTTCACTCATATCCATTTGCATTATTTAAGTAGCAACCAAAGCTATTCTCACCCAAGGTCCAGGCAGAACTGAGTGGAAGATGTAGTTTTTTTCCCCTAATAACATCCACTGAATATATGTGGTGCTGAAGTTCACCAGGAGAAAATCAAATGTGTTTATTTTATAGATATTTTGAACATCTAGCAATGCTGGGATTGGGTTGTCAGGGTTGTTTTGGTGGGGAGGGGTTTCCCACTCAGATTGAAAATGTCCTCTTCATAGACTTTGGTTTCAGCCTCGTGAAAACCATCTAAATCCCTTTCAGCAAACAACATGAGGTAAATGAAGTCATTCTTCTTAAATATGTACTGTCCATAAGCAGTCTGTGGTTTTCCCATGCTGTACCTGAAATAATTCAGTAGATTTTTGTTATGAGCAAGCTTTCATCTTGTTTCTCAGTGAATTTGAGGGTTGATACGTGTTTTGGTATTAAGGTATTGCAGCTAAACCCACTGTCAGCATTATAAATAGCCATCTAAATAGCACAGACACTTCTGATCAGGTGCCCCCACCTTTGTAATTACTACTTCCTCCTTGGAGTAATCATATCATCACAACAATTATAATCACCTTTGGTGAAAATACAAGCATAGACAACCACTGACACTGGGTCATGTCCAATTTAGAAGTCACCAGAGTAACTGCCAGCAATTTACCCAGCTGCAGTCATCTGTGCTTTTAATTTAATTTTTAATATTTTTTTTCTTTTTTTGTCAATTCTCCCTGTAGTTTCCCTTTGATCAGTGTCTGGGAAGAAGAAGTAAGCAATAATATTCATCTGCACTTGGAATTACTCTGTTTTGCTTTGGAGGAAGGTTTTGCAGAAATACTGAGGGGAATACAAAAATGGTTTTCATTTACACTTCCCCTATGCCCTTTTAGAGCCCTCTTACAATGAATAAAATATTAACTTTTTTTTCCCTTCCCCTGAGCAGCATACAGAAGCCTCAGCAACACTGTCAATGCTAGTCATACAGAAGTTGCATCCATTAGCAAAACAGTGGTTTTGGTGCTCATTTCAACTTGCTTTCAGTGTTTCAAATTGGACTGTTTTCTGTCTTAAAAAAGATTCTCTGTGACTGAGAGGGCTGGAAACATACTTAAAATGGAGAAAAAAAGAGAAACATTTATCTTGCAAAAAATGTGGTGGATCAAGAACTGGATAGTTTAAGGAAAATAGCAACATTTATGTAAGGCTGTAAATTTGAAATGCTGTCATGTAAATAAGAGGGTAAGACTCACCACCAGAAAATCATCTTAGATAGAGAAAGGGAGTTCATTTTTCAGGTGAGGGAAGTCTGATATATGAATGTTAATATTTAGCTTCCTGATCAAAATGCAGACTGTAATCTTGGCCTGTGTGATTTTCTGGCTTGATTTAATGGGTTCTAGGCAGTCTTGACAATCATTCCATCTGTTGTAGACTTCAGATTCAAGTCCCTGAGTTCTAGGTAGAGCTTTGGTTCCTCATAAAACCCAATGAGTCGTATTTAGTTACGTAAAAACCTTTGTGGATAACAATATATATAAACAGAAAGCAAAAAAAAAAACCCCAAACAAATAAAAAAGTGACCAAGCTATACATGATTAAAAAGAGGTGTGTTCAAGGGAATTAACTTTCTGAAGTATTTTACATGTACATTTGTGCTACAGTTAAAAAATTTAGTTGTCTTGAAAAATCATGTCCAAACATAAAACATTTGAGGTAATTTAATAGTTGGCACTTAAAGTAACTGCAATTTGATGTTCAATTCAAACCAGATGTTTATTTTTTTGCAAGAAGTCTATTCTGCTGTCAGGGGAGAGAAAAAGCATTCAAGGTTACAGAGCAGACATTTCTTACTGCAGTTGATTAGAACAAATTACCAAGAGCTGCGCTTCACATTTGAAAGACTGAGGCGTTTATGATCTCAGGCCCTAACAATTAAAGAAAACAAAAATAAAGGCATTGAAAATATACATACTGTGAGCAGTTAAACAGCAAGAATGTTGTGGATCCCGTACAGCTGGATTCCATTTGAACTCAAAAAGTTTAATAACATAAGCCTGCACATCTTCTTTTCCACTTCTGAAGATCATCTGGCAGATGGAGAAGCCCCCCCCCGCCCCACCCCCACCCACCCTCCCATTTCCTTGCACTATACAATCATGTTACAGAATCAAATGACTCAATGTGCTGGACCAGAACCAGTACTTTTCAACCAGGGAAAGACATATAACTCCTAGAGAAGATCAGTTTGATATAAAGGAAACAAAAGTAATAAAACATTCAGCTTTGGTAGTTAAATGCTTGTTATTTTACTCAGGTACCAAGCAAGCCAGTACTATTGATGCAGTGCTGAAATCTGCATTCTTGGAAAGGGGGATGTGTTTCTGAAATCATGTTTTAAGATCATGGAATCTTAACATTTGCCCAAAAGACATTTCCTCATCGTTTTGAATGACAGGTCTCCTGCTGTCATGCTAATTAGACACTGTACATTGTCCAAACATAAAATTTGGAAATAAATGTAGTGAGGAAAGAAAGATGACAAAAAGTAATCCTTGTTCAAGACAGTAGTGATCCAGCAACAGGGCTGAAAGAAATCAACTGCATATAGGACCTTGCTCTAAGAGCAACTGCAGTTTAATTGTCTTCAGGCTCTTGCTTCTGTCTCCAGTCACACACAGGATCTGCAGAGACATCTGTGGTATGTTAAGGAATGTACAGTTTCTGTCTCATGTCATAAAAGTTTGCTTCCCAGTAAGATACTAGTCTTGCTGTCTGTGGGACCCTTCATGCACATTGAAGGAGAGGAGTAATTGCTTTTTGCCATGTAATTTAACAACACTAATTAAATAAAGATATCCACAGTGCACTGAACAGCATTAATTACAGCCCATTTTGCAGAGAGTGCATGTATAGAGGGGGGGATTGCACAGAAGCCAAATCACACAAATGTGTTTTAAGGACATGTACTGGAACTCCACCAGCTCCAGCTCTAATTGCAGCTTGAGAGGGACAGTTCTGCTGCTGACCCTTGGCGCTTCGGGGAGGGAGAACCGAAGAAAAAGTCTCTGGACCAAGCTTGAATTGCAGGCCCAGGCTGTTTGAGATAACTTGGCTTTCAGATTGACAGCTTCCCTCAAGTGTGGCTCACAGTCTCTGTCTCCAAAGATGAGATGGTCACAGGGTTTCTGTACTTCTGGCTTCGTTTACAGTCAAACAAATAATTCTTCAGTACAGAACAAAACCACTTAGACTTCCAAAGCCTGAGTGAGTTATCTTCATCTGTCCTGCTGAATTTCAGCCCTGAAGCTGAATCCTGCACAACATGATTAGTTGATGCTTTAAGTGTCAGCTAACAGACCTGTCCTAGAGAGGATGTTCAAAGTTTGGTGCAGTTAGTGGATCTATTAATGCAGTGAGGCCACAGAGCTGCTGATGGGATGGATCATTACAACAGCCACTAGCTACTATCCAGCTAATAATCACTTTCCTTCCCCCGCACACCCACCTGGTGTGTTGCTTTTGGGTTAAAATAATGCCCCTCACTTCAGCTACAGTGTGATCAAATTTACAGAAATCTCCTACCACTCTCAAAGCATGACAGAACTATATGTGATTTTGAGACAAATGTCTTCAGTCTGTTAAGGTTCTCAACAACACTCAGGACATCTTTATAAGCTGCAGGAAGACATATTGGCCTGCTTTAGAGGATCTGAAAGGACGTATATTGCTTTTATATTTAACTTGCTCCAACAACTCTGTAACTATCTCTTCAGTTTAGAAGTAGAAAGGTGCCTTTTTAGCTTCACACCCCAAGCCTTAGCTGAGTTTGAGATGGAAGCTGAGCTTCCATCTTCCATCTTTCTTATTACTGTCACTAGTAATAAGATTTCAGTGAGCTGAAAGATATCAGCAGAGCCCCGCTGACCCTACTGGGGCCAAGCACAGCTTAGTCAGTATTTCTGCCGGTGAACATCGACACTGTCTGCTTAAAGGGCTCCTGAGCTGTCTGTCCAGACACAGCAGTGGATAAAGTAACTGCAGATATTGCTTTTTGGCCTGGGAAGAGATGTACCTGCTAAAAGAGAGGAGGGGGCGGGTTGGGACTGAAGAGCAATGGGGATTATCTGTGTGAAGATCCTGAGGTTGCAAAAATGTTTATAAAAGCATCTGCATATTTCACTGTGTCTACCGTATAAGAGCATCGTTCCCACGTAAGACCCTCGTCGTTCGTGGGATCCCAGGTGGACTGTGTATAGCAAAGCTTTCCTTTTAAACCCGCCGGCTCCCCTCTCGGCTCGGCCTGGCCTCTCACCCGAAGGCAGCTAGTACCACCCAGTGGTTCTGGGGATTATTACAGGGCGTTGGGTTTGGGCTTCGCTTTGCTTTGGGTTTCCTGAAGCCGATCAAGAATCGGGGTAAATTCGCTGTTGGGGGGTAACGTCCTTCCAGGGTCTGGAACCATGAAAGCGGGAGGTGGTCGCCCAGTGATGTGGCGTGGCCTCCTTGGGGTGCAGAGGGACTGACGGGGTCCCGGCTGATTTACGCTGGTGCTGCGTGTGCTTCTGCAAAGCGACAGGTGTGTAGGCTGACGGGCAAGCTACAAGTGTCGTCTGGGTACCCGCTGACTTTACGCGGCTTCGAAAAAAGCTGTAGCACTGTCGGTCATCACGGCCTCTCTGCAAAATGGGAAATTGAAACGTTATGTAACCTACGGAAGGCTGTAACAAGGTTTCAAAGTTTGCTCAAGTGCTGTAAAACACTCTTAATATTGTTTTCCCCGTGGAGTTATACAGAATGGAGAAACTTATTGTTAAAAATTGCAAGAACGGAAAAGGAATTAACTGATCATATGTTGTAGTTGCCATATTATCATTAACTTAACTACTCTGTTGATAGTATTCTCACAGAGCTTAATTCTGTATTATAGTTACAGGAAGCCTTTAGGTATGAATCTTTCACACTTTTTAAATATATGCCAGCACAAACTCTATGTTTCAAAAGTATAATTGTTCAATTCTTATGTAGATTGTGAAAACAAAAACTTCTACAGGTGGTTTTCGTGAAACTCTGAAAAAAAGCTGGCAGCAAAAATTTTCACACACACACTCCCCACTTAGGCCCAGTGTACTCATGGGATGATTAGTTAGTGCGTGTGAACTGTGAAAATGAAACCAGAAACAAACTAAAAAGAACATGCACCACAGATAGTGAAAAATACTTCTTATTGTGGCTTTTTCCCCCTTTTGTATCTTCATTTAGCAGGGTATAAAGTCTTCCTAGTCACATATAAAAACAGTGAATCAAAATTACTGTATTTCAGCAATTCTTCATTACAATCTAAGCCTTTTCAGACTTGAACTAACTATTTAGAGTCTAGAGGATACTGGAGAATGCATTTGAGACTTTTGTGTGGCATCAAGGAGGTGGTTTAGATGGTCTAATAGGGTTTTTTTCATCTATATCTCTCAGCAAATTTATGATTTTTTTTTTTTTTTAATAGCAGAACTTATTCATGCCCCCACATGTCACTAGGAATGTTTGCGGACAGATAGGGTTCTGGAGGACACTGCTTTTCATTAGGCTTTTAGTCCAAATTTCAATCCCAGGTCTGGTCCTGAAATATATTTACCATGATCTGTAGTGTTATAATTTTAACTTTCTAGTCTGGCAAGTTAAAAACAAACACGGAAGAAAAAACCAACCCAAAACCCCACCCAACAAAACAAAATAAACAGGGAGGAGAGGTTCATCCATTACATCAGAAGGACCTGTAAATCATTCTTTTTTTATTATTATTATAGAACTGTTGAGCTGAAATTATTATATGCTGTAGGTAATATTTTATGTTTAAGTATGCAATCAATATTAGCCTGTTCTTTTCAATGTACCAAAATCTGTTGGTCCCTGAAGAATAGCAATAATCCCCTATGGCTTTGTTGATCCATTTCTGCTTTTGTGCTGTAATTAAGAGATACTAATTTCTGAGCTTGGACTGATGTTTCAGTAGCTGACCACAGGGGACATCGAAGCTTTACAGGGGACTTCCACCAGTGCTGAATATAGCGCTTCATAAAGGCTTCATGCAGCATATTCCCGCCAGAACTATGTTAAACAGTTAGCAAGGCACTTGCTTAGAGCCTACTTTCTTGTTACTCTTGTTGGTTTGGTTTGGTTTGTTTTTTTGTTGTTGTTGTTGTTTTTTTACTTACTACTGTAGTGTAAATCCAAGTGGAGTTATCCTGCTCAGCCTCTGAACAGTTGGGAAGTAGGGATGTGGGAGTATTGGAGTCTCTACATATGTTGTATGCTTCTGTTTGTGGAGTGATGTGTACATTTGCAAGCTGTGTATCAAATTGCTATCAAGGCAAATAAGTCAGAAAGGTTGTGAAATTTAATAATTTTACTGTTTGGGGATCCTTTCCCTTTGAGATTGCTAGCTCACAATAATCCACAGCTGGATTTCTGAAGTACTATTTTTGTTTTAGTGGGAAGGGTTCTTTCTTACACTTCCTAGTAAATTAATTCATCTGTTACTACAGATCGATCCCTTTGTCGTTTATTTGTGATTTAGCTTCTTCCTATCCTGCACCATCTCATGCCACCAATATCGGTGGAGGAAGACAGATCTGGAAATGGAGCTGGTGGATGAGTAAATCAAGAGAAAATGTGGGGGGTTGCTGTCAGCTGGATCAGCTCCACTATGCCACCTTGGCATGAGTGAGGTGGTGAATGCAAGTGTCACGAAGAGAGGTGAGGGAAACATCTGACTGCAGCAGAGTGGACTAAGGCAAATACTGAATCACAACCCTGCCTTACAACATACACAGGACAGGTTTTCATCAAAACCCAGAACTTTTGGGTCTCCCTTTCATGTTAATTTCCACACAAAAAAAAAAAAATCATAAAACTTTATCCTTATAACTCATTTAACTCTCTCATGTTCCTCCCTCCACCCCTTTGTCCCTCCGCTTTAACTGTGTACTGGGGTCATAAAGTCCAGTACCCTCTCAAGTCCTCTTTGTGCTGCTTTTAAATAGGTCTTTTGTATATGCATTTATAAATCCTTATTTTGGTAACTATGTGCACAGAAGATGACCCAGTTCCTCACTTCAGTGATGGAAATAAGACTGATTGCACTGAATGTCCACAATGACGGCCAAGCAAGGGAAGCTGCCGTGGGAGGCTCTTGTGAAATATCTTTTAACTTTGATGAGAACCGACTTTGGGACTAAAATGGCTGATGCAAATGGCAAGGACCACTATCCCTGGAAAGGATATAACCCCTTGGGGTAAGCAAGTGAGGGCTGCTTTACGCAATAATTGTCATAAATGAATAAAATACGCATTTTCCCTTGTTATAATAAATGCCCTGGGGATATTATTATCTGTGTTATTTGTTAGGAGAACTTTTTCCTGCTCACCCAGATATTATTATTCCTATTGGCTTTAGCTGAATCGTTTGGGCAAGACAAAGCTGCAGGATTTGAGCCCTTTTGGCATGTACAGCACATTTAATAACATGACATAATTTCAAGGCACTTCACAGATGTTAGTGAAGCCTCTTGCCACCTTTATGAAGTTAATGGGTGTGATAACTTAGGAAAGGGTCAAGAGCAAGGATCAGGACTGAAGTTGATTACTCCTGAAGTATCTTTCCATAGTCTCTTCCTTGTTTTCAGTGTCCTGGGTGGGTTACCCATGTCTTTCTCCTTTCACCTCACATGCTTGCTCACTCTCTCCTCACCCTTGGGACTGGTTGGTGGTGTGTGGGTGATGCAGGTGTCTCCTGCCACAGAGTCAAATTGTCTTAAATTTGTGGATAGTTATATACGATAATTTTGGGTCAATAGGTCACACTGTTGAGTTAATTAGTAGTTGTGTTTCAAATGTAGGGGAAAAAATACTGTGAATTATGCCCGTTGTTATCAGTGACAATGGTTGCTGCAACATCTTAAAATATGGAAATTTGTCATCACTTTACTGTATTCTTTTTTCTATTTTTTATACACACAAACTCATTAATTTAATTTATTTTAACTGCTTTTTTTCAGTTCATCTCATAGAATGATACAGTGTTGCTGGGACACAAAAGTCTTTTCATGCACTGCTTTCTGGAGAAATGGATTTTGGTTTAATTTCAAACTTGGAAACATTTCTGTGGGCTATGGGTTTAGACTGGCTTTGGTTTTATGAAAATATATGGTCTAACCTTTTAGTCTTTCTTTAAAACAATTCTCACTATTCCCAGTCTGGTCAAATTTTCTTGGGGAGTTTATTGATTTCCCAGGAATCATAATCCAGGTTTGTGCTTATAAGTGACAGACTAATTGTGTTGTCTTTTTAATTTTTTTAGTAAGGTCTTTGTTAACTGGGTGGATTTACTTGGTGCAGTTTTCATTACAGTCCATCCTATGAATACCGTAACTGTTCTTGCTTTGCAGAAGCTGGGCAATAGCTCCATACTTTATCACTTTAACTGTTTTTAATGTGTTTCCCTTTTTGATATGGCTGCGCATTTCCATCCGTTTCTCACAGTTGGGCATTACGATTATTACCAAGGATGCAGTAACACAGCCAATAAATCAAGTTCCTGGCCAAGGTGAATGGCCACAGATAATACATTTGGACCCTCCATGCCTCTCCCACTCTTAGTTTCCCCCCAAAACAGAAAGGACATAAAGACATAAAATATCTTCAATAATTCTTATTAAAAGGAGGAAGAAGCACATAATAAATAATTTTTGAAACTAGAACTGGTGCAAAAATACCCAAAGATACAAACCTGTTCCCATTGTAGAGCTCATGATTTGTTCCAAGGGGCTATGTACACCTGTGTCCCGACTGACGAGAGGGGAAGGTGTGAGAATCCTGCATCAGCAGGCATTGGACAGCTTGCCTCCCGCATTAACGTTAGCCTCCAAGGATAGGCTTAACCTCAGAAGTGTGAATTGTAATGTCCCGTCCAAAGTTATCATCATTAACGATGATTTACACACATGAATATTCAGTTCATTTTTGTCTCTTGCTAAGTTCACGGCCTTGACAGTTTCCCATTGTGGTGAATGCTGAAGCCTATTGGCACATCATACGGAAAGGTGTTTTCTTCAGCCACCTCAGAGTTTTGTCAACACCTAACTTTGACTGAATGCCTCCTTGAGTTCACGTTATGAAAGAGATTAGGAACTTCTCTTTGGCCTCTGTTTCATGAATAACACATTATTTTATATACAGTTACAATGTCTCTTTATTTAATTTGTGTGTGTGTGTGTGTGTGTGTGTGTGTGTGTCTTCTAAGATGCTCACTCACAGTCTTAAGTCCCAACTCTCCTGCAGTTCTAGTGCATGAAGCTTTTTTTTTTTAATGGTCAGTAGTAGCTGCCTGGGGGACAGTTTTAGGAGAAGAAAACAGGTAGTGATTCTTTCCTGCAGCTGTTCCTGCTCAGGACCCTAGATGGTACCTTTAGATTTTTCTCCATAAACTTGTACTCCAAAATGACCTTTGCCACAGTCCTATGGTTTAAGAAGACATTGAATGAAGTATTTCCTTTTGTTTACCTGAACATGCTGCTTGCTTGTAACTGCCTTTTAGTTCTCAGATCAGAAGCTAATCAACAGTCTTTCTTCCACTATTTACCTTATTCTCATCACTAATGATTTCATTAGCCTGGAACAAACCACCCTGCCTCCAGGTTTGGAGAATCAGCCTCCCTAATCATCCCCAGTATGACAGCTGTACCTTGTCATCAATCACCTTTTGTTGCCCTTTTAATACCTTTTCTAGGTCTGCTCTATCTTCTTAGGGGTGGAGGGTAGAGTCTGAGCTGCCAAATTATGTCAGTTTTGTAGGTGCAGCCTGGAGCATTCTTATTTCCTCCTTTATCAATATTATCTGACTTTCTTAACTGATTCATTTTCATACATCTATTTTAACTTCAGAATCGCTTTCCTGAGTAGTATGGATCATGCAGAAGACTCCATCATGTGCATAATGCACAAGGGATGTCTGTTTTTCCTGGTTATGTTCCATGTGAATTTCATGTTGCCATTTTTTCACTCAGTATCTTCTGATGCTTCTGCAGTTCTTCATAGCTGTCATTTATTCTTACAGTGCTCTACAATTTTATTGCATCATGACCCATACCCCTTTCTGTATTTTTTAGGAATTTGATGAACAGTGTGGCTCTCGACACCAGACTATACCACATAATTTGATTGTCATCTTCTATGAAGAAATCTGAGTATTTTTTTCCTGCTCTCTGGAGAGACCTTCCCTCTTGTTCCATGGCAGTTAAGTTTCTTCTCCAATCTTTGGTGAGAGACTTTTTCTAACATCTTTTGTAAATTCAGGCAATCAACTTTATCTTCATTGACCGTGGGGTGGATGGTTTGTTGAATGAACTCTAATATGTTCATGAGGTATCAGAGACTTTTATTCCCTATTCCCTAGGGAATTATTCAGCTGATCATAATACTCCTTACACATAATTTTATTGCATCTACCACTGAAGCCTTTCACATACTTCTTCAAGCCACAAAACTGACACTTTATGGAATATGTCATGGACCTGCTTTGTACAGCTGTTAGTTGGGAGAGTCAGGTTTCTCCTTTAGGAGAAGTGATGAGTTTCCTTCCTCTCTTGGCCAGGGCATTATTCTGAGTTTTGCTCGGGTCTTCTTCAGGTCTCCAGGAAAACTGCCTTTGGATTCAACCCATAAGTGTCCTATTACTAGAATTCCTTGTTACCGTAGCACTTGGGATGTTGCTACATGAGGCAGATATATATGCCTAAAGAGGCATATTAGTTTGAAACTATAAGGCAGTTCTAAGCAGATCGCTTTATAGTTGAGTTAAAACCGAAGAAAGCTTTTTCTGCTAATTAGATTTTTCTGAATGAAAAGATAATGGCCTGTTGGTGAGATACTGGATGGTTGTCCCAGAATAATAAGGCAAAATTAACTAGGAGTGAAATTTGACTATGGTCATCAAGGTCAGGAGAGCAGCTATTTTCATTCTGCATGAGACTTGTACAACAAAGGGCCAGTGACATCCTTTAAGCTATTTATATTGAAAAATCATCTTGATTTGGTTTCATAATGTACCTGCTCTGTTTCCCTATGAATTATTTTTTGCTGTCTGTACAGTCCCAACACTTGAGCCCAGTAAAATAGCCGTGTTTCACATGCCTGTGGCATGGGTATGAGAGCTGAGGGACATCTGAAAGAATTACAGCAGGTTAGTGTAAAACCAAGGAATTCCTCAGACAATGTTTTGGCACTGGGGAGGATTATGCCATTTACCCAGGGGTCGGATTTAGCTTTAGCACTTCTCATTGTTTCCATTTGCTGCAATCTTCAGAGGAGAAACTACAGTTATATATCGCCAGACTAATTCTCACACTTTTTCCGAGAAAACGGATCTAAACGGGCAGAACAAACGTAGGCACTTAACGTCTTTCCTTCCTCAAGTCTGCAGCTGACTCTTTGGAGCTCAAGCCTGCGTGCATAATGTTCAACAAAAATATGTGAGCTGTCGGCAGACTTTCTGGGCCATTTAGGATGAATAACCATAGCTATTCTTGGAAAAAACCTTGTGGCACGGCCAGTGTAGACTTCTAAACGTCTGTCAGCGGATGAGATTGAGTGCCATCAATGGGATTCTGTGCGGGCGAGGGGGGCTGCCACACTGAGCCCATTGTGGGACCCAGGCCATCCCCCTCTTTCAGGATCGGATCTATTTGAGGACCGGGCACTTAACACAGTCCAGTTTGCAGGAGGTAATGAATAACCTCTCATCCTGCTCTTTAAGGCCCCCTTTAGAATACACTTTTTCTGAAGTTTAATGTAATGGCTGGAGGGGAGTGGTGGAAATCCATAATCAGTTGCCTGAGTTTTATTTTTATCAAGTGTTGGGAGGAGTGGGGGAAGGAATGCTATGAACCTAAATCTGGTCTTTTCCTCAGGCTGATCCACACAAGTGTGAGGGGGAAGGTACAAATATGGGCCATCTCATCATTGTTCAGATGAGCCCCATGCTCTGAATATGCCTTGGAGGGAAAAGAAAAAGGCTTCCTATTTAACCTCCATCCCGTCATATTCACTAGTTGCTGTATTACAAACTCTCACTCAAGAACAGCTAGAGTTGTCTGAAGATATGCAGATAAACTGCGTTTGCAAATAACAACAATAATTTATTTTAAAAATCAAATATCTCTCTTTGTGAGCGATGGAAAGACACTGAATCTTTAATTTCCTCCCTGAAAGGCTATAAATCCATTGAATGAGGGTTTCTTTACACAAAGAAACACAGCACAAAGAAATTACAAGGAAAAAGAAGGGAGAAAAATGCAGGCCAATTATGCTCTAGCTCTGGAGTGTTGCTGCCAAGGCTATTTATTTTCACAGACAGTGTTAATTTTGTATGCACACACACAGCTTTGCTTGCTGATACCACAGTGAATTTTAATTTTGGAGGAGGCTCTGGTTCTTGTCACACTTAAATTCACCCCCTTCACTCACTGGATCTGAGGATATTTTTGACTGATCTCCAGGTTATTTTCTTACATCTGTTTCTTGGCTTTACACGTCACCATCTGAAAAAGGTCTACAGGTGAGCCTAACAAAATCCTTCTTGAATAGTCAAACAGGCCAAATGGAGTTGAAGCCTTTCCTCTGAGTAAGACATAGGAAAAACAACCTTTCTGATTTAAGGTGCCAGGTGGAAACAAAAGCTCAAGGCCACTAAGGTGAAGGTAACACAGTGTGATGGTCTGGCAGCTTCTCACCAGTGACTCTGTATCCCTCTTTTTCAGATAACAACAGGAAGAACATGCAGTAATAATGTCATACATGACTTCTGAGTGAATTGTTCTACAGAGCATGTCCTGGACCTCTCTTCCTCTCATGGAACATCAGTCTTTGCACTTGCGGTGCAACAATTCCAAACAACATTAGCAGTTCGCAACTAGCGTTGGGTTCTTTAGCTACAGCAGATGTTAATTATGAATTGGCAAGGCATAAGGCTGACAATCCAAGAGTGAAGGTACAATACATGAAGCTTTACTGCAAGGATTCACTCAGTATTCAGCCCCTCCTGGAAAGGCACTCTTACACAGATATGATTGTTCATAATACTTTTCTCCTTTGTTGTAAGGCATTCTTTCTTGTTATGATGATGTCAAGCCTTCTGTGATTTAATGATCTTTGTGAAGTGAGAATGGCAAAAGCAGAGCCATGTATTTATTTAACTTAGTTTCTGTTTGTGTTTGGTTGCTTAAGTGAAAAATTAAAACACTGTTATATTTGGAGGGAGGGCAGCAAAACACCTGTTAAAGCTCAACTTTCTAAATAAGGTTAATCTGCATAAATTGCTGCATTGGATTTTATGTTAATTAAAGCTTTTGTGCCTTCAACACACTAATTGAGGTGTGGAATGTCTCATTCTCCAGCCTTCTTTGCAGGGGGAACCGCAGGTGCTGAGCATTTTTTGAAAAGTAGGCCAGTGTGGTGCACTCAGAATCAGAAACCTCCTTGAAAAGCCTGTTTCTATTTACTAAACAAAGCTCTTATTTTAACCACAGTCTCTCAATAAATTTATCCTGGGGCTTTCCTTAAAAACTCCAAGACCAACAGAATATTCTTATGACCAGGACCCCCCTACTGTGGGACACTGAGGTGAGTAATAGTGTAAGTATTTACTGAAACATCATAAAAATGTAACTTTGCCCTTTCTGAGAAATAAATTTACATTCTTTAGCACAGTTTCCAGAATGTCTGTTGAACATGCCATGTGTTGAGGGGCTTTTTTTGAGGAGGAATCGCTTTTTTCACAGGAACCACTCCAAAGCTTGGGCCACCAAAGAAAGGGTTTTTTTTGTCCTAACTCTTTGAGTGTGACAGTGCTTCAATTCGAAATACATGATTTTATGATGTGTGAATTTCACAAACAGAATACACCAGAATTTAGTTAACTTTAAAACTGAAGGGTTATATGTGACTGCTCTTTTAAATGTAGAAACCTTCATGAATTCTATGATAGCAGTCACAAGCAAGAACTGTGACATAGTTTGGATGGACCCTGAGCAAGGGGGACAGATGGAGAGGGTCAAGTGTTATCATTTGATGTTATTTTTTGTTATATCCTACTTCAAAGAAATAGGAAGCAATTGCTCCAGTTAGAATTCAGCTGGACATTAGGATTAACATGGTTTTTATGCTTGCTCAATGGAATACTTCATATCCACAAACCCTCTATAGATTTGACACATTCAAAACCTTCTCTTCAGATATGAAACCCTTAGGGCACTAAATTCTCACAATGGTTCTAAGTTGTTTATAAAAGTACCACCGGGATAAAAGGTGTCTTGTCTTGAGATTTCCTGGGCATTTCTTACAGTGAAATGGCAGCCAGCCTCTTAATCCTTAACCACAGGTGTGATCTGGTAAGCATCTGGTGGGGGTTTGATCTGCATTACTCAAGCATATTCAATGGTCTCTTTAAATGTGAATTTCTTTTCCCTGTGTTGCCTTTGAAGCTTTGTCATCAAACACATCTTCAGCCATCCAGCCTCTGTGCTGAAGAACACTGATTTAAAAGAGTGCATTGCTGTCAAAGCAACGTAAATAAAAGCTCCAAAAGTCAGTTTTTGTTTCAGTAATATTTATCTAACTTTTCCTTGATGGAAAGCAATTAAATAATTTGTGTTATTTATACAAATGAGGTTAAATAAAGTGTGGTTCAGTAAAACTGAAGACGTTTATAGTGGAATCTCTGTGATGCCAGATGGAGCGTTATCTTATCTAGACACCTTATCTAATTTCTCTAAACACTGGCTTAGCTATAAATAAAATTGTGGCAACCCATTAGATCTTAGTCCTCTTACTCTCCTAATAGAAGTCTGTTGTGGAGTTTGATTTTTTTTTCCTTTTCCAATTTTTGTTATTTAATTGCAATGGGGAATTTCTTTTGAAAATACTGCCTCCTTTGCTTGCCAAATTAAAGAAAATCAAGTCCTTTTCCAACAGTTTGAAACATGCACAACAAATTGTCCATCGGGAACAGAAGCATCATACAATGTACTTAGCTCACGTAAAAGGTATGAGGTGACCTCAGAGCCACCCTGAAGTCAATGACAGTGCTGCAGTGGACACCATGAAAGCCAAGATGTCACTGTTTTGTGGTTTTATCTACTGATAAATCCACACATGATCCATGTGGGTAGATGAACTATATCCCAGCTGTCAGCAACAGCCAAGTGCTGCCTCCTGAACTGTACAGGGAAGGGAAATTGAATCCACCTTGTCCATTCCCAAGGTTATGTCTGCTGTAAGCCATCTGTATCAAAATAACAACCCTAGAAGGAATGGGTGTCCAGCTGAGATGCAACCACATGCTGTTTTGGGAAGTAAATTTGGAATATGGTGCTGGTAATGTAGAGGAGCTATGGTGGCATGAGTGTGAAAAGAAAGCAGGCATTAGTGATGTGGTGGTAAATACACATCAAAACAAACAAGTGGGGTTTTGATAAATAACAACCCTCCACCGAAGTAAGAAATAAACTGTTCGTGACCCAAACTTGAAATGGGAGAACTCCGTATTTTTGCCTCTGTGTACTGTATGGAGAGCATGTGGATAAAAGGAGAGTCTTCAAAGTTAATCCATGGTTCCCTGGCATTGCACATTTAATTTTCCTGGCTTTTGTGTCAGTCAGAGGTGACGAGAACAGTGAGAAGCTCCTCTTCAAAGCTATACATGCCAGCCTGGAAATCCAGAAGCTTCAAGTCAGTCACAGAATGGCTGGGAAAGGTATGAGTTTTTCCTACAAATAAGATTCAAGAGTAAATCTCTAGTTAAGGAATGATTGAAAATTGCCACCTCTGTTGAGTGGTTTAAACAATTCAATGATCTTTCTTCTGTTCTGAATGATATGATGTTTGCATCGCAGAAGACCATCACCTCAACATGTATCTTTCCATGGACTTGTAGAGAGCTGTTGTGCTGTGCACAGGAAGACTCAACGAGTCTTTATGCTTCCTGGACTGGAAGAATCATCTTTACTCTGCATCTCACTTAGTCTTCTACATGCCTGTGAAATAAATACAGGTGAGAGGTCTTGCACACCTCATCTTGCTTGCAGCCTGCTATAATGTGAACTCTCCCCTGCTGATGATAGGAATGGCTCAGAGCAGAAATGGACAGAGCCATCAGCATTGCTCAAGGGACTTTGGTGGAACAGTCTCTTCCAGGTATTTTCTGAACAGAAATTCCCATAGGGATAAGAAACCTCCAATTCCAGAGTGGTCATTCAAATTTCTTCCATTTCAATGTATTCCTTTGTAGAGAAACCCCAAACATGCATGTACTTGGTAAGCAGAGTTTGCACCATTTTTTTCAATAATGATCCATTCAGTCTTCCTGCATTTGGTAAAGGGCTGGGGCCATGTCTGAGAAGCTTCTGACTCATGGACTCCCCACCTGAAAATTGTGTATGAATGTCTACTTACTCCTGTGAGCAGTAGCATTCAGAAGTGTTTGGGTCTTGTGAGGGAAAACGTGGGTTTTGAAGTAATGGTCTATATGTTTCCACTTACTGGGATGTGAGTACTATATATTTCTGCTGTAGTGAAACTTTTCATGAAGTGCTTCTATGCTTTTAAACTTATTTTGCACATCTATTTTTTTTACATTGCAGTGCTCCATTGATCCTATAGAATTTTTGGTCTTTCAAGAAGTGAATACTTGCTTTTCAAAAGCTTATGATAAAATTCAGATTTTAAAGAATTTTAAAACAACTGATAAAAATATCTAATAGCTATTGCAAAAAGAAAAGGAACAATTCTGGTGTTTCTTACAAAGTTATGAGAGGTGGATTGGTTTCCTCTTTACCTGGGAAGAAGGGCTGGAGCTTTTTTCTATTTCTTGTTTTTTAAATTACTTTTGAGCCTTCAGTATTAGATTTTTTTTTCCAGGGTAGAGAGACTATTCAAGAGATAGGGCAAATGAATATGTTGAGCACTCCATGGCATCCAAACTACAACACTAGGCCATAATGTTTCCAAACTATTAATTACTCTAAAGCCTGCAGTTGTTTCTAGCAAGTGGGTGGCGGGTATGCTGGAGTCCAAAAAGCAGAGTTTAGATGGTCAGTTTGCTTGAGATGCTCCTCTCTTCTCCCTGCCCAAAAGTCTGTGGCTCTTAGGGTCCTGTCTACAGGTCTTCTCCCTTGGTATTCATGGCAGCACTCCCAAGCTTAAGCAGTTCCTGGCCCTCTTTGGCTTTTGTGTAGCTGGCACAACAGATGGCTCAGGAATATACGTGCTCTGGGGCCTTTCGCATTCCAGCTCCCTCTTTCAAAGTCCAAACCCTCATCTAATATCCATAATCCTTCATGTCAACTGTTTCCCATTAAAAAGAGATATATTTTTGTTTTGCTAAACAAAATTTCCTAAGGGCAGACCTGCTAATGATTAGCTGATGTAACAATGTCCAATAAAAGCAACTTGTAGTGGTGAAGTAAATATTACCGCACCCAATAACCAACGGAGTAATTTCATTGTTTGCTGATTTGTAGAATTCAATTCTGAAGTTTTAAGAAGACTAATGATGTAACTCTTGCATTCACCTCATGAATACTTCAATAAGTTACTTGTATTTTTACTAGCAATAACCCAACCTCCACCATCTTTCATTTGAATATTTGAAAGTGTTTTAAGAATAAATTGCAGAATAGCATGGTTGCACTAGTTTTTTCTATGCTGTCTCCTTAGTGTTCTCTTTATTTCTTCTCAGATGACTGACATAAATAGGCAAGGTTAATAGCTTAAGACATACCAAAAATGGAGTGAAGTTTCTGTGCTCCAGCCCTACCACTTCTTTGCGCATACATGAACTAGTCTACAGCGGGATGCTGAGATGGCCATACAGCTCAGAGAGCCGAACTGAACCCAAAGAGGAAAATCACAGGGACATGAGTTTAGCATCAGTATCAGGTATAGCCACACACACAGTGGGGTCAGTCTGAGAAAAGCAACACTGGAAGGGACAGATTACCAACATGGTCTCCTGTGCGGGAGTTATGACAATGGCCAGAGAGCCCTTGCTTCAGTTTCAGTTTTGAACCTGTGTTTTTTTTCTTTGGTTTTGTTTTTCTTTTTTTTTTTTTCATCAAGTTTGCAAAGCAGAATACATTTCTTCAAATAGCTAACCTGGAAGACATGATATTTCATTTGATGCTGCTCTGATAGGGTTTCTGTTAACATCTGGGCAAACAAACAGTAGTTTTAAAATAAATAGTGTTTTTTGCCAAAGCTCTGTTAGCCTTTAGATTTCATTGTCAATTTGTAGCCAGTTTGACCTGAAATAGGAGATTTACTCAATTTTTTACCAACTTTTATTCTAAAAGTAAATAAATCTCTTGATGCAGTTGCTTCTTTTCGACCATTACAAACAGTCCTGCCATTATGAAAATAACAGTCACAAACTCATTTCTGTCGTAAGTTTGGACAGGACATAACTTAGCTCATCTTTAAAGAATAACATTGGCACTCTTGCTCCCACTACTGCTGTCTCTTTGGAGACCAATATTCAAATGCAAAGAGTCAGCTCATACCGCCATACAACTTTTTAATGAAAGATCTAAGTTCCAAGGGTGAAACGTATACCAAATTTTACTGAACCTGAAAAGAAAGGTTTTCTCATTGAGAATGCCCAGAATCAGTTTCACTTGGGCAAAATAATTACCCACAGTTGTGACAGGTGAAAAGTGTTAGCCAAGGAAGCACATATGCCAGTCTATTAATTTGCTGAGAGACTAGGTAGAATACTTTGAACTGGATTTCTCTGCCTATTGGAGAAAAAAAAATCCTGAATATGTCCCTTGACTGATTCTCAAAACTGTATAATTAATGACTCCAGAGAGAGTGAGAAAGTTAGAAAATTCTTTGAAAGGGTATTCTGAGTTCTGAAATGACATATTTTAACATCAAGTAATCAGCAGATGAGATTCCCCAGCCCATTTAAATATTAAATACTTTATGTATGATGGTATCAATCATTCTCACAAAGCCCAAGCTCCTGAAGTCTCCTATGTTTCTCCTTACTATCAATTTTTGCAAGTAAGTATGCAGCACGATTTACTACCTAGGTCTGTGAATGGAATTTCTATTGACACAGTGAGAAGTGTGTGTGCTCCCAGTCACGGGTACAGTTTGGTCTTTGGGCAGTTCTCCTCCAAATGAGACTATGGGGAACAGTACCACACTGGGCTGCCAAAGGAGCTCTAATTTCCATGATTCTGTAAAATTGAGTACTCTTCTTTGCAACCTTCCACAAGCAGTAAAGCGCTAGTTGAAATCTAAGTCCTAGGCCAAAAACAAAACAGCTGAGGGAAACCTTTGAGGCACTACCCCAACAGATTTTGTTTAAAGTTCCTTTTTATTGTCTTTTGCAAAGCCATAGGCTTGATTAATCAAATCATAGAATGATGAGGTCTGGAAGGGATCTTAAAGACCATCTAGACCTGTCATGGGCAGGGACATGAACAGTGTCAGAGAGGGGGTGTCCACAACTTCTCTGGACAACCTGTTCCAGTACCTCATCACTCTCATAGTAAAGAACTTCCTCAATATCTAATCTAAATCTACCCTCCTTCAGTGTAAAGCCATTACCTGTTGTCCTATCTCTACATCTCCTTGTAAAAGTCCCTCCACAGCTTTCTTGTAGGCCCCCTGTAGGTATTGTGAGACTGCTATAAGGTCTCCCCAGAGCTTTCTCTTCTCCAAGCTGAACAATCCAAACAAGCCTGTTCTCATAGGAGAAGTGCTCCAGCCATCTGATCATCTTAGTGGCCCTCCTCTGGATTCACTCCAACAGGCCCATGTCTTTCTTGTACTGGTGATCCGAGAGCTGGAAGCAATACTCTCTCAGAGAGGTCTCACATTTTCCTTAGTTGTCCTTTTATCACTGACATACCTACAGAAACTTTTTTTCTTGCCCTTCATATCCCTGGCCAGATAGAATTCTATCAGGGCTTTAGCTTTCTTAACCTGGACCCTGGATGCTCAGACAGTTTCTCTGTATTCCTCACAGGCTATCTGACCTTTCTTCCACCCTCTGTAGGCCTTATTTTTGTGTTTGAGTTTGCTCAGGAGCTTCTTGTTTATGGATGCAGGGATCCTGGTATGTTTGCCTGACTTCCTCTTTGTTGCGATGCATTTCTTCTGAACTTGGAGAAAGTGATTCTTGAATATTACCCAGCTACCTTAAGTCCCTCTTCCCTCCAGGACTTTGTCCCATGGTACTCTACCAAGAAGGTCCCTGAAGAGGCCAAAGTCTTCTCTCCTGAAGTCCAGGGTAGTGAACTTGCCAGGCACCCTCCTTGCTGCCTAAGAATATCAAACTCCACCATTTCACGGTCACTGCAACCAAGGCTGCCTTTGAACTTAACATTCCCCACCAGCCTCTCTTTGTTGAGAACAAGGTCCAGCATGGCACCTCTCCCCATTAGCTCCTGTCACTTGTATAAAGAAATTATCATCAATACATTCCACAAACCTCCTGGATTGCTTATGCTCTGCTGCATTGTCCCCCCAACAGGTATCGGAGTGGTGGATCCATGAGAACAAGGGTTTGTGAACATGAGGCTGTTCCTATCTATCTACAGAGAGTCTCATTGACTTGGTCTTCCCGGTCATGTGGCCTGTAGCAGACCCACTATAGTGTCACTTGTCCCTGCCCTTTCTTTAATCCTGACTCGTAAGTTCTCCATCTGCTCAGCCATCCCAAGGTGGAGCTCCATGTGCTCCAGCTGGTCACTGACATAGACAGCAACACCCCCACCTCATCTCCCCTGTTTGTCCTTCCTAAAGAACCTCTACCCTTCCATCCCAACACTCCAGCCATAGGAGCCCTCTCCCCATGTCTCCATGATGCTAGTAAGATCACAGCCCTGCAGTCATGAGTACATCTCCTACTCCTCTAGTTATTCCTCATGCTGTTTGTTTCCACAGAAACATTGAAGTTTGGCCCCCGATGAAGCTGACTTACTGGCTGGAGCAGCTGGAATTCCTGTGTGCAACACTACAGGTGTTCTCCTGATGACCTGTGGTCCTTCTCCTGGATCTGGGCATCTATTGCCAGCAGTGGCATGAAACTGGTAGAAGTGGGATGGATTGATGTTCTCCTCCCTTGGCAACTGTAGTTTAAAGCACTCTTCTCCAACTTGGCAAGCCTGTCTGTGACTGAAGAAGTTCTTCCCCTTCTCTGACAGATGGATCTCATCAACACCCAGTGACCAGGTGTTTCAAAATGAGTCCTGTGACCTAAATAGCCAAAGTCCTGGCTGTGGCCCCTGTCCTGAAACTATCAACTGTCATTTTTTTTTTTTATTTGCACTGGCTGTGACATGGGGAGCAGATCAAGCTGCCTTACTTGGTTCCACCATCACCCCTGATGTGGTGGTTCTTCCCCCTTCTGTCTGGAGAGCAGTAAGGTAGTTCTGCAAGGGTACCTCAGACTTCAGGGGAGGTTTTCATCCTGATGGTTGGTGCTTTTGCAATCTTTTTCTGCACCATTATCCCCTCTCCCTTCTGTGTGTGTTGGTGGGGAGTTTTTGACTGTTTGACCATGGCTCCACTGCAGACTGCACGTGGAGCCAGCTATTTAATTGCTCCTCAGCCTCCTGCAGCCTTCTCACCACCTCCTGCTGCTCAGCCACCTGTTGCAGAAGCTCCTCCACCTGGGCACACTTTTGCAGGTAGGACTGCCTGCATGTCCCCACCTCTAGAGAAAGGCCTGGGTGCTCTGTCAGCCACAGGTCTGCCCTGCAGCCTCTCCCTGCAGCAGCTCCCTCTGGGTGGAGGCATCAGCCATCACTGGAACAGAGCTACCCTGGGAGGATGTCTGTGAGTTTTTGTTACAGCACATTTAAATCTCCTGCCACTGTGGGAGGTTTCATGTTTCTCCAGGATAACTATTCCAGAACAGTTACTGTTCAATAAGTCTGTGCATAGTCTTAGTCTGTATGATTCTGATTTCAAATCAGTTCATTTTGGTTAACTGCTGACAAGGACACAGTCTGGAGTAACTCATTCACTGCATTCGGAAGCATAGAGAAGGGCAGAGATTCTTTTTTCCTCAGATCACAGTGAAGGTGGACAACACCACACTGGCTTCATAAGGTAACTCAGATGAACCCAGTGTGCTCTTGAATTTAGTTTTGTGTCCCCAAGCATTCTTTACTTCCCTGGCTATGATTGGCATTTTGCACATGCAGCGAACTCCTGGTGGATCTTTATCTTGTTGGTAAGACAGGAGTCAAATAATCACTATGGCATCATTTCAATGCATCTCTAGAGTCGTATAGTCTGTCCAGTCTATTTGCTATCTACTTCTTCACAGAGATGCTATTTCCTCTCCTAGTTTACATCAACTTGTACTCTCTCCAATAACCATTACTCTAATGTCTGTCCTGTTCTGTTGCCTCTGTTTTTCCATGTCTCAATGGTATTTCATAAGATGTTCAGTACATTCATCTTCTCAGAGTACATGTTAATGTCATCAAGTACATCCCAGCTCTATTTCAGCCTTTGCTTTGATCAATCTGCTGTTCATCCATACACTCAAAGGCTTATGCTCTTGCAGCCTTTAAATAAACACCTTTTGGACACTGAATCATCAGTGTTATGTACCACACAGTACTGGGGGAAGCACATCAGCGTAGGTGAATATTACCTGATGTTGTATAAAACTACCTGTCTGAATTAAAAGATGTAATCTTTGGATTGGTGATGAAATACTGAGAATAACATTGCTATAATAGTTATTTCTTTGTCCTGTGGTATTACAGAAGAGACCCAAATCTATACCAGAACTTGCTTTAGGGTAAGGTGCAGAGCAGGTTATATAATAAATAAGACAGGAAATCATGTTCTCTTGTGCTTCCCATCAAATCTAGAATCAGAAGAATTTCAAACCTATGCAGGAATCTATGCAACAGTGCATAGCAGTTCCAGTGCCTAAGCAATGGTAACCAGTGCCATTAGACACCCTGTCTGTCCTTCATCTGCCTTTCCAGAGGTTGCAGATGTGCTGTTGACCCTTATGTCACATTTTCCAGCACCAAGCAGGTGTCTTGAGGCATCAAAGATGACTTCGCATCTATTGCATTAAGTGCCTGTGCTTTGGCTCTTGAAATATTCATTATGAGCCCTGAGTCCCAGTTAAATGCCTTGGCCATGAACACATTTTTTTTTTTTCATGAAGATGAAAATTCTTGTATCATTACAACTTCCATGGAATATCATTACAACTTCATTTCAAAAGGTATTGTAATCTAAGCAAATTCCACTGAACTCTTCTCAGTGACATATATAAACACATCAGATGAACATCAAAATTACATGTTTGCAAGACAAATTGAAACCTTTTTCTTCTCCCATGCCTCTGGAAGGAAACGTGGAGAGAAACATGAAAATTCTCAACAATCCCTGTTTTGTAAGATTGAAAACATCGTAAGTGATTTATTATCACGCTAGGTATTTTCTTTACCACACTTGGCTTTGAAACACTCTCTTAAATACAAACATACCCTCTATTACTTGCATGGCATAATACCGTAAGCACCAGGGTGCAGCGATGGTGGGTGGGCTCTTATTTTATTTTATTTTATTTTTTTTGCTAAACACAGGAATTCTCTAATGTTGTAAGTACCAGCACACATGAATGATCTGTGTGGGATGGTCCCATTCTCCCACTCCTCTGCTGCCTCTCTTTCCTTTCAGTTAATTCAGTAAATTGGAAGTGTTGGAAGGTGGAAGATAAGTCATGCAAATCACCACACCTTAAATCATTGGGCAACAGAGGAACCCTGTTGATATCCCCAGATTTTTCCGCCCAGGAATGAAATCCCACGTGAGGCATACCAAATGCTTCTGCTTACAACAGAAGTGCCGATTCCTCTTTCTGGGCCAAATGCTGCTCTTAGATGCATACGTGAGGCCCAGCTGAGGGGAATGGAAGCCAAATGGAGCATCCGCTAGCAGAATTAGACCCAGAGGTACGAGGGAAATTCCGAGTCCTGTTAATTGACTGTAATGATGATGCTGAGGTTGGCTGTCACTTAGATCTAAAAGCGATGTTACCCACCCTGGTAATTTTGCTGTGAAATGTCCCCTGTGGCACAGGCAGAGGTGTCTTCTGTATCCTCCCCTATTCCCATCTCAAGCAACCTATGTTGATGTGTTCAATGCACAACATTTTCCCCCCCTGCTCCACCCCCCTACGCCCACCCCAAAAAACACCAAACCTCCATTTGAATGTGTCTGACTGTGATTATGTACTCTCAAGAAAATGGGACGAGCAACACATTTTCTTGCTGAAACCTATTAGAAGTTGTGAGAGATGCGAAAAGCCAGATTCTCTGCTGCACTGAGACATTTTGTTCAGTTAGAACAATGGGACAAGAACAAGATGGATCTTCCCACCGTGCAGTTCATTTCATTGTTGGGAAATCTTTAGCCCCAATGGCTTCTGCAGCTGGTGGCAGGCAGAATGCTGAAGACAGGAGATGACAGGAAGAGTACTGCTGTCCCCTGCCCTTTTGAGCTCTTGATAAACAGCTGGTTTCACTTAAAACAGCCCCGAGGTTTTCTTTTTTTTAGCTGCTCATGATCTGTTTTAGCTAAACTTAGAACTGAGAAGCAGCAGCCAGCTCCATTGTCATCCCTCTACCTTACAGCTGCAACTGGCAGCTGTAGGGTACTGCTAAAAATGCCCTGAGATGGGACTTGCTTCATATCCCTGCCAGAGTTGCAGGAGTCTGTGCTGTGCCTGCTGCTACCTCCACAGGCGGCTTCCCATCAAGAGGTGCTCCTTCCCTCTCTGATGTAAAAACTAACTCCTGCTGCTAAAAAATCCTGATTGCACATACTCCTTCAGAGACTCAGGGGCAAAGAAACACCCCGAGTGCTCTTCTGAAGTGGTCAGAGTAGCAGGAGAGCAAAGAGGGGGTGTCTCCAAACCCACCAGACTACACGTGCAGTCCACGCTACCTGGGTAGTGGTGGAACCATGGCTTTATGTCTCATATGTAGTTGGGAAGGACTGTGCTCACATCTTTGCCTTCTCCCTCCAGGATGGTG
>VXBZ01000046.1:10137-205295 GCA_013399135.1 Heliornis fulica
GGCCCCGCCGCGGCGTGTCCAGCGAGCGGGGTCCGCGGCCCTGGGGAGAGCCGGCTCTGGCTCTGAGTGTGGGGGCTCATCTCCCGCCTGGGGGCTCAGGCTCCGCCCTTCCCGGGAAGTGTCCCAGTCACAGGTGGGGGCAGACAAGGGAGCGGAGCGCCGGCTGCTCTGGAAGGGGAAGGACGTGCCGCTACAGTCACAACGCAGCGCGCCAGGCCGGCGTCGCCGGGGAGCCGCTTGCCCAGAAGAGGCGAGCGGCTCTCTAAGCAATGGGTGCTCCCTCTGCCTGACACAGACTCACAGACTGGTCTGGGTTGGAAGGGACCCTGAGGATCCGACCCCTTGCCATAGGCAGGGCCACCAACCTCCAGGCCTGGATCTAGACAGGGTCGCCCAGGACCCCATCCAACCTGGCCTTGAACACCTCCAGGGTTGGGGCATCCACCACCTCTCTGGGCAGCCTGTTCCAGCACCTCATCGCACTCTCTGTGAAGAACTTCCCCTGATATCTAACCTAAACCTTCCGTCCTCCAGCTTCAATCCATCCCCCTTGTCCTACCACTATCTACCCTTGTAAAAATCCAACTCCCCTCCTGTCTATATGCTCCCTTTAAGTGCCATCAGAGGAAGCAGTTTGATACCAAGTTATGTTCCAGGAGCAAGCTGAGTTCCAGCCAAAATGCTATTTGCCTACAAAATGTGTGGAAGCAGATGCACACCAGTATTGGGACAGCTGCATTTCATAAATTTGACTGCAGTAACACACAGTCCACTTCCCAAGCTGGTCAAAGAATGTGGTTTGCTTTTGTCTTTCCTGAAGTAGTCGTCAGATGTTCACAACAGCGTAGTGATAGGATGTGTAAGCCCAGGAAGCCTGTGTGATCAGGCAAACAGTAACCAGAACAACTAAGAGCATATTATCAGCATATTAGTTCAGGCGCAAAGGAAGATGACCTCAGGAGTAGCCAGTGGACACTGGACCTCATCAACACAAACGGGTTTGCAATACTTCGTGATTTCTAAACATAGAATTATTTGTTCAGCAGCAACATGGCTTTTGAAGGGGAAAATGTCCATGTATTACATTCTTTCCTATTCACCTAGTTATTTACCAAGAGCTGTAAAGCTTCTTGTCAAAGTAATTTGTGTTTTAGAGGAGCTGATGTCTTAATTGATTAAGCTGAGAAAAATCAGACTCATGGAACAGCTTTACAGAAAACTTATATCGAGCCATCTTTCTTGCTCATTTAAATACAAAGTAAATGGCAGAAAATCTGCTAGCCCAGACCCTATTCTTACTTTCAACAGGATTATATATGCCAGTTTCAGGTCTGACAAGCTGTTTTATATTGTACTTGATGTGTGTATCTGTGGGATCAGAAAGAATTATTACTGTGTTAAATTTATATATGTCTGTTCTTTATTAGCATCTCTATTAGCATTCATGTTAGCTGCTGTTCAAAAATACAGATATGCAATAGATGTATAAAGCTCATTCTATTCCAAAAGGCAGGTTTGGAAATTCTTTCTGTATTGCTCTAAATACACCTGGCTTTCAGTAACTATCAGACTTTCTACATGTTTTCTAGGTCTCTCTTTTTCATATAGAGGTTATAAAAGCTCATGAGACTTTGCAATTCTAATCTCACGCTATTGTTCATACCATACCTGTTGCACTATTAGGTCCGAGATTTGCTACTACAGTTGTAATAATTTCTTCTCTCCTCAGATCCTGATAACATCACCTTACAAAGACTTCACATATTCTAGTCTATATGGATGGAGTTATAAGTTAGAAGCTACTCACACCTGGCATAGAACAAAGTTCCCTAGTTCAGAAGCACAAGCCTTCTTGACTGTAGTTAAAATACAAGTTCTTTCACTAGCAATTACAATAACGGGCCTCATCCCATCTTCAGGCTGCAGAGTCTGTCTGTTAGCAGACAGCATGAACAAAACCAGCATGTTAGTGTAGGCCCTTTAAATATTGTCTAAAAAACATATACTACCAGACTCACACACCAACACATAACTAGAAATGTCTACCAGACTGAATATAACATGCAACATATTTTCCATGCTGATACAGAAGATACGACTGCAATTCAGATTTTCCTCCCCCAAAAGCACGAGCCACTGAACTGAACCGAACCGAACCAGAGATCACAGGCCTCCCTCTAGGTCTTACACAGCTGCCAGATTTACACAAGGTGTAAAGCATAATGCTTCGCTGACTAGAGCTCCTGAAATGACCAGGTGTGTTAGTGGCACAAGTCACTGCATTTCAGGAGGTGAAAGAGATCACCTGCACAACCATGACTTTTTAATTAAGGTCATCCCCAGCTCTATTTTTTTTTTTATCCCAACAACACGATTTCTTGGTTGCCATTCTTTCTGTCTGTAGTTGTCCCACCTCTCTGCTACACTGTAATTTTTCAGCAGCATGTAAGGGAAAGTGTTCTCCTTTAGCATTCTCACACAGAGTGCTAAGTGATTTCCATCAGTCACTCATACCCTGGGCAACATGCCAACTCTAGTGATTTTCCGTGTATGTTATTTGAAAACCTCAGGCCTGAATATATCTTTATTTAGGAAAACAAATAAACATTCCTTATTTATCCATATACAAAGTAGAAGAGATTACACTAAAGCCTGGAAAAGAATCTTAGCTTTTATCTGTGAAGTTCTTTAATCTAAGCAGAACTGGCTAGCTTGCATTTGATCCTGCTGTCTTATTCAACTGGTTGTCTAAAAGTAAGGACATCTCTCTGGTGAGGCTGCTTACGTTCCCTTGCTGTCTGTTCTTGCCTGGACTACAGGTGTTGCATAATCACCCAACCCAGCATTCATTTAGTTACACAACCCCTACAGATTAAAACTAGAGAAAAACTTGGAAGTGGTAAAATCAGTATTTTGTTCATTCTGTGAGACAGGTGTACACTGGGTATATAAAAAATGGAAAGCTTTAAAAATAAGGAAAAAGCAAGCCTATGCTTGCCATGGATAGACATATAAATGAGGAAATGAAACCAAAGCCTTTTCTGGAGCTCGGGTGCTTATACTCGCACCTGGGAATATAACAGAGTGTATCTCCACTGTACAAACCAAGTCTCCCATGCTTGTGAGAGCCTCAATTAAAATAATACAGTTTCTTTAGGTGAATATGCCAGGGGCTGCTTCGGCACAATAGAGGTAAGGCTGATGCAGCTCCGTTCCCCGAGGTCCAACCAGTAGCAAGGCCAAGTGTGCATTCGCAACAAGAAAACACGCAAACACATGTGTAATACTCTATCTAAATACAGCCAGCCACACAGATCACAAAGAGACACTCAGTGCTCCAACAGGCTCAAACGGCACTAGTGGTCTTGTCCCTCCCTCCCTCTGATTGGCATGAAGATCTGTTAGTGGGATATGTACATATAGATATATAGATGTATACACTTGCACATGCTAACGACCCCTCTGGTAACTGGCATTAAACAGTCTATCCAGTCTCAGATCTCCTGAGATTTCATTTCACACCATTTTTGTTACTTTTTTTTTCTTGAAATTGTATTGGTTATTGATCACAGTGTCATGAAATAGCAGGACAGTATCTTACAAGTTTGTTTTTATTAAAGACATATTTAAGCAAATTCTGGCTAGCAGCCCAATGAAATTCCCAAAGTACCACACCGAAAAATACCTTAAGGGAGATTACATTCAGAGGGAGGACTTTCAACTGACCCCTGGATATCCTGAAAATACTTGTTTAAGGCACTGATTGCTTTGGTACTGATTTATTTATCACTAATTTCTACAGTGCCTAATTCCAATCTTTGGGATTTTCATGTACTAGAAGAACAGAAAGAGTGGATAATAACACATATGAGTTTCAAACTGGATGTAGAAGTGGCAAAGTGGTACTATTTTTGATCTGCTCTTCGTTGCAGATATTTTCAAAATTGCATGCAAGTTCTTTGAAATTCATGGGGTAATTCCAGAACTGCAATAGTGTAGCACAAAACACAGTTTAGTTTTGAAATAAACGTATATTTCAAAAAGAAAGGTTTCTTACTTGGCAGGACAACGTAAGTATTGCAGTTTTACTTGAAGGAATACTTTCAGTCAGTAAGCAGCTAAAGGAGTCACCTGATTATTTGATACTTAGGAAAGTAGTATTAATCTATATTGATGGCCCACGGCTTATAGCTTCCAGGTTTATCTTTCAGAATCTGAAAGAAAATTTAAAGAAAACAACATCATTTTTCTAAGAGGAAAGAAAACACTAATTCATATGTTCCTTAACAGCTATTTAAATATCATTGCATGCAGAGATCCACACTCTTTCATGTTATAAAATGTTGTGAAATCAACCAACATACTTCTAGTCAACAGTAGCGCTGCTGTAGCTGAGCAGGTAATTAAGCCTGTATCTCCATACCACAGGTGAGCTCATAGCTCAAAAGTCTCAGATTAGAGGAACTGCCATATGAGGGTCCATTATACAACACGGTTTAATAAGACTACATTAAATCGTGGAGACCATGATGATTCCAGGAAATCCTACATTTCTGAGGGCATTCTTGGAGATAAAACATCAGCTCCTGAAGACAGGATAACACCTTTGCATTTACTTAAATTCTAAGTTATTACCAAGTGTTTGCACAACACTCAGCCCACAAAGGTTTTTGATCTTGTTTATGATTTCTATTAAAGTGAGATGCTCTATCACTGTGAGAGACTTGGCTGTTGGATATCCTGCACAGAAGGAAGAAGAAACAGATTGAACTCACAGCCTCCATGTTGGCTGCCAATTGAAAAGACAGGGGGCTGCAGGTTTACCCAACCCAACTTACGACTCTTTTTGTAGAAAATATTTCAGCCTAGGATACAACACAGCTGCTCAAACTCAGATCTACAGGGCTTTTTAAGTTGAAAGCTTAATTAATAGACCTTGTCACAGTTTGGTCTTGTGTATCCTATTTTCCAGGCCCCCAAAATGTTTGTTTAGTTTGCTTCCTGACTGGATATGGATTGAGTGGATAATGGCTCCTAAACTCTTGCAGTTTGATAATTGCTCCCACGCTTTACTCTTTCTTTTTTTTTCTTTTTCCTTTTTTTCCTTTTTTCCTTTTTTTTTTTCCTCCTCTTAAACTTATAAACAAACAGACAATTTGGGCAAGTGACAACGTATTAAGCAACTCCAGATGTATCTACTTTTACAGTGCCAAAAGGATAAGTGCAATGGAAAACCTGTTGAAGTGGCAAAAGCTATTAAGTCAGAAAACAATTCCCATCTTGTCCTCCTTTCTGAAGAAAATCTTGCATGAACATTTCTGGCTAGGGCAGATGGGGGAGGGAATTTGGCTCAGGTCTCAGCATCTTACAAAAATAAGTTCTCTTCACTAGGCTACTGGTCTGTCCTGCCAACCCTTTCTAGCAAGGAAAGGGCAAGATGTAAGACAGAACTGCAAGGGTGAAGGGACCTTCTACTGTCACTCTCACCTTGAAGGAAGCAGAGGCAAAGTACACAGATGCTTATCCCAATAACTTCAATCACTATAGGGAAAATTTCATTGAGAGGGCACCAATTGCAGGTACCTGTTCCATTTTTACGAGAGGGAAGGTATTAGAAGATAGAGGTATGTCAAAACCAGTCAAAGGTGGCACTGTGTGTCCCTTTCAAAGTAGGTACCTGTACCATTCTCAAACTTACACATCAAACTTACAAAGTAATTACAGTGCCTGAGAGAGGCAGAAAATTGACATCTTGCATCTCTGTCAAAAAAAAACCCCAAAAAAACCCAAACAAAAAACCCACTGTAAAACCTGCAAGGAAGAAGGTTAGGGTGTGAAAAGCCATTATCCTTATGCCCCATCATTTTAGTGGCTGCTGAACATCTCTTTACTCCTGAAAACCAGGAGCAGCTAGTGTGACCTGAAGGTCAAGGTGGAGGGCTCTCATAAACCCATCTGCAAATGGATTGTGCAATGAAAATAATCATTGCTAGCCTCTGGGTTTTTTTATAAAAATCAAGGATGTGTTCACTCAAGCATCTCTAGGAATGCTTCTCAGATCATGAGACAGAAAATGAGCTTTTATGGAGTAAGTGGGACCTTGACAGTTTAGGTCTTCACAGACTATCTTAAATTTATGCCTTTAGATTCTGTGGATGCCATTGCCACAGTGACCCTTGCATGGAAACATAAATCTAAAATATTTTATTTGGGAGTGGTCTTGTACACCCAGCCCATGTTCTAACTCCATGTTGTGACAAGACTTGGATTCACATCAACCTGTATTTCCATCTCCCTGGTTTTCAAGAAAAGGAGAACACCATGGTACTTGGTTCAAAGTGGAATCAGTCTAGAACCAAGAGCAGAGGACGAGTGATGAAGCATCCCTACTCTGTGTCTAGACATAGTCATAGCTCCTAATAGTGATGCAAATAAAGTGACACTAAGGACAAAGAGTATAAACTGAAAAATACTTTCAAAGGCTTTTAGATGAAAGGATGTGCAGAAATTTGAAACATTACCCCTGAGTAAATGGCACAGGTTTCTCAGTTCTGAACATTAGGTCATGTTACTCTGTCAACACAACTGAGCAAAGTGCCCCTGATTAAATTAAGCGATGAACTTTCCTAATTGTGGTATGTTGAAGAAAAGATTTGGCTTACTAATTAGTCTATGTGCATAGACCATTCAGATTAAAGCAAACCAAGGAGTTTGGTAGCTCACAAAAGGAACAAAAATAACCTTACCATCTCAGTAAAGACATCATCACAGGCCATGCGGACCCGCTCGACAGTCAGGGGGCTGTTCAGTGTGAAGTCGAGGGGCAGTCCTCTTTCTTTCCGTGCAGCAGCCACCGCGTCTCGTATTGCAAAAAACACTGAGCTGCCCAGAAAGAATCCAGCCTCACCCACACCCTGGCAGAAGACAGAGACAGTTGCAGACACTGGCTTTAGAAACTGACAATGGAGAATTAAATCAACACATCTGTGCTGTAGTTATCTGAAATATACCAAATCACACCAGCCCAGTATTTGGTCATGTCCAGCATATTTGAATACAACAGCTTACCTTTGATCTCTGAGAACTTTTGAATCAGAAAAAACATCACAGACCAGGATTTAGCTGATGGGGATACTTTTAAAATTCACAATACAGCTATACTATCAAATAAGCTTCTTGATGAGACTTCAATGCTCATGTTATAAAGGCTTGAAATAACTCACGACTTCACGCATAAAGAAGCTTTTTCTATATCTAAGTAGAATTAATTCTACATGATGAAACAGAGCAAGAAAAACACCCATCCCACTGGTCCTTTAGCTGCTATTTTTGTGCTGTCTAATCTTGATAACAAATGTGCCACTTATCTGTATTTTCTTCATGTAAAAGAGTTTGTTTACTCATTTACACCATGTAAGGCCATAAGAATATTGAGTGGGCACCTGGATATTCCTGTTCCTTTGTGTACTGGGTTTGTCTGGGATAGAGTTAGTAGCTGGTATGGAGCAGTGTTTTGGATTTGTGCTGAGAACAGTGCTGGTAACACAGGCATGTTCTCATTACTGCTGAGCAGCGCTTTCACAGAGCTCAGGCCATTCCTGCTTATACCACCCCACCAGCAAGTGGGCTGGGGGTGCACAAGGAATTGGGAGGGGAAACAGCAGGGACAGCTGACCCCAACTGACCAAAGGGATACCCCATACCATATGACATCATGCCTAGCAATAAAGCTGGAGGGAGAAGAAGAAGGCAGGAGGAGACATTCAAAATTACGGTGTTTGTCTTCCCAAGTAAGCACTGCAGGTGATGGAGCCCTGCTTTCCTGGAGATGGCTGAACATCTGCGAGCCCGCGGGAAGCAGAGACTGATGTCCTTGGTTTGCTTTGCTTGCATGTCTGCAGCTTTTGCTTTATGTTAACTGTCTTTATCTCAACCCACAAGTTTGATTACTCTTCTGATTCTTTCTCCCATCCAACAGAGCACAAGAGGGCGAGCAGCTGTGTGGGGTTAAGGTGCCTCCTGGGATTAAACCACAACACTGTCACATCTGGTGTGCTTGCAAATTGTATGTAAGTTTGGTATGTTTACCTTGGAAGAATAGATAGCAATTGATTTGCATGAATTTGGCAGTAAATAGACATGGAACTGCTCAGGAATGTCACAGATAGCAGGGATCTTATATGTATCTGGGCCAAGAGTGAGCTGCTCTCCTTCTGGGGAAAAGAAGATTTCTTCTAATGTATAAAGGCCAACACCCTGAATGAAGGCTCCTTCAATCTGAGCAAAGAAGAAAAGGTACACTTTTACATCTCAGTCATTTTAAAAGATAAAAGAATATATACAATTTGACTTTTTAAGGTTAAACATGAACTGGCATCTTTCCTTCCAAAAGTAGAAATTAGCCAACATAGACTAAGACAGACCAAGCTGTCATCATTGGAGTCACACAAATATTTTAATTGGCTTACATTCTTTCTTATTCCTGTCCAAACCCACTATAACTAGTACAGATACCTTTGATTTACTTTGGCAAAACTGCCAAAGAGAACGGAGTGAAATTCACCAAAATTCCAGTGAGAAGATATTTCTCCAGGGACTATGACATATTCTGCTCGGTCTCATATTTGGTTAAAAAGATTTGCAGATAGCTAATGAAATTCATTCTAGAGAAAAACACCTCAAACACATATAGGTGACAGATTGGATATGAAGAGAAAATAACAGGCCAACCTAAAGTAGGAAGGAACACCTGGGCTATGACAGTGGTGAAGTAAACACTGATGCAAGGTGAACATAGAACTACACTGCTAAGAAAGAATGGTTTGTCAAATTTGTCAGTTCTTCAATGTACAAAGTGAATACAAATTTTTAGGCAAAGGGCAAATACACGAGGATAAGCCTGTAATAGGATAAATAAGCAGTATAAGAAACGCTTTTAAATGTAGGTCATATTTTCAGGGGCATTTCCTTTGACTATGCAAAGAAATGACAAGTATTTTTTACTCTGAGTTCACTACTACTTTCTTATTTAGAAATTAAAAATGGGTGACAGCACTTGTGTCTCTATGCAATTTGTCTGTAGGTATCCACAAGATCTACAATAATATAAAGCTATGGATACAACAGATCATTAAAGAAAGGTGTGTTCCATCTCAATAGCATTTTTCATTACATCACAGCTGAAGTCAACAGTGCTCTGCAGCTGGTTAAGATTCAGCCCTCAGTCAGTAATTCTGGGCTAAACTGAAGTCAGGAAAAAGTCATAAAAAGATTCAGGATACTAATCCTTTGGACATTTCTAAAGTCTGTTTGATCTGTTTATCTTATCACTTCTCAGATGAACAGGAAGTAGAGAATTTAACTTAGTATTATTTATAGCTGTAAGTAAATCCAAATACTAGTACATCTGTCAATCCAGCATCCTTGAGTGTAAATGGATAGCATTTCATAGGCTTTGGTAGCAATTAAACTGACCAATATGAGCAATCACTTAGGCAATAAATAAATAAATAAAGCGCTCAAAGCAAAACTATGGAAGTTCATACCTGTCCTATATCTATAGCTGGATTTATGCTGAAACAGGCATCCATGACAATGTCTGTTCTGATGTTCTGTTAAACAAATAAAAGGGGTTATAAAGTTATATTGAAAATACACAACAACAAAGGGATGCTAAACACAGCATCTGTGAGAGATGTTATCACAAGTATTATAAATTCCTTCTGAAACATGAAAGCTACTTTAGGCAGGCTGTGTTGATGTGTTGTTCACCTAGATAATGCATTTTTATGCTTGTCTGAAACAATGTGTTGTGCACATCCCATAGGAAACAGGTTGGACACAAATTCAAGAACAGCTTTTATGATTGTTCTATGGAAACTGAATTGGTTGAAATTATGTTTAGCCACTTCTTATGCTTTGTTGTGAGTGTGGAGGCACAGTTAACCAGAACAGAAGTTCCATATGTAGGAGGGGATAGGGAATAATGTCTACTGGGCTGTTCTTATAAAAGGTCCAGTGACTTCTCCTCCTAAATCCCAACCTCCCTTAGTTTGAGGAGATTCACAGAGTCCAGTGATTCTGGAACGTAGCTCCACATGTGCTACCAGATGTGCCACTGCAGCCAAATGTGCTTTCCTGGTAGCCAGAGGACACTGGATTTGTCTCCATGCAATGTTGCTGAGAGCTGTCCCCAATGTCCCTTTGCAATAGGTCATATTATGCGACCGTGGCTTCACATGTTTTGAGCGCAACTCTCTTAAAAAGAGGACTGCAACTGATAATACGGTGGGATTGTCAAAGACCTGACCTGTAGGGAGTTGTTCAGAAGTTTATTTCAAAGTCATTGTCTATGGTAGAAACATTAAATATTCTTTATTTTCTCCAGTTCTCATAGTGTACTGTTCTTCTGGTTAACATCAGACTTCTATTGCAAAGGCCACTTATTGTTCTGCTGGCATTTTGTTGAGTACATGCAACAGACAATCTCTATTCTTAGTCAAAGAAAAAGAAAAAGCAAAAAAGAAATTGTATGAATGTAAGGATGGTGGGAAATTCAAGTTCATTACCTTGTGGGCTCCTGTCAAACAGTCAATTTCTACTTCAGAACACGCAACTCCGAAGAGAAAATATGGGAATGCGTGGCCTTTCTCTGTGTCCCAGTTCATATTTGTAACATAACCTCTGGAGAAAGGAAGAACACCCTTCAGATAGGGTTAATTTGATGAAGTTTTCACACCCCACCCCATATCTTTGTCCTCACTACAGGAACCATACAATGTGATCTATGATGAACTCCATTGTCACCTATAACTATTGTCATAGGAGCTCTGTAGTGAAAGACAACCCAGTGTGTAGCACCACTGATAAAAATGTTGTGTGTAATGATTTGGGAGATTAAGAGGGTTGCAAACCACGATGGTCATGGACCAAAATTCCTTGTGGGTTTCATGTGGCCTACTATAGTTGGCCTTACAGAAGACTCAGTGCAGCAACTGCCAAACTATCTAATAAAGGACATAAAGTGCTTTTGACATCAAATGGATTGAAGAGAAGAATTCCTCTTCTTAAACACTGCAATCTCTGGTCCAGCCAACTTCTTGCTGGTTTGTGTGCTGATCTTGAGAACGTTGAATAGGGACAATTTTATCCTTCTGCAATTTCTTGACAAGGCAGCACCTCTGATGACAACAAATTAAAAAAGACTAATGTCTGTCCTTACTTGAAATAGCCAGTAGCTGAAAGACTGATGCTTTGCTTGTGAGCTTCACTGATCTGCAAAAGATATACTACTTATTAAAGAGAGAAAATTAAAAAAATATTTACCTAATATTTCAAGAAAAAGTGAGACTTTAAAAAACATTTTAAAGAAAAAAGAGGTCTAAGTAATTCTCTTTAGGAAGAGGGACATTGCAAAATCTCTAAAGTTTTCCAGAATCACCAGGACATTTTGGTACCACTTGTTTTACACTGTTTATTCTCTTCCTTGCTTCGAGATAATTTCATACAGCAAGGCTCCTTCCTCCCTCTGGAACAATGGGAGCTTTCACTCTACCCTCATGGATTTATCATAGTTAATATTAAGAAAGAGAGAGAGAGAGAGGTGTGGGGTGGTGTATTTACCCAGTCTTCCCATTTGCCATTAGGATTGCCTCTTCGTATGGGATCCAGGCGTTTCCAAAGGATTTGACAAGCATCCTAGGGAGGAAGAAGGGTGGGCATCATTGACCAGCCTACAAACACAAATCTGTCTGCTGTTTTTGGAGCAGTACAAGATCTTTCTTGGTGAATTTATTTTGCTAAATTAATTCTGAGGGCTGTAACTCTGATCATTTACCTACAATTTATTTAGTCTGCTAACTGCCAGCTGGAAAGCAGCACTTTGTGAAGAGTAGCTCCGATATCTGCTCGAACATAACTGAAGTATATGAATACCAGGCTATCACTGAAACCATCAACAAAAGGTAAAGGACTTGACTCTCCTCCTGTTACAATTTAACTATATAGAAAACCATCAGTTAGTCCCAAAGCATTTAAGTGGATAAGGGTGTTTCAGTCGGACTATTAAAAAAGTACTTGACATATACCTTACACTAAATTTTCCTTTAGATTGTACTTAAATGCAGAATAAAGGGAAGGTCCATAAATTTATACAGTAGTAATTAAAAAACCCAAACCCTACATTTTTAAATCTCATATAGTAAAGCAGAAAAAAGGTGACCCCTTATAACAGTGTAATCTGTCTTACTTTAAACTATGCAGGGAAAATAAACTAGGGAGAGAGATTTTGAGAAAAAAGAACTGCAAGCTGCTCAAACCCAAAACTAAGTTATGAATCCTCAGAGTACTCAACAGAATCACTAATTGTGTGAAAAAAAATAAATCAATATAATAGGAATAGCTCTTACCTGGACTGCTCTGGCATTGATTTCTGTTCCGACCGATCCTGCTGTGTATTTCCCATTGGGTACAGTTGTGGTGCTTGTTTCACAGAAGTGTATATATGACAATGGAACTTTCAGTTCACGACTGGCAATCTGTAACAAAAGCAAACAAAAGTATCCAGTCCCACTTGAAGCAAGGGATTCATCATGCCATTCATTGCCCTCTATAGACACATACACAGAGAAATGGTTTAATTTGACAGTAATACTAAGGTTAGGGAAAGTGTATTGTCTTTCTTAAAAATACAATGCCTTTCTTAAAAACTATTCTGTAAACCAAATATTTAATAAACACAGGTAATGAAAGATAACACAATACAATGCTATTTTTCTGCCTCTAATCAGGTTTTGGTGACGTATGGAAAACAGTAAAATTAAAAAAGCTAACGAATCATTCTCCCCCACTGAGTTTCAAATCTTATCTGTACATTTTATTTTCTCAAACATGGCTTGGTTTGTTTGTGTTCCCACTTGATTGTTTTTTTTTTTCACAATGTTTTAACATTCAGATGTTCATTCATCTCATTTTGAAGGAGTGGCCTCATTTCAGCTCCAAAATGGTTTAGCTCCAAAACGATTTTTTTTAATCCCTTTTTACATCAGAAATGCATAAAAATTAATTGTTATCATTGGTCTTGGATACTCTATGTCAAATTTTCAGTACTAGCTGCCTCTGAAAAAAACTCCTGGGTCATTTTTGCCTGTGCTTTCTAATGCCTTAAGATACCTTAGGTACCTCAGTAATGGTAAATGTTACCACAAAGATTTGGTAAGACCTTTCTAGGTCTTGAAAGACTGACTATAGCTTGTATTTTTCCTAATTTTTGTCTTCATCAATAGCTCAGAAGCAACAACCCAATACTGAACTTAGCTTTGTTATGTCTGCAGAATTTGCCTATTGCACTTCTTAGTGCCATTCATGCTTCTGTCTCAGTTATCTGCCTTCTGTTTTGCTAACTCACCTGTAACATCTTTGTGTGAATTCCTTGCCCCAGTTCAATTCCACCATGAGTGACTAGCACAGATCCATCAATATAGATGTGGACAAGAGCTCCAGCCTAAAGAAAAGCCACAGAAACTTGGTAATTTTCTTACTGAAATCAAGGTGTATAAGAAGAAGAAAGAGAAGGAGGCAAAGACAGATTTAAAAAGGGCATAAAGATTCTCCAGCAGTTTGACAGTAACAGATTTCACAGCTCTAAGACAGGGTAGACTCTAAATGAGTTAGTAAGTTATTCAGGGGAGTTCTGCAGGGATCAGTCATTAGTTCAAATAATGCAAAAGCAAGTTTTTCTTCTCTTGTGAGTCTGAGTGAATTAAGAACATGCTGAATCTACTTATGCTGTATGTGTAGCCCCGGATACCACTCCCTCTTCATCCACAATAAAAAAGAGAACTGAGCAGAATATGAACCTGGAATCAGGTGCCATTTTGGATAGATGGCAAAGTATTTCCTACTGTGAATATCTGTAGAACTTCTATTTCAGAAGAAACAATATCAGAGTTGTACATTTATTTTTCTGTAACAAAGATCAGTCATAGTCCTTTTTGTTTACATACAGTAAACAGTCCCTTTTGGTTTGTGTGTATACATATGGGGTAATAATAAAATGATGTTCATAGTATATAATTTTGATGGAGCAATGACACAACTGCTCTTCTCATAGGCTGTCAAGAGAATGGCTTGGAGCCTTATTCACTTTCTGTTTGTATTTTGGTATAGCCTTGTGCAAATAAATAGCTATTGTAAACATGGAAAATGCAAGAAGCAGGTGGGAATGAAAGTAATGAACTTTCATTCATGGTAAAAATCAGGAACAAATAACTTCCAAGAAATGGTGATGATAAAAATCAATCCCATAGGTTTTTTTTTAAATTCAATGTGGTGCCCAAGATATTTTTTTTTTAATTCAAGGTGCAAATTTAACAAAAAAAAAAAAGTCAGAACTGGAAATTTTTCCCAGAAATACCACAATCCTGAGCAATAAAAAAATTCAGCAGCAGAGCTTAGCCTCACATATAGATTGTACTATCTGAACTATAGGAGTGAAAATTTTTCTTAGTATGGACTATATTATGGAAGGTTCCAAGTACCATATTTTTACAGTGTTAGCCTTTTGCTGGATAAAGGTAGCGTGTTGGGAATCAGAAATTTGCATTTCTGATGTGAAGTGAATAATCATAGAATGGTTTGGTTTGGAAGGGACCTTCAACCCAAGAAAAGATCATTTTGTTTAAGCCTTCTGCCTTGGCCAGGTACACTTTTCACCAGACCAGCTTGCTCAAAGCTCATACCGAGTAAACGTTTATAGAGGTCAGTTAAAGAGAGTGATACACTTTCTGAAACAAAGTATATCTCTGTGGATGATATTTTATGCTAGTCCAGCATGTTGGAATTCTTTTATCTTCTTTTCCTGTCTGTCTGTAGAGATAATTATTTTTGAAGAGCAAAAAATCTTAGATCATAAAAGCACTTTTGAAGAGGTTACCTGATGAAAGTAAGTTGCATTAAATCCAACTGAAAACTTCATGGGAATGATGGCAATGCCTTTCTTTTTCCAATAATTTTTCATGTTAAAATCTTCCACTGTTACTTTTCGGTTGTAGTAGTCAGACTTGTCCAAACATTCTTCCCAACATTTCCACAGATTCTCTGCATTAAACTCTTCTTTGAAGGCTGTTAGGTTAACTCCTCTATACATGTTTATTTCCCTAACCTAAACAGGAAGCTAATTTACACAGTGCTGAAAACAAATATTATCTTATATTGACATTCTGTATATAACACAATGACAGACCATATAAGGGTATATTAATATAATTAATACTCATCTACATTAAACATAAAGTTATATCTGTTTTTTTTCTAAGGAAATCACTGTTCAAATGGCCTTAAATTCTTTTCTCACATCAAATGCCTGTGAGTTTAAGTGGTGTTGGTAGGATTGTTCACAAGGACTACTCAATGTAAAGAAGGCTGATAAACTCAAATTGTAAATAAGACAGATAGCAGACATTAAAGCTAAATAAATGTCCTTCGGAGATAGGTTGAAAGCCTTCCTGACAGCAGGTAAATGGGAGAGGGAGAAGATCCAAAGAAATAGGAAAAATACAAGATGGTTGGCATCCTAGGAAAGTAAAATTATTCATAAACCACAGTCTGAATATACAAGAGGTAGGCATGTACAAAAGAGGAAAAGCATACACTAGGCTAAGCAATGTGTGAGGAAAGGATAGATCTTGAAGAATGCAGAGGAAATGGCAACAATTAAAATGGCTTGGACACAGTCTGAAGGCTAGAGAGAAGTCAAAAGTGTCAATCTGGTAACTGGGTTGACAGGCACCAGCTAACTAAACTGTTGATGAACGGACAGAAAAGACAAGAAGTCCAGTTCTAAGATGCTGAGATGCAGGTGATAGCTGAGCATAAAGAAAGTGATATAAACCTGTCCCAGAGTACAAGAGATTATGTTGTTTTGACTGAAGCTGGTCATGGCAGTCATCAAACATTTTACAACAGATCCTGGGCCAGTTTTCTCCACTCTTATCTATTAAAGAATTATTCCATGGAAGCATAGGTACTGAATAAACAAAAACATTCAGTGCAAGTAAAGTTGGTATATCTGGTTCTCCAAGAACTGGCTTAAGCACAAGATGCCTCTGACAGCCTAGGTCCTAGCATTCTGTTATCCCATGTTTTCTTTTACCCTAGCCTTACTTCTTTTACCTTCTCATGTGGTAGGCCGGTCTGCGTCGCCACAGCCACAATACAGGTCTCCACAAACAGACCTGCTTGGGGAAACCCAAACCCTCGGAAGGCAGTATTAGAAGGCAAATGAGTCTTGCAGGCATGGCCCCTGACTCGGAGATTGGGGATATTATATGCATTGTCCACTTTCAACACAATGTACTCAATGACCTGTAAAAAGAGATTATAATTGTTCAAATGGTTCCATTTTCTTTAAAGAGGCAGTGCAACTTGTGAAAAAACACTCAAGATCAATGAGGTGTAATTGTTTTAAAGAGGAGTATAACTATATTCAGGAGGTCTGTTGATGTTCTGCTTTTTAAACTGCATTTAAATCACAGAAATTGTTTTTAACTCATAGGAATTACAGTAGCATAAAGAAGCATTACTGAGGGAAAAATCAGACCGTCAGGTTTGGGACATGAAGGAATAACTTTAGGTTAATACACTACTTATTAAAACTTCATGTCTCTCTGTGCCTTCACTGAACTTTTAAATCTGCATTTTCTATGTCAAATATCACCTGACAGAAAATATTGTACCTCCTTAACAAAAATTGGGCCACAGATGCATTTTTACTTTAGGCAGATGAGACTTGTACTTATCAGTAGACATTTTCTGAAGAAAAAGAAATTGTGACAGGGAGCTGTTATTTTCTTTTTGTGACCAGTTCAGCCTGTGTAAGCACTATCATTGTAGAAGGGCTTACCAACTCAGATTCATCTTTTGTACAGCCACCATTTATATAGCACTGAAAATCTGCAGCTATGATTCTACCATCATTCATGAATCCAACCTGTAATAGAGCGATCGATGCATTAGCAGTCTTTTCTCTCATATACGCCAAACCAAGTAAAACAAACCAAAACAAAATAATGTAATAATAAACATATAATAATACCTTTTGTTCAAAGTCTGATGCTAACCTTGGCCTTAGTAATTCTGAGGCACTTTATTCTTTCAATAAAACCAAACATAAGTCAGAAACATGTTTTCCTAAACTTTACTATAATGCTTATAGTGCCTGAGCAAAATTAAACAGAAGACTTCCCTTCATTCTTTTCACCCTTCCCAGGTGCCTGTGGAATACCTCAGGGGGAAAACATACCTCTTGGCTTGTTTTCTTCACTTTAACCCTAACACCCTACTACCAGTGATATTCAGTTAAGAAGCAGCTGCATGTAAACTCAATATAAGCCTTTCCGTTCCTAAAAGCAGGGCTTATAAGAATTTTGAAGTTCATAGATGATTAAGCAAGAATCACTTTCCTTTTTTCCCTTATCTCTACTTATACCTGTAACCTAAATCCTACATTACTACTGGGTTAAGGTTTCAGAAGAGGAGGAGTTTGATTTCTTATTGCATGTTAGTTGATGAAATTAAATTGATTTGCCCCAGGAGAAACTATTACCCAGTAAATGAGCAAAATATCCTCTCACTCACTTTATATTTTCCAAAGAAAGGGTGCCGTCCACCTGTGATTAACATATCCATATTTCTTTCAAGTGTAAAACGGACTGGTCGCCCGGTCCTAAATTGAACGTAAAAAAAATCCATTTTTACTACATCATAGTCATGCAGATTGCAAATGACATCACAGTTACATGGCCAAACTTCTAGTAGCTGCAATAAATCAGTACATTCTATAGTTTAGTTTCCTATTATCTACCATGCCTGAATTTAAACTGATTCAGTAGAGGAAATGAGCTTTTTGGCTTTCCCCCTTTAGCTTCCTAACAGGGAGATGCAAGTTCTGTGTAGCATATACAGGACATGGAAAGGAAGCCAAAGTAAAGGAGAGTTGTGGCACAGAGGGTGGATGTGAATCCTCCTATATATTAGGATAAAAACCACTTTCACTGAATAACTAGAGTCAAATTCCAACCACTGTGCCTGGGAAAGGTCTGAATGATTGAGATTTGTAGAGATGAGCCTTGAGAGAAACTGTCTCTATGCCTTTGTTTTAGCTCTTGGTAAATGAAAAACATTGCGAAAAGCACAGAGCATTTTCAAGCCTCTACCTAAAATTTACTAATAAAGAGATTAAAAAGATGATGTCATCAAGATAAAACCCCCAAGTAGGGTTCACAACTAAAGTTCTTTTTAATTCAGTCTTGTAATCTTTAATTTGTTTTCATTAAATCACTCATTTGATTTAGTTAAATCAACTTACTTATTGGCTGCCACTGCTGCAATGACAGCAAAGAGTGAAGGTTTGGTAATCTTCCCACCGAATGCTCCACCAACACGTTTCACATGGCACATAATTTTATTGGAGTGGAGGTTTAGGGCTGAAGCAACTAATTCCTGCAAAAGTGAACATCCACAATTACTAAGAAATGTTACCTACATTAGGTACATTAAAGGTACGTTAAAAATGCCTATTTCCCATGGCTAACCATATATTAAAAAGCTAAGGTTCTGCTCAGGTTGAAGAATCCTGAGCAGAAAACTAGAGTTGCTATGAAAACAAACAAAAAAGAATTCAAACTAATAAAGATGCTAATGAAAGCACAATTTAGTTTTTACAGAACAGTGGGAATGTAAAAGTAGCTCCATAAACTAGTTTTATTATCTAATGCCAGATATGATAATCTCTATTGCAGGTGGAACTGCAAGTTTCACCTTGGAGTTGCTGGAGATAAAGTGTCCTCTAAAATATCAAAGTGAATGGAACAGAATGTTTGTTTACAGCACACTAAAGTGTGCTAAAATACTGACAAATCATTGCATTCTGAAAATATCTCTTCCGACAGTGCTTCCAGAGAAGCAAATAGTTTAAATTGTTGGGCTGACAGGGAAAGCTTAAAAAAATGCAAGCCAGTAATGAGTTGCAAAAGCTAAATCTAAACATGTAGAAATTAACATTATTCTTTGAAACTGTTGTGTTCTACAGGCCTACAACCCAATTTTGATGTTAGCTAGGACCAGTTAACCTTTTTTCCCCATATTTTCCTATGATTTGGTCAATATATCTAAGACAGAATTATTTTTTCTCAATAAGAAGATTACAGCCACATTATCTATCCAATATACCCTTTGTTTATCCCATAGTAATATGGCTCTTCTATTTCTGCACCTTTTTGGATAATTCAGATAGCACAGGACCTACTGTTACATTCACCTTCATTATTAGTATTCAGGCCAATTATTGTAATAAAAATATTACTATAAATTAATCTTAATTCAGAATACCATCGGGGAATTTCAAGAGAAGCACAGAAAATGGAAAGCAACTCCTGGCCATGTAGTTCAGCTTTAAGATTATTTAGGAAGGCAAGAAACAGGTATCATTCATACTCTTGCTTACCTGTACATCTGTTGCATGCTGAGTTGACACATACACATCCATTTCTTTATCCTCCACTCTTGGAATAACAAGAACACTATTTGTTTCCAAGTAAAAATGTTCCTGTCCTCCCATGTGCAGTTCACCTGTTATGTATATAATTATAGGAAAATCTAAGCTAGGTTTCAAATTAACTGCAAGGAAATTTATGTTTGCACATATATATATATATATATATATGGCAGGGGAAAAGAGTTTTGCCACAGTTTTTTATTTCTTTGTGCCTCAAGTGTACACCTTTTGGGACCTATGTTTATTAAAAGGAAATTATTCAATCACCTAATCCTCGTATAGCTCTTTTTTTCTTCTTCTTTTCCATGATAAGATTAGTGTCAATTTAATATCTCATGGTTTTTCTTCTTTAGGAGGTTACAGCTGTTCTGCTATAACAGGATTATAATGTTTTTTTCTGAATCACTCTGTGAGTGAAAATACAGCTTTCCTTTTCCTCTTCCTTTCTTATCCTATTCCCATCAGTATGTCCTTCTCCTATCACACTTTTTCTATCCATTTCTACCAACACTTTACTTTTGTACCATTAACCTTGCAGATGGATAAATCTGTCAGGACAGCATAAAAGCTAATACTGCAAATTCTTTTTGCAACCTTAACTTTATGCCATCCTTGGGTCTGACAATGTTTCTTAGCAGCTTTTCCTGAAACACATTCTCATGTGGAAGTAGTAGGAGTTGGAACTGAAGCCACTAGAGGGTGACATGACATTTCACAGGGAACAGTTGGAAAAAGTACAGAGGAGAGCAGAAAAACTATCATCAGATGTGAACATACACGGAGCAGACAGACAGGATGAGCGGGCTCAGACCAGAAAAGTGAAGATAGACGTGAATCTTCTAATCCATAGAAGGCTGCTGCAAGAAGGAAGAGAATAGTCTGTGCTATGTGCTCATAGTAGAGGGAACAAGAAGCACAGTAGTACTCTAATTGCAGCAAATTGAGGATAATCCTTCTACTTATAGGAGTGGTGAAGCATTGGGAAAAAATTGATTGGGGAGACTGCATAGTCTTCATGCTTTGAGGTCTCAAAGAAAAACTTAGATAAATCAGATCACTGTTTTAAACATGATACAGACAGAATTGATACTGGAAAAAGAAAAAGGAGTTGATGGCCTGCTACATTCCCTCCTGTGATCAAGCAGGTGTTATTTCCTGTGTAGCTAGTGTTCAGCGAAGAGAAAACCTTCAATCTCTGATTTTATTTCTGGGATTAGTCAAGCAGTTCAACTTAAAATGGAGTAAGTTAAGTCAGCTGACATCATAAATGAAGCCTTATTTAGCTGTAATTTGGTCCTAGAACTAGGGCACTTCATTTTAGTTAGCTGAGTTCTCAAACAAGGAAATGGTAATGTTTAGTTGACATGAGTTAGCAGGTGTTGGCTAAGCTTCATTTACACATGACCATTACATTTCATGATGGGGGAAAAAAAAAACCAATAACAGAGTAAGACTTTTTGAGAAGAGAAATTTTAATTCAGCCACTGGGTAAAAGTAAATTCTGAACTAGCATAACTCCCGTCCCTTGCTTGATGTTCTGCATGCATAAACTACCTTCTATGATTTCATCAGCAGACTTGAATCCTTTCTCAATATCTCCTTTTTCTATTTTCCTTTCTTCAGTAATGTATGAATTATGTTTTACTGCATCCTGCAGCAAGAAAAAAGTAAACAAGTTAATTGTGATTAGAAAGGCAGATGATTTTCACATAGTAAAATCTTTCATCATCCAAAGGATCCTTCTTCAGATGGAACTGTGGTTTCACCCCAGCCAGCAACTAAGTACCANCAAGCAAAGCAAACCAAGGAATTCAGTCACTGCTTCCCACGGGCACGCAGATGTTCAGCCATCTCCAGGAAAGCAGGGCTCCATCACCTGCAGTGCTTACTTGGGAAGACAAACACCGTAATTTTGAATGTCTCCTCCTGCCTTCTTCTTCTCCCTCCAGCTTTATTGCTAGGCATGATGTCATATGGTATGGGGTATCCCTTTGGTCAGTTGGGGTCAGCTGTCCCTGCTGTTTCCCCTCCCAATTCCTTGTGCACCCCCAGCCCACTTGCTGGTGGGGTGGTATAAGCAGGAATGGCCTGAGCTCTGTGAAAGCGCTGCTCAGCAGTAATGAGAACATGCCTGTGTTACCAGCACTGTTCTCAGCACAAATCCAAAACACTGCTCCATACCAGGTTCTGTGAAGGAAATGAAGTCTACTCCAGTCAAAACCAGCATAGATAGAGAGATGGTTTTAGCTAAGGATTAGAAAGACCAGGACAGTCATTCCCTTTCCACCATGAAAGAGAGCTTCTGGAGTTTCTTCATATTTTGTGTATCATATCATTCTCTTCCTCCCCCAGATTAGAAATACTAAACATCTGTGTATGGCATTCAGAGCTTTTGAAAGTATTTCAGAATCAGATTTCTTGCTACTGAAAACCTGCCAGACTGGAGAATTTTCAGAACATGAATGCAGGATGTGATTCCAGAACTTTAGTAGACATAAGCTCTCAAACTTAGTTCTATACTGATCTACTCCTGTGAGGAAATTGGTGCCTGGAGGCATGGAATTGCTCACTTAAACTTTCTGATTATACTTTATCACTTTTGTCCTAGATCTACAATATCTTTCCCTGACATACTGCACACTGTGTGAACAGGTACCTAATATTTTTTCCTGTTTCAAAACCCAAAACTTTGCACACCATTTGTATACTTTTTACACCTCATCCTCGGATCTCATACCAAACAAAAAAAAACCAAACCCAAGGAAATAAAAAAGAATAAATCGAAAGCCTGGCAATTTTCTGTAAAAGGAGGTAAATAGTGAGATGATGCAAGAGCTCTGTTAGACAAGAAAGAAGAGACAGATTGTTACCTCAATGGTCAGAACTGGCTCCAGATCTTCATACACTATTTTCACCTTTTCAGCCCCACACTTTGCTTGAGCCAGTGACTCTGCTACCACAGCACAGATTATCTGACCAACACAAATCACCTGTAACACAATATATTACCCAAGGAAAACAACACAGGAGTGGTTAAATTCCTGTACAGATTGTGTTTTGTGGAAATAAACTGCTAAAATACTATTTTTATATTGTTTCTCTAAGAATACTCTCCCAGTGCAGACTTATCTTCATTAAATGGTAAGTCTATTAGCATCTTTTATCTGCTGCAACATTTCTGGCATTAGAAATGCTGCTGACAACAGTAGTCATGAACATTTTCTCTGTGTTCGTCCTGAGGTGGCCAGAGACTATGCAAAGTAAAATCCCATCTGGCACAGATTGCTTTCCTTGTGTGTACTCAGAAAAGAAGGAAAGTCATCCAAGAAGGAATAGAGAGGTAAAAACAGCACACTGAGAATTTTTTCTGCTCCACTGCAAATACCACTCAACAGTGTCAATTATGACTGAGACAGCCTGAGGCTGGGGACATTCTGTATGGTCATGCTGACTGAATGGGTCGTATAAATTTCTTAGCTTTGTTGATGCTCAATAAAAGAAACAATGTTGTCTCCAGTTGTCATATTCTAGTGTATAATCTGGAAATTAAATCATCTCAGTTCCAAATGGGCAATTCTCATTTTGTCTTATCTCTGAAAATCTCAAATCCCATGGCTGTTTCATCCTTTCTCAGAATCTGTAACAATCCAACCTTTATCAGCCCTAAGGAAACATGGCTGATTCATTTAAAACCCACATTATTTAAGGGAGCTTTTCCTTTCTCTCACGCTGGGAAATGGTAATTCTGTTCAGCCCAGCCTGCATGGCACTGCATTAACAGCTCTTGCACTTATTTTAATTTTGTTGCAGCAAGATGATACTTGCAAATTCACTTTCCTTTTCTTTAAATGACTGAAACTAAAGGTCCAGACAGTCCTCCAGAAGCAAGAAATACCTTATCTTCTGCATATGCTTGCTCATCCTTGCCATTTTTCCCAGGAACATCTCTTGCTGTCACTACATCAACCACTCCTGGCGCCTGAAGGGCTTCTGAAGCATCAATTGATCTGGAAAGTAAAGCATACACATAAATGATACATGGGATAAATATTTCTAGTACAAATAATATAGTTAAATATGGGACAGAAACACAATCCACTTGCTATTTTCACCACAGATATCTGCAGAGGGAAGAGAGTGGATAAGTGTGGTTCTAGATAAGCATATCTAGAAAAAAAAATAAAGGGACAGCATGAGCATCTGTGTGTGCACTGTGTTGAACAGCACTTTAAATTCAAGTTTCACTACATACAAAAATCTAAGGATACATTTTCTTTCTATATTTTTTGTACTAAAGGGGTTGAAATAATTAATATGGATTAGTATGCATTAATATGGACTCTTCTGTCCATACCTGACACTATCTAAAGCACACACTAAATTCTTACCTCACTTGTAATGCTTAACTCATAAGAAAAATCAGACCATAAGATTAGAAAATACTCATTAACATACTTATGTACATATAATTTTTCTTACTTACATAATCTTTGCATGGGCTTTAGTACTGGTGACCACAGCCAGTGAGAGTTCTCCATCCACTGGACGTATGTCATCAATGTAAACTGCTTCACCAGTGGCATGCTTAATACCAGACTGGTGCATGATGGGACGGCCTACAGGATCTTCTGGAGACTGTCCTGGGTCAACATCCTGCAGAATAGGACCATGTTATCATCAAGCCAGAAGAACAATTTCAGAAAACTGCTTAATAACGTTTTTCTGAAGCATTTTGTGATCATCAAACACATATGGAAACCATTTAGATTTTATGACAATGTTTGTGGGACACATAAAGAGCTAATTCCCTTTTTAGAATTTGTGCTATATTGACACAAATTTCTCAGACCTAATAGAGGTCTGAGAACTGTACTACATGAGACACCATTCACATCTCTAGTAAATGGCAGAAAAAATTGCACTAAATAAATAGGAAAAAGAAATTAAGAAAGGAAGAAGAGAAAGGGACAAAATGAGCCAGTGGAACCAAGGCAGAACAAAGTAGAGCTAAAGCCTTCTGGATCTTACAGCTAGCCTGTCTGCTGGGTTCATACTGCCTCTGGCAGCATCTTTGTGCAAGCCACACTCTTACAGAGTTCGGCATCACTGCTGCCTCCAACAATCATACTTCATATTGTTTACTGCAGGGAAAACACATCTGAAATCAGGAATGTGTTCCGGAATCACTCTTAATTCCTTCTTGCCCATCTTCCTGAAGAGACAGGTATATTAACTCTCTGGCTCAGTGTTGACAAGACTAAAAATTGGTTTCATCTAGGTTTTTGCTAATTTAATTCTCATAAAAAATTCCATCAATTACTTCAAATACAGTCTGTAATTGAAAGCATTTCAGAAAGAATGAAAATACAACTTTGGTGCTTTCTGTTGTTGAACTGCTGATAATTCACATTAACTGAAACAGACTATCACCAGGGACAGTGAAAATCTTCCAAAATTTATTATTTGCTTGGGCTTTTACTGAGTAAACAGTTCTTCATAAAACAGATCTTAGTCTCTTAAAGGAGAGCAAAACAAATTCTTGGCTGATGCTGAAAGATTTGGTGGAAAACTGATAAGAAGCAGCAAAAGTCTGATTTTAAAAGGTTTTAAATTAAAAAAAAAGGCAAAAACTATTGATGAGATTTTGATATTTAAAATTTTAAAACTACTGAACAAACTTTTTCATATGCCAGCTACCTCCCTCTTAATCTGTAGCTTTGCAAGTCAATCTTTAAGGTTTGAACAACCACAAAGACCCCACACTACATTATTGCCTTTCTTTGTACTGAAGCCCACTGGATAGTTCTTGTATAGCCGAAAGCTCTGCCTCTGTTTCAGCTGTGTCAGGACAGCCTAATGCTGCACAACGCCTTGGGGGTAAGGAGCACGTCTGCTCCTTGAGACACAAAGAAATTTACAAAATAGTAAAAGGTTTCCCACTGAGTCAACTGTTTGAGCAGCTTCCTTACAGTTAATGGATGCTTTGGAGTGAAGAGTTAGAATGGCAAATTACTCATTAAAATAGTATGTCTCTGATATTCCCAGCTACAAACACACCTCACCTGATAGATTTGGACACCCTGGGGAACACCACTTTGGAGCATTCCTAAAGCGCTCATCTTCTCCATTGAGAGCTCATCATACCTGAAAGGATACTAAAAAGAAAGTGCTGTCAGAGCAGTGTTGTCAGACTCTCATTTGTAACCCAAAATCTTTCCCCTCATATATTGTGAAGTAAAGCCTAGTACCTTTACCCTTTCCTCTAAAATGCCCAAATCTTTTAAAAAAGCAGTCTTCCTGCAGCCTGTATGGTTATGTGGGAATGCAGTTTATGCCCAGTGCTTACCATCTGATGTAAACCATGTAACACTTCCAGGTAAAATCTGAAAAGAAAGCTGACAAGCAGAGTTCTTCTGTATTCTACTTTTCCACCCACAGCTGATGGAGGGAGAGAAATTTCCTCCAGCACCAGTCTGCAAGCTTCATTCAGCATCTGATCATTCCATTGCCTGGTAGAAAAACAGAATAACATAAACACACACTTCTTTATAAAAAATCAGGCAGCTAAAGCTCATGTGAAGCATGTGGCGAGTACTAAGCAAATCAGCGTAAGCTAAGAAATAACCTCTTGCTGGGGAGGACGCATCAAATACAGATTGCAAAAGGCTGATTATGGGATCTCCATTGGTAGAATCAAGCAGACCCAATGGATTACACCATAGAGTCATAGAATCATAGAATTTTAAGGCTGGAAGTGACCCCTAAGATCATCCAGTCCAACCACTAACCTACCGCCACCAAGTCTACCCTTAGACCATGTCCTCAAGCACTGCATCTACCCGTCTTTTAAACACCTCAAGAGATGGGGACTCAACCACCTCCCTGGGTAGGCTGTTCCAGTGCTTGATGACTCTCTCAGTAAAGAAGTTCTTCCTAATATCTAACCTAAATTTTCCCTGGCGCAACTTGAGGCCATTACCTCTAGTTCTGTCGCCTGTTACTGGGGAGACCAACCCCCACCTCGCTGCAACCTCCTTTCAGGTAGTTGTAGAGAGCAATAAGGTCTCCCCTCAGTCTCCTCTTTTCCAAACTAAACAACCCCAGCCCCCTCAGCCGCTCAATGACTCCAGCATTTGGCTTAAATACATTAAGATATTCAGTACCTTCCTATGAGCTTCGCACAGGACCTTCTTGCACTGAGTGTGGTTGAGCCAATACCTCCATATAAAATACTCAGATCTATAATAGTGTCTGTCCCTGGACTGAAGAGGACTCGCATTCCAGAATTCACTATGGATAAAGCATTTTTCTGACTTTCAGCCTGTCGGAATGCTAAAATAAAGTCAGCCTAATGGGGGGGGAGAAAAAAGGAAAAATTCCATCAACGGCAGAAATTGACTGAAAGAAAACAAACCTAAATCTTTTCTCTTAGGTATTACCATTATCCAAAGAAAGCAACGTTTTTAGGAAACATTTACTAGAACTACTGTTCCAGTTAAACTTTTTATGTTTCTTGAAGTACTAAGCTAAACACAGACAAGCATATTAAGAGGTGACATTATTTGAGGTTATCTACATGTAAGAGAACATGACAAATTTTTAATTTTATCAGATGTTTAATGACTTCACAGTGCTGTAAAAGCAGTACAAGTATAAGCCACTTCATGCATGGTTCATATATTATTTAAATTGAATTACAGAATAGAAAATTGTGGTTTCTTCCCCAGGACATGGAGGTCCCACTGTGCTGAAGAACCCGATCCTGTGAAGATTTTACACTCAATGATTCTACTTTTTTATGCTACAGTAATAGCATTTACAGAGGGAGCACTAGAAACAGCTGGGCTTTACATTGTTCAAAACATTTGTTCTGCAAACAAATCCCCATATTTTAAAAGAAAACATAATAGGAATTTTGTTCATGATCAGACACAGATGAGTTTTTGAGAAAAAATATAAAGTGTCCTCTCTGTAGCCCAAGATTCAGACAGCAACAGAACTTTTAAAGTAGGGGTTGGCAGGTTAGATCTATCACTATGAGCATGTGATACTGTCATAACAAATGCAAAACTCAGGACTACATGTTTAACAGTGAGTCTTGTCAGAGGTAGAAAATCATCTCAACAGGACTTACAGTGCTTCACTGAAGCAGCATTCATATTAGGCTACCCAAAACCAAAACCCAGCAGCTGACAGGAACAAGAGAGAGAACTGACAGTCACGTTCCAACTACATTTTCTACTGACAATTTTTTTTGCAAAAAAAGTGTGCACATGCCTTTTTGTTGTGTTAGCAGAGTTAATCAAAAAGGCAATTCATCATGAAAATGTTAATTCAGCATGGTGTTAACGTCCTGCGGGGAGGCTGCTTAATCTCACCTATTATTGATGTGATGGCTGACAGATGAATTTCCTGCTCTTTGAAGTGAACTTTTGAGTCTGCCAAAAGTGCTGTTATCTTTTTTTCATTTTCTTTTCTCCACCTCCGCTTTTCTTAGGGGCAACTGCCTCTCTGAAAGGCAAGACTCTGAAATACCCTCACAACTTGGCACAGCTTGTCCTGGGACAAAGCAACTTTGGCTTGTTGTTCTCTTTTACTTTGGGGAGGGAACTAGGGAATTCCTCCTTAATTTTATATTTCAAGCTGTTTGTCTCTCAGATCACTACTAAGGCTCAAAGTTTCTGGTCAGTAGAAGCACTGTTGCTGCTGCCAACACATTATGCTTTTGCATAGGCTTTAAGCTCATGGGGGTCTTCTTTCTCATGGGAAATCTGCCTTGGCCAGCCAGCCTCTCATGGGCTGAAGCACTCCTTCAGCATGAGGCCACATATGTTTAGTACCATATGCTGCAGTTGGCAGCTTCTCTGATGCCAAGGTTAGTCCTGTGGTCACTACCTCACTGACTTCAATCATAATATACTAGGTTGTAGTTGGGTCTTCTTCTACTTGCCCTGTACAGTAAGAGGCACAAAAGAGTAGAAGATGATGGTAGAAGTGAGAGCGAGCTGACAGAGGGATGCCAGAGCCTCCTCTTAATTCCTTCCAAAGCAGCAGTAACCTGCATATTTCAATACCTACTGAAAATAATGGAATATTAGTAACTGCACTAGTACCTAAATGAAACTTCTGAAACACGAGTCTTACCTTCACAGAGTATGGGATGAGCACAGAAACAATGACCTCCTTGGGCTTTATGTCTGCATGCTCACAGCCAGCAAGAAACTGATCATTTAGAAGAATCTGCCGTTCACCATCTGTTGGAGGAAACCACGGTCTGTTATTGAATGTGGAACAAGAAGGAAGTATTTCTGCATTGCAGATTCAGATTTCATTGAATCTATTGAAAAGAATATATTATGGACAATATAGCCTATAGTACAGTTGGCTCCATTCAGGATCTAGCCTTAGACTGCAAAATCCTTTGAGTCAAAAGGCCAGTCTTTTTATAATACATGTTAAATAGAAAATAATTCCTTTTGAATACATAATGATAGATAAAACACTAGTATTCTATACTTTCTAGAAAATATGCCTACAAATGCTTATAATATTCAGAAAACCAGGGGTTTGATTGAATGTGGCTACTCGGTTTCTAAAAAACCCAAACCTCTTAGACCATTAAAGCACAGTAAACTTCTAAGAAATTATAAAGCATTGCAATGAGACAGACAATCAATCTTGCACATCTTCAGTTCAAAGACAGTAGAAATTGTTACCAAGATTCTCCAAAGTACCCACAGATCCTTTGTGACAAGGGTGAGACCTGATTGGGTTTGATTACTGGAAGTGTTACTTAAACATGATGAACATGTATACACACACCCCCAAATGCATGACAGTATCAGTGACATCAAGAGAAGCTTCTAGGTGCATGGCCCTGGAAGACTAAACCCAAGTTTTTCTTAAAATGAGACCAACATGACTAATAAAAACAAACAGGGGAGTTACAAGACAAAGTAAACCTTTCTGGTTTAGCAACGTAGCCAAAGACAGTGTAGAAAGGAGCCTTCTCTATCTGTCAGGCCTGCTGACTTTGCTTTCAAGAGATTGCATGATGATGTTCTGCTCATCCAGCAAAGATATTTGACGGAGTGCAAAGCTTACCTTCTGATGCCAAGTTGAGGACAGATTTTCCAACTGATAAGATTGGGTTCAAGTCCCAAGTTGATCCTCTGCTTACAATGTGTCCTCCTAAAGACTTTAAAAAAATAAGGACCTTATTTTTAGGCTTGCTTTTCTTATAATGGAAGAGGTATCTGTATCATAACCTCATTTTATACACTTAAAAGACTGGTTGGAATAACTTTTTTGTATCTTTCAATCTTAAATCTTAACTGAACTTCTACATCTGTACTTTCATATGTGATTTTGTTTATTGTTCCCTTCAAATATTTTGTCTCTCATCATCTATGTGATCTCTGCTGAGAGAGACCAGGTTTAATTTTCTGACCCTTGCCCTCCCAAGAGATGGACATTCCCTTAATTAAAGGAAGAAATACAAGGTGTTGAGGTAGGAAAATTTTAAAGGAAAATTAGGGATAAGATCAGAGATGCCTGGTACATGATGGGTAAACAGCTATGCATTGTTAGTCGAGTATGATAGGCTGCAAGATTTGTGGTCCTTACCAGAGAACTCCACTTTTCTTCTTTGCACAGCTTCTTTCAGTTCTCTGCTCAGCCAGTGAGCAGGGATAGCAGGAGCTTCCCTGGTTAGAGTTTGCTGGAAATTTGCCTCTGCTAACTAGTGTAGGTCTTCCAGCTACTTCATACAACTCTCATGCATTGCAAGGCACGATCCCAGACTCACCCAGCTTTTGTCCATATACTTGTAGGTGACATTCACACAGATATGTAAATAGTGCTGGCTTATTTACTGTCACTGCTGAATACATACCGCCATGCTCCTGATCTGTTCTCCAGCTAGAGTTCTCAGATGTTGCAAGAGAGCTTGATAGATCTTTGTTTTCTCTCGTGGAAGGTTTGGGACTGCCTCCATCAGGATGTCTCTGAGCTGGGCCAAGCAGCACGCAGCTCCTATTATTAGCCCTGAGATCAAATGAGTTTAAACAGTGAAATCACAGTGTTATCATAATAAATGCAATATATAACTGATAAGGCTTCTAGAGATTTGCTTTCGTACACATAAAGTTCACTTAGAGCCTTCTCCTATGTTTGCTGTCTGGGGAAATATGAGATTTGAATAAATATTTTTTCACAGAATAGTTTCATAAATTATCTGTCACCATCAATCATCTCCAGACCATGGGGATCTGACACACTAGTTAAAAGGCTTAGTGGAATGACTGCTACAGAGAGGAAAAACCAAAGTATTCTGTACCAATTAGAGCCAGTGGTTCTTATTTCAGAATACAAAACTCATATTAATTCAGTCACCAATGTCTGTACTGTCACTAGAGGTAACTTGGAGGCTTACCATCATTTGTGCTACTTGCAACATGCATTTCTGGGATCCTAACAGGATGGAGAATGACTGGATGATAGGCATCATGGGGATTTTTTTTTAGTCCTGAAAGGTAAAGTCCAAAACATAATTGGAGATCTCTTAAGAATTAACCACATTCTTTGACACAGAGACTTAAAAGTTCACAACCTTTGTAACTAAGTAGTTTCAAAGTCTTAACAACTTTTTTTTTGGTGTGTGCAGCATCTTGATTATCACATTTTACTGCTTTTACCAGGTCCAATTCATCTGCTTCTTCCTGCAGTTCAAAGGCTGATCTGAAACCCAAAGTCCAATATTCTCTTTCCTGACTCTTGGTCTTAGTTCTTCTGGACCAGTTTCTGGTCCTTTCCTAATTCACATTCAAATTTCAACACTCACCTCAGAGCTATACACAACTCCACACCTGTTTCATCATGTTTCTAGCTACTCAATCCACTTTCCTATTGAGCTACATAATTCCATTGTTCTCTTCTTGTGTAATGTTCTTTTAAAAAAATTAATAATTCCCAAACTTGTTTATACATGTAGTAACTAGATCACCTCATGGCATCTCTGTATAGTAAACCTCAGGTTTTTTATGGCAGTCCTCTTTGCTTTCAGTGACTGGTTAAGAGCCTGATCTGATTACACCAGAAAGCTTTTCCTTGATGTGAAGAGACTTGAAGTCTTTAAGACAAGATTTGGCATTTTATCAAGCACTGCATCATGGGGGTATGCTACTCAACAAATGCAATGCCCTTTACTGGGCAACGTATAAGTAACCCAAAGGTTCTCTTCTGATCTCTGACTTTACTATCCCAACAGTGAAGGCAATATTCTTACCAAATTCCTCCAAACTGCTCAGTCCCTCAAAAAAAGTATACTAACCATTTATAAGAGTTTTTAAAAAAACAACATCCATAATATGCAGAAACTAGCCAGTGCCTAGATATCATAGCTTATGGGGTTGCTGAGCCTTTTCATGGGCATTGTTTACTTTGTGATGCTGAAGCTAATGTGAATGGATGTGAAGTATTTGGCTCTCATCAGTGTGAATGTGTTCTTCCTTATTCACACAAACTATCTTTCTGAAGTTACTGGGAAAACTTAGACATCAGAAATCCTGGGCTCAGGTGATGATGATACTAGTCCTGATCTCATTACTGACATGCTGCAAAAAATCAGAGGAAATTCCTTTGGCCTAAATACCAAAGCACAATCATTGTGGTGAGAGAATGTAGTTAGGATCCCCAGAAGATAAACTGCAAGACTGTGTGCTCATTGCATATGTAATTCCTGTGTCAAACAATATTTTGTCCTTCCATACCCACACTGGTGTTCCCCACAACCAGGGGTGCCTTTGGATACTTGGCTTTCAGCTCCAGAAGCTTCTGCAGGCTAGCAGGAGAAATCCATGTTGTTCTTTTACCATGGAAAACCAGAGTTGTTCTTTGCTGCTCCTGAGCCATTCTCTGTGATGGAAATTACAAAGATTTGGTAATTTTAACTAATGTTAATATAAACTGCCATATTGATAACTAGGACACTGTGTTACGATAGACAGACACTAATGGGACTTTTAATCTGAGGTTCCTAAGTGCTGTATAATGCCGAGCTTTTATCATTAACTATATTATTGCTCAAGAAACTGAGATGAGAATCAACTAAATCACTTGTTAAACAACACACTAAATGAGTGGTAGAGATTATTAAATGAGTGGTAGGAGAAGATTAGCCTTCCATTTTCCTTTCTGCTACTCTGATATTTCTGAAAGACACCCTTTGCTTATGATGGAAACAATAGTGCAATGTGACTGGATTTGTGGGAAACAAGGATGACAATTACATTTGTCTGTAAGGACTATTTTTTTTTCCAAAATATTGTGTCCATGGGATAGTTGATCAGTATTTACATATTTATTCAACAGGAAGTGTTTTTCAGGCACTTCCTGTCTTACAAGACTAAATATGTCCTTTTTTCCCTCTGGGAATACCATATATGTTCTTTTAATATTTGACAAGTGCCAACTGGAATCATGGTTTCAAAATAGGCAAAAGCAATCACTAAGAAACATGTGTTGTTGCAGTCAGTGCAGTGAACAAACAAGCCAGTGGACAAGCCGTAGAACTGTTGCAACTATGGACTAACCTTCAGGGTAAAAGACATGCCTGAAGCACAAGAAAGGACCTAGGTATCTGTGGAACCAGTCACAATCCTAGTGGTGTGGGCAACCCTCCTGCCATAGGAAAATCTGTCACTAACTACTACTGCCTAGATATCTTCACAACTCCACTTCACATGTTTTTTCCAGTACTCCAGACACCTAGAAGATATTCACCAAGCAGGTTTTAATTTCTAAGCATCAAGCTTAATGATCAACCTGTTTAAAGCTACTCAGAGCTTGAAGCAGACTCCAATGAGATTTGAACAAGCTCAGCATAATCAATGCAATGTTGAAGACCTTGTGTCGCTTGGAGAAGCAGTCCGTTCCTCCTGGCAACTCAGTGTGAACACGAGCAGCTGACAGGACCTCCTCTCTAGCTGAATAGCTTTTTGAGCCAGCAGCAGTTAAGACAAGAACTTTAATCCAAGTATAAGAGCTGCAAAGTGTCCATTTAATAGTTGCATTCTTATAGCATTAGTCTCTCACAGGCAGGTCAAAAGAAAGGCAAATCTGTCTTCTACTTCATGGTTTCATAAAGGCACTTATGCCTTGCTATGCATGTTCTGCACTAAGAGGTAATCATTAAATAAGGAAGTTTTCCTCTGTGACAAATGTTTTACAAAGCCAACTGCCTTGCAGAAAATGGCATTCTGTAATGCAGTAACAAACCAAAGAATCATGCCATGTTTTCACAGAACTCAAACGCACTTTTTGTGTCTCTGAGGTGGTTGTGTAATAGCAGCAAGAAATGCCAACAAATATTTGCAGAAGGAGTGCAAACAAGGAAGTTCACAAGACACTGTTGAAACATGAGCGAGGATTTAAAAAACTGGTCTGGTCTGGCTAAGTCCTGCACTACCATTTTCACAGGTCTCTCGCCTCTCTCTGCACATCATGGGCACTTAACACCTCCTTCTTTCAAGCTGCCACCTGTTCTTCTGTGACTTTCCAACAGCTACTGCAATAAACCCTCTTCTTATTTCAAGTTCTTTGCCTTTCCTGTTGACCTGCAGCATTTCCCATGTGTAAATTCAGTCTCAGGTTGCCAGGGTCTATGTACTAGTGGGAAGGAAACAATGAGTCCTGTGGCCACCTGAATCCAGTGGAGACTCATAAGACTGAAAAGATGGAGAAGTTCTTTTAGGAACTTTCAAAAGAAAGTACTGTATTCCACAATCCACCCACCCCCAACGTGGTCCAAAATGAAATGGCTCTGAGTAAGGAATTCTTTTAGGAACAGTCTGGAAACACACTTTTGGTTTTGGGGAAGCAAACTATTTTATGAAAACATGAGTTATTTACAGTAATGACAGCATGTCTTTATCCATATTGAAATGCCTCATTATGTTTGTCTAAAACTGATTGGTTCTGTTTATCTGAAAAAAGATCATTCAGCTTAACAAAAACATAATGCTTTCAACGTCTGCAGGTACTCAGTCATGCTAGTATGACAACGAATGTCAGTAATGCTTACCATTAGTTCAGGAGGAAATATAAATTCCTGTGTTGGATCCATGGGTGGGAATTCTTCAGTATTGCAAAGACCTGAAAGAATCTGCAAATAAATTTGGGGCAAAAAAGGAGAATGACTCTTTTCAGAGTAAGTTGCAACAGATGAGATTCTTTCCCAAAGTGATACTGAGTTTTGACACTTGGGTTGCATTCAAATTGATTTTTAATGTTTAGTTCTATTACACTTATTCACAAACAACCATAAAGACAGGAGACTATCATACTAATTTCTCTTAAACCTTTGCTTGAAATATATCAAGCTTCAAGGAAGATCTTGCAATATTTCCTGACAGTGGGTATAACAAATATGCATCAGCCACATCGGGTGAAATCTCCATTGTGGGAAAATAGAGTGGTGGATAGGCGTAACAGGCCATAAGTTGTGCCTGTTACAGAGCTTTCTGACAGAGTCTGAGAGATAACAAATAATGTAGCAGCCCATCTTATCAGAAAGACTACTTTTCTTCCTAAGGAGAGCCTCTCCACCCTTGCATAAGCATTGAAAGAACTGCACTCCAACAGCACACCATAAAAATTAGCTTTTCCTACTTGTTTACAGATGTCTTTTTTTCTGCTGAGGCCTCTTGTTGAGGCTATGCATCTTCTGAGCTTTCAGAAGCTTACCTGAAAGCAGACTCTGGATATGCTGTGTTACCAGCACTGGTTAGTTTTTTTCTGCCTCACTGATATATTTTCAGAATCAAAGTCTTATCAGAGCAGATAGCAACAAGTCTCAAGCACACTGAGCAGGAAAAGAGATTGACATATCCAAGCCTGAAGTCTCTTATCCCTTTCCAAACAGTCATTATCTGAGCAGATTGTGGCCATGGTAAGTATAAGAACTGTCTCTGGATGAACTAGTCTAACGGCTCCACTGATGAAAAGGCAAAAATTCTGTCTCTCCCTTGATTTTCACAATATTTAGGCCCCAGCTATTTAACCTGGATGAAAACAACTAAGAGGAATGGAAATCAGTGAAAGCAAAATAAGACCACACCCAAAGCAAGACCTGTTTTGTAATTGGCAACTGCTGCATTATCAGGTTCATGCTTCAAAAACAACCTTGGCAGCAGCCAGCCAACAATTTTCAGTTCTTAAAGGGCAGAAATGATACACACATGCATAAATGTACACACACATCTAGTTACACTTCTTGGGCCCTAAGGTTTTTCACTGTTAAAACAAGTTCTCCGATCTCAAAGACATTTTACTTTAGGAGGTTCTTAACCTTATCAGTCAGAGGAATTTTACCCAAGGAGTTAAATTCCTTATCATGAAGCAAGATGGAGTCATACTAGGGAACTATGGCCTCTTCTTGTAGGTGGATGAAGACAAGTTCTGAGATGCACACAGAGAATGAAGGACCTTTCTGAAAGCTCACGTCTACTGGAGTTCTCATGTGTACCTTTATACATAATAACTGTGGAATCTTTGTCAGAAGAAACACAAATGAGGTAACCTGGGGTTTTGTAATGTGCATATGTACAGTGACAATGTATATTTTGAAGTAATAACAATGCATCAATTACTATAGAATGCAGAGTATTAAGACACTTCTTCCCTGAAGATCCTGGAGCCACTAATGAACATTAACACTAATGAAAGGCTTTACTAGAACAAACTGACATTGCACAAGAATAGCTTTGTTTCATCTTCAGGAACTCAGAGCTGATGTCTCAAGCACACAGAAATGAGCAATGCTGATTGCAGCAGAACTTTCGTAAGGGAGTTCAACTTCACATCAAGACCAACTTTTTTAAGGAAGGTATCTCTGATCAACTGTTTTCTTCCCCACAAAACAAAGTAGACTTAGATGTTTAATATAAAGATCTACTCTCACTAATCTCATTACATAGGTCAAACCTATCTGCATTCTGACCATGCAGCAATGCATATACCTGTGCTACCTTTATGAAGCATGGAGAACACAGAGCATAGGCTAAATGCCCAAGGACAGAAAAATAGCTGCTTCCACAGCTCAAGGTGTCACTTTTCTACAAATTTTATAATGCAAACAGGAGAAAATGTCAGAAATGTAATGTAACCTACTTGACGCCCTGCAGAAGATGAACATACACATTCTTCCTGATCCAAGCAACATTGCCCAGTTCCTCTGAATTGGCATGTTGACTCCTAAAGAAAACATATATAAAAGCAATGAGGCAGTTTGTGATTTACTTTTAAATTAATGTTTTGATCTTTCCTGCTCCAAAGCAGATCTTTTTTTGGTCACTTGAACTTGCTCCAGGAGACCTGTCAAACTATAGAGCCCCTAGGAACAAGTTGCCTTTAGGTACCCAAGCATTTCATAAATGGAAAAAGCTCAATATTACTCCAGTGGTACCTGGATCAAGTCAACAGAACTGATGCAAAGGATTCTTAAGCATATTGAAAAGGTACATGTAAACCTAAAGTTATTGGCAGTTTAAGTGCCCAGCACATTTGAAAACCAAAGTGCCAGATTTTCCAAAGGCTCTACCAAAAAGAATTTGCAAATGAAGCTAGATTGCAAGTAGATTGCACTGACTTCAAGGAAGCTCAGTGATTTCAGATACCACCACCTGTCCCAAAATGAGAAATAAATTTGAAAATATTGACCTACCCCTGCAAAAGATGTGCAGCTGTCTATAATTGGCCTGTATCCCGTGCAACGGCACAAATTACCTGAAATAAACAATACAATAATCAATCACAAGAAACCAGAACAACATATGGGAGCACCAATTTACTTTGGAATGGTATGGCATCAAATTTGTTGGTAAGAAATGCTGAAATTTATGTCCCTACTCTCCAATGAGCAAAATTACATCTGTAAAAACAAGAAATATTACTTTAATAGAGATTATGACTTACAAAATTAATTGTTTTAAAGGTAATTTCTAATAGTAAGAATTCTTTTATTTATTTTTTACAAAATAAAGTTACGAAATGCATCCGATAATAAACACTATGATTGCTATTACCACTACAGTCTTTGGGTTTTATATTCCAATCAAAAAATCTACTGCCATCCATCGCTATTACCATTTTCATATACAATTAACAGCAGCAGTGAATTCTCTACTGGAATTTCTTTCACTTCCCTCATGAAGTGGGAGGGGTCACTTATTTTGGGAGTTATAGGAGTGTTAGCATACTTGGGACTAGAAAATTAATTTAAGTTGCTCCACCTATTGTAGTATATCTTGCTTGAAGAACAGTAAAGGTTTTGGTAGGCCAAAATGTCATGTAATGTATTTCCTCAGTAACTGTTCAAATCTGTGTTAGATACTTCATATTACTGGTAGGTGAGTACTTACACTGCAGAGAACACAGAACCTACTTCTTCACTCTATCCATTGCAACAGTGTACTCGTATTGCGGCATACTGAAGCCGCTGGTGTATGATGGCTATAAGCCAGCCTGTTCCAAATGCAGGGATTTTCAGAAATATCTAGCCAGTGCTAAAGGCCACTGTGTATCCCATTTGAATTCTCCATTGTGAACCATCTTTCTGTGATTTTGATATGTCCTTAAACCACCATGGCTATGACAAAATACTACTCTGGAACATTATCTACTGCTCTTTGAGTCAAATCATACTTAAGAGCTTGGAAATCAAACCTTTATCCCTTTATTACACTTTTTATATTTACTGCCTGAAACCTACCATCCAGAGCAGAAATTATCTGCTCCATGGAAGGTTCCACATGGTTTCTCAGTAAAGCATAGATGGACATCACCATTCCAGGGGTGCAGAAACCACACTGAGAGCCATGGCACTTGGCCAGCCTTTCCTAGAACAAAACACAACAGACCCTGAATCCAGGATATGGTTTCACTGGTTTCTGAATAGCAATCTTCAGATATGTCATCTACAGGCCAGTAGCAGCATTTTGACTACCCAACTATGACCATTCATGAGGAAAATGCTCAGAGCAATCACCTAGTTGAAGGATAATCATCGCTCCTGTTTAGATCCTCATAATCCTAATTCCTTGATATGAGAACAGAATAGAGCCCAAGACTCTCAGTTTAGACGTTAATAATTTGTCAAATATTTCTAACCATGAAAACGAGCACACTGAACAACTGCTTGATTGGAGCCCCAGCACAGACCAGTCCCAGAGTCAAGACTCTTGGAAAACAATATTGAGAAAAAAAAAGAGGATGTTCAGAAAATGCCGGTAAATCTATGTGGTCAGACTGTGCTTTTCAGGGATAGGACAGAGTGGAAAAACTAAAGAACTACCTAATTCAAGGGAAATTTCTGGCTCACAGGGAAAAATGTGTTTAATTTAACAATTATCAATCTGGTTGCAAGCTGGAGTCACTCATGCCTTATTACAACATACAAAACATGTTGTCCTCAATGAGACGGCCGCACGCCATATTCATGGGTAAATGAAACTGACTGCTGGTCTTTGTGCTTGCCTATCCCCTTCTGAAAGCTGTCATCCTACATGGCATAGAGCTGGATAGCCCTGTGATGTGGAGAATGTGATGTGCTCCCTCCATGGTAGCACGTTAGGAGGAGCTTCTTCCTACATACAGGACTAAACACAATGCAGCTACTGCTGTGTTAATTCCCCAAAATACCTGTTCATCTAAATATAAAAGACCAAATTCAGAGTTTCCAGAATCCCTTCAGAGACTTTACACTGCACAGACTCAAAGTACCTTTTCACAGATCCCAACTTCATTACAAACATAGTACATGATAGTCTCATTATCTGGCAGCACAACATTGTCCGGTTTACTCTCACCTGAATTGGATGAATCCTGGTTTTAATGCTTCCAACTCCTTCCACAGTAGTGACAGCAGCACCATGCAGTGAGCACATGGGAAGAAGGCAGGAGTTGGCAGGACGATGTCTTTGAGATGTGAAGGAGAACAGTAGTGTTAAACAGCTTTGTCACATGGGTCCACAGAGGAAGAAACAAGGGATATATACTCAAGCTAATATAGAAATACTCAGATTAGGCAGAAAGAGATAGGAAGAAGGATATGCAAGCATACAAAATCCTGTACTTGCACTGTGAGCATATGAATCCTACTTCTACAACTGGTAACTCAGGCATTAAGCGGTAAGATTTTCTAATTAAAGAAGTGGCAAGTTTAGTTAAAAAAAAGGACTATGTATATTGGTTCAATCCAAAGTCTAGAGCCAGAACTGAAGAAGTCAGACTCCGGTTGTTTCAAGTGGAACTCCTAACATTGCTGTGGGCAAAATTGTACAATTACAATGTATTACATCTATTGTGGAAGTCCATGGAGATTTTATCAATAATTACATGAAATACCTCGTGAAGACTTGATAACAGAGGCACACCCTCAAATAAGCACAAGTGAGGAGAGGCGGATAACAAAAGGGCTGCTGAAATCTCAAATCATAAAGAACACAATTTAAAAACATAATTTCTCCAGAAAATTAGTGTTGGAGTTATTAAAATTATTTTTCCCTAAAGACTGAAGAGAGAGGATCTAAATCTCTGTTTCTGCATGACAGTGAGTTCAACCCCATAATCACATTTGTAGAGGAAGGTTACAGGTAAGGCTTTTAAATATGTACCAGAACTCCTCAAAAATCCATCTATAGAAATAGAAAGAAACCAAGTATCTCCAGATGAAGGTCAGTTTTCTCAAAACACTAAATTACTCTTTCCAAATATCACTGTGAGGATACTGTATCTGCTTGGCAACTGGATCATATGAGGATATCATCACAGTACAGGCACCACAGCTTCCTATTCCACAGCCATATTTTGTACCTGAGAGACGGACTGCAAAGATGACAGTTAAAGAAAAAAATTACAACATTCAAAAGTTGGGATGTTCTGATCAGATAACTATAGAGACAATAAAATGTTTACAAGATAGATAAAAATAGAGATGAGAAGGGTAAGGACAGAGAGAGAAAAATTATTGAGGCAGACTTCCAGTACAGAGCTTTTCAGTCCCTACAGTCAGTCAATACCTGGTAAATTCTGAAAAGACTGAAATCAGGGCCCTGTAAGTAGGATGGGTTGAAAAATACACATAGGTCCACTTATTAGTCTTACTCATAATATTTTCCTAATTCTTACCCATTATTATCTGTATCTTGCATTTGCAAAACAATACCAGTAGATCTCGGTATGTTTCCAATGCTGCTTCCTGAACAACCAAGGAGTATAGTAACTTACAGTGGAGCACAATACCCAAGCACACACCTCTAAAATCTGTATGGAAGGACTCCCTTCATTATGTGCCTCCTACACTGGGATGACCTATATGGAACTGTATACTGGCTCCCCCTTCAAATCCTGATCCCCTCTTTCTGGTGTTGCAGTGCTCTGCAGAGCTGTGGAATCTACCATTCCCTTTCATTTTAGCTCCTTATCTGAATGACACATAGTCCTTTTACTCTTCCCACTGGGTGTGTGCATCTGCATACATTTTGCTTAGGTACTAGATGATGTCTTCCATTTGATTTCACCATGTTTCTAGATTTCTTTAAACTCAGTGCCAATGTAAGCTAATAAAAAAAAAAAAAAAAGCTTTCCACTACTGCCCCTCTCCAGTTAATCCTTAAATTAATGTTGGTTTTCTTCCAGCATAGAAGGCTTTCAACAGCAAAGCTACACATACTTGCTTAACTCAAAACCTGCATGGCAGCTTCTCAGCTGGGATAACTGCCACTGAAGTAAATAGAGCCCTGACAGCAGTTGGCAACCTGAAGAGTCTCGAATGACAGAAAATAAAGATAACAACATAATGAAATAAGCTTATGCAAAAGTCTTTGAAGGATTGTGGCCTAAATATTTACTATGAAAGTGGTTCTTTGTTGATTCCTTCAGTTAGTATTGTCATCACAAATACACTGAAAGGTTTTAAATGCTTTGGGCAGTTTTAGAGAAGATTTGGGCTGTATTTAGAATGGTTACACTAGAATTTTAAAATGTTATACCCACATAACTAACACACATAATGCACATACTGCTCTGGATTGCTTTGCAAATCTACAATACAAGGTGAGCTATTTCTAGTTATTGTTCTGTTTATATTCGTTCCCAAATAAACCCAAATAATCTTAATCCACACTTGCAGTAATTTACAGAATTATAGAACTCAAAAGTTGAAAAAAAGGATATGGTTCTTTCTTAGATAATGCAACAGCAGTTCTTCAGGATCTGCCTGCCTCTCTGCTACCTACATTATGAAATAAAGAGACTATGCATTAGAGAGGGATCTTATATAATTGTCTCACAAGGATTAACTGATACAGAGATGCAGCGATTGTGGATTAATGTGGTGTGTTTGTTCAGCAATAGTTTGTTCAATACTTTCTGTCATTTGATCACAATCAGCAGATAAATAAATGAATGGGTCAGAGTATTGGTTAAATACATCTTTTTATAGTTACAGAAATGATATTTCAGTCAGAGAACTGAAAGGGAAGAGAACCTGAGTAAGCACTGAGAAGATGAGAGTAGAAAGAAAAGTGGTTTTGGACTAAATCCTTTGTTGATTCTTCTCAGCACGAAACAGATATCCCTCAATTTTAAAGCCACTGATCTGTCTGTGTAAAAACTATGTATTTTTACCTCATTGAAGTTGATAGGATTAATTCTTTCATTTGCAGGAACCCATCAGTGTAAAAGCAGAGAAAATCTTAGTATAAAAAGAGCAGGGACAATATATAACGAACTATATTTTCAATGTAATGAAGTTTAATATGCATGAGTGGGGCTTATGCAGGCCTTGCTTTAGTCTTGTCTCACAAATGTTGCTGTATCATCCAAATGCTTCAGCTTGTTGGAGACAAGATCATACAATCTTTGAAAACATTGTTTTAGGACCCACTGCTGCAGAATGAATTGAGATTGAACACCTCAGGCTTCTCTCAACAGTTTTGCTATAGTGGCAGCATTTCCAGTTTCCCGGGTGTAAGACAACATGAACTAGTTCAGGAATTTACTTGGAACTGGGGAGTGAAATAAGGTTTCCGAGTATGTATGTAAACATAGTTGGCATGTAAAGACAGCTAACATAAGAGAAAAAAAAATAATTACTTTTCCTTAATTCACCTGGTTAAAAAGACAGTACTCACTCTCTAGAGTATTAAAATGTTTACCAAATGGCTGAAAAATATCTCAATAGAAGAATACATGGCAAGGTTGTTACGCTTGTTAGCTTTTCAGCTAAGAAATAAAATTCCTTTATTTCAGCTTATAATGTGTTTTTTAATAGGAATTCTTATTCACTTTATCTACAAAGTAAGAAAAGATGATAAAATGTCTTTGAAAATGTAATGTGAGCATTTGGCATCAGGAACAGAAAAAAATTAGCTACTTATTTTCCTTTGATAACTGAAACTAATTTTACTAGTGATGTATTTATGCCATCTGCATCAACTTTAGGACCATATTAGTATAAGCTTTTAGTAACTAATTAGTTTAATAACTAATCTCATTAACTTAGTTAACATCTAACTAATTATAATTCTAAAAATTCTCTGATGTGAGGGGTGTTACAAAATCATTCAGACTATATTACAAGTGGGGTAGAAGGCAGGATGCTATAAGGAAGAGATGATTATCCATGAATAAATTGCTGCTCCAGAGTAACAGCTTTCCCGAATAGGAACTGAAAACAATAAAGCACTACTGTTCAAAAAAAAAGAAAGGAAAAAAAGAAAGGTATTAAAAAACTTACCTTCCTGCCATTCACAAAAAAGACAAGCTCATCTGATTGTTGGGGACAAGCCATACTCTTGCATTAAAATCTGAAAAATAAAGCCTTACACATCAACAGAAAATAAACCAATGCTGTCAGGTCCTAAATGTCACTGGGGTTTGCTTTTCCCCTGCAGAATTTATCTTCAGACTGAGCGTCAAATTAAGTAGATGGGGAGGAGCCAGTGCAATGTATGCTGTTTCTCAGCAATTAATGCATGTTCAGATGATAATGCGTGAAACTTTTAACTCCTCTCTGGTGAGCTGAAATAATCTGGAAAGAATTTGAGGCCCTCTAATTCTAACCAAGTCATTTAAGAGAGAAAGCATGTAACTGTGAAGGAGGAACATCTGAGTCTGAACTACAACTTCCAAGCCTGGGGTTTTTTATATTATCCAGTAACCAATGATATCAGAATACACAGGAATGCCTGAAGCTAGAGCCCAGGACATGCAACGTTCCCCACTTCTGTGGATGTCAAACACTAAGTCTTGGAGCTATGCTTCTCATTTTAGCTTGTCACTGACCCAAATGTTTTTCCTCCAGACTGACTACATTTTAACAAAATCAAGATCCCTACTATACAGACACTTAAAATTTCCTTCTTGGTACTCTTGTGCCATGACAGCTCTGTACGCTGACTGCTGTGGGTGCCATTATAAGATGGCCATACTCCATATGCACCATGATATTAGAAAGAGAACACCCCAATCCTGATTTGGGATTCTGGATTCTGATGCATTTCTCTGGTTGTGCATCCTAGAAACAAGATCACTAATCTTAAATGCTTTATTAAAGCTGGCCTTTATTTTTTTTCCTCTCTCTCCCAAAGCAGACACAAATCTCCATTTGTGTGCATACATGTCTTCTGTTTCATTTACCATTTTTACATTTTACTGCAAAGGTTGCTGTATTTCAGAGTCAGCATAAGCTTGCAGCACAAAGTAGTCAGTCACAGATTTTTTTACCACTCCCCATCAGAAGGAAAGAAAATGTCCTCAGCAGAGACATGCTGCTTCTTTTGTATTTTAGCTCCTAATGTATGCCTGAGAGCTACCATATTGTGAGCACTGACGCCATGTCAGTCACTAGGTCCAGCCAAATGCAGCACTGCTGCAAGACTCCACATGTGTTGTGGGTACAATGATACAGATTTAAAAGGCCTAAAAAGAGAAAGAACCTGACCTGATACTACAATTTTTCAGTCCAATATCCAATTTTCAGAGTACTAGGCTTTCAAACCAGGATGTAGCACTTATGGTGGGTGTTCAACCTTACACACACAGGGAATGGGAGTGCTGAGGGTACATATTTATAGAAACACTTCTTCCATGAAGAAAACTTAGTAGAAAGAGTTCTTCTCAACCATCTCCAGTTTGGGTGTTTCTGTACAGTGCACTGTAATGTCTCAACAGCCACCTGACACACCAGTGCCTTAAAGCCCTAACCTTTCTGCTTATCTAGCCCTTGGGGTCTGCATATCTTAAACAACATTAAAAGCACAGCAAATAAAATCTACTTAACACCTGTACAGTCTAAGAAAAGTTCTTTCACAATACCCCATGTAGCCATAGTTTCATCTGTCAGGATGTTTAATTGGTGATATTTCTAATTTCATGAAGTTTTTCAGTCCCCTAAAAGCTTACTATGTTTCAGCCCCCAAAAACCCTCAAAATCCCATGTTTGGTACATAGATTCTACTGAGACAACCAGACAACAGTGCCACTTCTAACAGAGCAGGGAGGAATCTTTGTCAATAACAACTTAGAAATACCAACAAGCAGATGTGTGATCTGCACTGTGGAAAACAAAGTGAGGGTCTAGAACATGATGAATCCCTGGAGTACAAACACCTCAGCACTGTAGGTGGGGAGATGTCATTGCCAGCAAGGGTTTGGTGATGATTTTTAACAAGATTTGACTTGTCTGGAATTAACCAGCACCTGTGTTGATGCATGGTACACAGAAGGCCAACAGACAGTGCACCTTTCATGAGTTCAATATAACTATATGCTCTCCGTTTCAGCATATCCCAGACTTTATCCACGTTTTGGAGCTGTTATTGATACAGAGTTGTGAGCTGTCATTAACAAGCTTATGCAGTGAAACTAAGTTGTTTCAAATCAGAAAAACTAATTATGGCAGCAGCATTTACATTTAATTTTATTTATTAACTTTCTTACAATATATAAAAGACAAAGTAATCAAAGAAAGAGAAGAAAAAGAAGTAAAAAACAATGTGGCTTCAGCTGCCTAAACTACATTTCTAGATAATTTGCTGTAACCTGCCTGGTCTCCAGTTGCTATGTTGTATCTTCCAGTCCTATGCTCTCCTACGTATCTGCTATCTTTTGACCTCTTAAAATGGCCTAAACACCTATGTTTTTAACAGCTGAATTTTACCTACTCATAGTAGTTAGAGACAAATTGAAACAGCAAATATTTCCTATGTTAACAGACAATGCAAAACCTGTTTAAACTACTCACCTGAATCACCATCACAGATAGAGTATCAACCCATAAAATGGATGGAAAGCAAGAAGAGAAAATAGCCTGTGGAAAACTTGAGAGACAGTGCAATATCAAGAACCTTCAGGTACACATGTCAAACAAATTAGAGTATTTATTTTAATTGCAAATGGCAGTCTTCATGTCTCTGGAGCTATCTGACCTACAAGTATCTGGAAGAGCAATCACCACCCTCCCCAAAAAATAACTGATTCAAAGGTTCACTGAAACCACACATTGAACATACAACCTACCAATTTACCCTGTTCTACTTTCTTACCAAATTACCTGCTGCAATATTTCAGGTGCTACCTCAGATACATCCTCATACAGAAAATACACTTTTTTTAGTGAGTCAACAGAAGGTATCCCAGAACCAAGTCCCAAATTCAAATACCACAGAGATTTGGGTATTTGTGTGTATTCAGAACTAAAATCTCAGCTTTGCACATCAAGATAAGGAAAAGCTCAAGTTCTCAGACAGTTCAATATCATGGATTCTGATGCCAGAATCTGAATATTGTGGCCAGAGCTTTCCTAATATATTAACTTTGATATATTCTATGTAATTTATTGGTCTTGTCTTAGGTTACAAATATATACATCAAATTTGTTAACACCACAATTCCTGCTACCACTTAATTCAATGCTGCTTTATATTTTTCTGTTTTCTCCAGCTGTTACCACTTTGGAGAGCTCTTATCCCACTGCACCCTAGGCAGCATCAAATGGCTGGTCTTTGTAGACCTTCTTTTGATCTCATTCTATTTTACCATCTTCTTTATCACAGAAGTGGCTGAGAGTGGGAGAAAGCTCTTAACTGTACATTCATGGCTCAATATAGTCCTCAGCACAGGATGAAGCACTGCTTAAGAATCCTTTCCATAGACAGGCGCATCCAGTCTCCTATTCAAAGCACACTGAACTCCATGTGAGTTTTCCCATTCAGTTCAGAGGCTTTTGGCTTGCTCCCTGAGAAAAATAAAGCTTCTGGGGGAAATTACAACTAAGTGACTCTTCCAGTGTTTGGGATAGAGTTTATCTCCTGTACATGTCAAGTCAGTCACGGCAATTTGCCTGGCATAGGAAAAGAAAAATTGTAACTCTTGTTTCTTGCATGTTTTTAGCACAAAGATGCCTGTGCCAAAATAATCTGAAGAAGCTTTATTACAAATTAGAGCATCACTTCCGATCAAAAAGGGACTGAATCCAATAAACAAGGTTGCCATTCAACAGTAAAAGATCTCTGCACTCAAATCCCTCACAAGACTCAAGTCTAAATTAGAAAATTAGCTGAAGGCATTAGAAGACATTTATCATATGCTAAGTAATAAATGGTTGTAAGGTATCTAACAGACTTTTATACTTCATCCTAACTTTCTTCTCCTGCAGCATTTGACCTGACTTGTTAGCACATTTTTCTTGTTGAATATATATATACGCTTCAAATGCAGGAAATTAACTTCTAGCTGCTAAATGCAGTAATTTAGGTGGTGTAATGAATATACTGCATAGAAAATGAAGATATGGATAGAAGATGTAATATGCATATTTTTGATAGCTGAATCTATTCTGAAAAACAAGAAAATATATTTATCTGTGCATTGATTAGTATTGTTTGGGGCAGTAGATCAGTTTTTCATTCCATTCCATTCTGTTCATGTCTTGTGCACTCTGGTTTGCCACACACAGACACAGATCCAGGAGTAGAAGAAGCAGTTTCATCATTTGTTATCTAAGAGAACAAGCAAGAAATAAAGACTGACTCATTAATGTTATTTGACTGGCAAGCTTACAAAACTACACTTATGGGCCTCCAAATCACTCAAAAGAATGCTATATGGAATATGGCTGGACGGATGGTCAGTTATCACTGACCATCTGGGCCAAACAGGGATGGTGAAGCATGGTCTCTGCACTGTGGAACTCACCTTCTGCAAGCTCATGTGATGACAGTGAGTCCATGAATCTACTGATCTGGGAGCCAATGATGACCCATCATGACCACAGAAATACTGTGGGACTAATCTGTGAGAGCTCAAGAATTTCCATAGCAGGGCCTCAGAGGTTCAGGGCACAATATGGATTTGTATCCTGGCAAGGACCTAGCTCTCATGGATGTTGGAAACTAAATCAAAACTTACAGAGAAAAACAATTGTAACAGCAGCGGAAACAGGACGACAACATACAGTTACAAAAGATATGGAATATAAAGGATTTGCATTATAAGAAGTGTATTGCCTCATTTATTTTTCTTCTGTATCCTTTTGTTAGCTCCAAGTTAATTGTTTTATCTCCCAAAGAGTACTGGGCATAGCAAAGAGTACCAGAATGAAGCGATAGTGTCAGAGTGCAAGTCACTGGGGGAGAACACCTGGAGGGACACTACAAATGCTCAGAGGCTGATCTAGTATTCACTGCATGTTGGTAAGAGGAGCTATTTAATCTTCTATGGGGTTTGACATACAGAAGAAACAAGGAGGCTTCAGAGAAGGAAGAGACTGTAAAAATTATATAAATTTCAAAGGATAAAGAATCAGGGAAATTCCAGTACTATGCTTGAATGCCATTTGTTGGAATAACTTGTGTGAGTGAGATCTGTTCCCAGACATTTCAATTACAAGCAGACTTCAAAGGACAGAGCCATGTGATATTGCTGTATACAAAGTACGACCAACTGGAGACATCATTAGGCACCGCACCACTCAAGAGTGCCAGAAACAGCACGCACTTCTACTCAGAGATGCGCAAAGAGACCCTTCCCCCACCTTCCTCTTACCATCTCAGTAAAGTCATCTGCACAGCCTGCCCGTATTTGTTCGGCAGTCAGGGGGCTGTTCAGTACAAAGGTCTTTTTCAGTCCTCTTTCATTCCTCACACTAGTTATTGCATCTCTCAAAGCGAAGAACACAGAGCATCCCAAGAAAAGTCCTGCCTCGCCTATCCCCTGGAAAAAAACAAGAAGTTAAATGGGTGTAGGTTTTGAGCAAATGAGAGGAATGTCATATCAATATCCAGTAAATGGCTTAAAAGTCAGTGACTCAAAAAGTGTTGTTTATCTTTAAGAAAGTTTATCTTAGATTTAGTGGAAGCAGGCTTAGACCACACCAAGTCTTCTGTTGGTAGCTTCTTCCAGTTTGTCAAAAACACTGACCTCAAATATTGGCTATTAATTTTAGAATATTTTTGGCTCATTGCTAAAGTGGAATTTAGAATAACCACCAGTCAAAATTAAAACTATCAAACCCAGGTACAGATACTACTAAGAAACAAAGCCTGAACTCATGATAACTCTCTGTGCACAAATACTAGTGATCTCAGCAGGCTTGACATCCTCTCACTGGTTCTGACCTAAAATTCGTATTTGTTCCGTATCTCAAAGATAGGTCAAATCCACCCTTAGTCCATCCTCCTCTCAGTGCTGTGGTACTGAACATTTTAATCTGGACTGTGTTGTTTTGCTTACCTTGGATGCATAGATGGCATAAGGATTTTGGGAAGATGACAGCAGGGAAACACTGAACTGCTCTGGAATGTCACAAACAGCAGGGATCTTATACTGATCTGGGCCCCGAGTGTACAGGACTCCTTCTGGAGAGTACTTTAATTCCTCCATTGTGTACAGACCAATGCCTTGCACAAAGGCACCTTCAATCTTTAAATAAGAAAAGAAATAGCATTTAAGATCTCATGTTTGTTAAAATGGGCAGAACTTTGGCAAACACTGATTTGTATCACTTGCTGTTAGAAGATAATTTTCCTTCCTGTTTGCCTAATGGGATTATTCAACGTTTTGATCCTACCGTGATATGAAAAGCTTTCACACTCCTTTCTTGTGCTAGGCAGACAAACGCTTTCATGAAGTGACAAGATTTTGGACGAGCCTTCAATGAGGAAAGGTGTCCTCACAAATGGGGAAGGCAGGTCAAATGACAGGAGAATTTGGAGACTGTAGGTCTCAAACAGAATTTAAGTCCAGCAGGTAGTGGGCATATATAAATAGAGGCAGTGCTACAGATTGACACTGGGGTAAAATTGAAGCTTCACTTATATCTACAAAGCTCTGACACCAATTCAAATGGGGCAAATCTACAAGTAAAGGACCTTCTAATACGATCTATTAGTTACAACACTATCTAGTATGAAATTAACCTTTGTTGAAGTAATGAGATAATCTTCACTTCAGATAAGCCTGTCAGTGTAACAGAAATAAGACAGCAAGAAATTCTTGGTACGTACCACATACCTGTCCTATATCCACAGCTGGGTTTATGCTGCATCCAATGTCCATAACGATGTCTGTTCTGAGGTTCTGTCAATAAAATTCAAATGCAAATTACTGAGAAAGATGGTAATCAGCAGAGGTATTAGAATATAATGTAGATTAGATTTGGTATTCAGTGGTAGATAGATAGACACCAAGATAGACACCCCTCAGTGTACACATATGGAAGGCATGTGAACAGGACAGTATGACATTTAGCTCTCTATGAGGTCAAAAGCCTGGGAAGAGACTATTCAGCTCTGCTATAATTTGTTTGCTGGCAAGCAGGGAGAGAACAAGCAAGGAACATGTCAGATGTCTGCCATAACCCAAAAAGTGAACCCACATGGCATTAAACCATGTGCCAAAAGCTAGTTAACATTGCACAGCTTTCAATCTACTCTGCCTGTAATTTGCATTTGAAATATTTACTATCATGTGGAGACAGGTGGCATTAATGCAAAGCCTGAATGGTGATCCACCGATACAGACCTCATTCACAAAATTTACAAAACTTCTGACATGCAGTTATTACCTTGTGATCTCCTGTTAGACAGTTAATTTCAACCTCTGAACAAGCAGCTCCATAAAGAAAATATGTGAATGGCTGTCCTTCCCCTTTCTCCCAATCCATGTTTTCATTGTAACCTCTGGTAGGAGAAGCAAAGTCCACAATAAGAAAATTAATGAATGCTTGCATAATTTATACAAAATTTAACAGACATGGAAGCTATTTCAGTTCAGGGGAGTCTATAACCAGCATAAACACAGAAATGTACTAATAAAGAAATGATAATCAAGTAAATACAAATTTAAGGCAACAGTTAATGAGGTAACAGCACATAAGGGAATTCATAAAAAGGGAGGAAAACTGGTCAGGACCCAAGAAAGAGTAATTTACAAGAGATAAATGAAAGACGAATTATAGATACTTGATATAGAATGAGCGGAATAAAACCCTAAACATTGAAATAAAGGTGTAATTACTCAGAATGAAGGGGGACTGAGGAGACTATAGTAGTCAGGACTGATGGAGTAAATTAACAGACACAAGAGGATAGTGAAAAGCAGTTATCTCCCAGCCATGTGAGCTATGTGTCCAAGACATATTTTCTGACCATATAGACTGAAATGTTTTTATGAAGATATTTTAAATTATGCCCTGTATAATTCAGGACACTGAACTCTGCATTGTAAAAGAGATACACGAAATCCACTTATTCAGCTTCTAACAACCCATCTACCTCAGCTGGCTTTGAAATTCTTGGGTGTGGAGAAATTCTTGGATATATCATTGCATAAAAACTAGATCAATACAGGATTTGAGGCTCAGGGATCTACAGATCGTTTCATCCTCCATTAGATGACAATAGCAAAGTATGACTGTTGTTCATTGCTCTGGAGGTATCACTATTCCTAAAAGTCTGCATAAGCAGAAAGCATACTTGAAAAGAATTAACATCAGGAAGTGACATTTTGTCTGGGTTTTTCTGGGCCTTTTAAGTAAGTAAGGATTTGCAAAGTGCCTCTTTAGCTTACTCCAGACTATGTGAATACCTGAAAGGTTGCTATAAGTAGGTAAATACAGATGAAGAGAGAGAAAACATAAAGCACAGCAGTATAAGAAAGCTTTTCTTTTAATCCCACTCATGTTGTAACAGGAATTTGTACTTTCTGGTTCTTTACAAATACCGTGAAAAAATGAAAACAAAAAGGACCACAAGAGAGAGCAGTGGGAACAGTGTTTTACTATTTCATAAACAACACGTTGTTATGAATAGATCTATATCTAGGAGTATATATGATAGGAATTTTCTGAGTCCAGAAGCAAAGTGGCCAAAACAGTGACTCCAAAACTATGGTCAGTGAGCAACCCCAGTTCTCATGTGAGCACTAAGTCCCACTCCAGATTTCACTGGTGCTTTCACTGAGTTACTTGATATTACCTGAAGTAGCCAGTAGCTGAAAGACTCACGCTCTGTTCAAAAGCTTCTTTAATCTGTAAAATATAGCAGTGTTTGTGGTAAACCATAGGAGTCAGAAAGGAACACAGCATACAGATATTTCCTTATTCTGTAGTTCAATAGAAATGGTTTGTCTTTGTCAACTAAACAGGTCTGGTTGATAAGTCACTGAGACAGAAGATCTTCATTACCTATTTGCACAAAAATGACAGTAGAAAGGATGTAGAAAGTAGAAAGGTCTTTGCAGCATTCTTCCGACAGTGGTGACAGTATTAAGTCCCAATCTATTTCCTTTAAGTGATTCTCATGTTAGATTTACTCAGTTTCCATGTCAAGAAGTTTTTTATTTTGTGTTTAATGACTGTAATTTATTGTATACACAAGATGTAAAATGACCTCTCTGCATATATTAACACACTGTCTTAGGTCAGCCATTTCTGCTAATATTTTGGGTGTGTCTGAATTATTCAAATTAATTTTGGCACCTATTAGAGGGGAACTGGATTTTATCTTTGCATACACAGCTGCCAGTTTTCAAGCTACCACATGCATTCCAACATTATTTGCTATTGCTAGGAATTTCTACTGCCAAGACACCGTGTACATTTTCACGATGATTATAGTATTTAATCACTTGAGAAGAAACACCCTGGTGTACTGGATCCATCCCCAAGACCGGGATTGTCCTTTTCATTAGATATTCAGCAATACTGGATAAGAAGACATAACAAACAGGTTTCCTTTTAACTTGTAAATATATAAAACCATATTCTTAACCATATCTTCATAAAATAGTTGATATCTCAGGATAAAGCTTTTATTTAAAACAAAATCTGTTTATAGACCTAAAATTCTCTTCCATTTATGTGGTTAAGGGCTATTTCTATAAACGGCTTTTCACCATTTCTGTACTTCTACTGCAAATGTAACTAATATTATAATAAATTACATATTAGAGCAATAGGAGCAAGGATTCCTACTAGCTTTCTTGCAGTTCTGTAATAAACTGCATATGTGAGAGATATTGAAGGAATAAGTTTGCAAGGCTTTTCTTCACTGATTTAGTAAAAATAAAGACCTGACATGGAGAAAAATTGATACAGTACACATACACCTTGACAATCTATTGTAGACAGCTTGCCTGAGGATAACCCGAGATGCTTCATTTATTGCACATATTGATATTTTTGTATAACGTGGTGGGTTTGCAACATGGCTTCTTTAAGAAGCAGCTAGAAAGTTTAAGGGTCCAACAAAGAAAATCCCAGCTCTGCTCCCAAGGCCAAACTCCCAAACACTATTGCTGGCAAGGCTGGATGGGCCACTCGGCGCCGGTGATAGAGCCTGGGAATCACATTTTAGAGACAGAAAAAAAGCAAACAGCCACATTTTGCCACCAGAGAAGGGAGTGAGAAGATGTAAGAAACTTTGCAGACACCAAGGTCAGTGGTGGGGAGGAGGAGGAGGTGCTGACAGAAGATTCCGGGCAGCCTGTGGAGAATACCATGGTGAAGTGGGTGTCCCCCCACAGCCTATGGAGGACAAAGAGACCCCACCTGTAGCCCGTGGAGAGGTACCTGGGCCAGGCAGAAGCCCACCATGGAGCAGGTGGAGTAATGGGGAAGAATCTGTGACCTACATTGGGGCAAGTCCCTGACGTAACCTGCAGCCTGCGGAGAGAGAGAAGAGACGAAGGCCCACATTGGAGCAGGTTTTCTGGGGGTGCTTGTGACTCTCGGGGACCAGGCTGGGGCCAGCAGTCTGGGACTGAGAGACATTTTATGAGTTTATAGCAGTGACCCACAGTGGTGCAGCTGGTGAAGAGCCGAGGCCCTGTGAGAGTCCTCTATATAAAAAACTTCAGTGCCTCCAAATGTGGCTTCACGGATCGCTTCCCCTCCTTTCCAACTGGATATGGTATGGGGATTTTTTCCCACATATCTAAACTAAGCCCTTACATCCCATCTTGAAATAACCCGTTTCTTCAGTTTTGAACTTTAGGATCATTAGGCTGAGCAGACTGATAATAGACAGACACATTTACTAGGATTCACACGCCTTACCCAATCATTCCAGGTCCCTTTTGGGTTCTTGTCAATGATAGGCTGCAGGCGTTTCAGAAGAGTTTGGCAAGCATCCTGGTGAGATTTCAGGAGAATATAACACAAGATAACACAAACCTGTTTGGTATTATTCAAGATTCATTGTTCTAGTTAGCACTTAATTAGTACATGCTTTATTGTCACCTTGTTTGGAAAGGTATAGAATCATAGAATGATTAGAGTTGGAAGTGACTCCCAGAGGTCACCTAGTCCACCCCCCTGCAAGAAGCAGGGACACCCCCAACTACTTCAGGTTGCTCAGGGCCTCATCCAACCTGACCTTGAATGTCTCCAGGGATGGGGCATCCACCACCTCCCTGGGCAACCTGTTCCAGCGCTCCACAACTCTCACAGTAAAGAATTTTTTTCTAATATCTAATCTAAACCTCCCTCCCTCTATTTTGAAACCATCACCCCTTGTCCTATCACAACAGGCCCTACTGAACAGCCTCTCCCCATGTTTCTTGTAGGTCCCCTTGAGGTACTGGCAGACCGCTAAAAGGTCTCCCCGGAGCCTCCTCTTCTCCAGGCTGAACAGCCCCAACTCTCTCAGCCTGTCCTCATAGGAAAGGTGCTCCAGCCCCTTTATCATCTTTGTGGCCCTCCTCTGGACCCTCTCCAACTGGTCCATGTCCTTCTTGTGTTGGGGGTTCCAGAACTGGACAAAGTACTCCAGGTGAGGTCTCATGAGGGCAGTAGGAGGTGTCATTTTAACTGCACAGGCACAAGCCTTATAAAGGGCTAAATTATAAGGGCTAGAACGTGCACAAATCAGTAGATATAGAACAGGGACAGGATACAAAATTTGTATGGGTATAATTAGTTTGTTAGTTGAAACAAGGATTTTGTCAAATAAAATCCTTTTGGAGAAAGCTCAGATCATATTCTGAAAACTCATAAGCATCAACAAGTCATGTTTCTGCTTGGCAATCTCCAGCAGTATTATTAGTAATCTCAAAATTGATTTCTATGGGATCACTAATGTTTAGGGTTTGGGAGGCACTGCATATTAATAGGGATAGAGTGTTTTGTTAAACTAAACGCTACTCCTTACCTTCACAGCCATGCCATTGACATCTGTCCCTGCAGATCCTACTGAGGCACATGCATTTGGAACAGTTGTTGTGCTTGTTTCACAGAAGTGAATAGATGACATGGGGATGTTCAATTCCCGACTAGCAACCTGTTTCACGAAAAGGAACATAATTCTCCTCTGTTTTAGAAACATTCTAAACACTCCAACATTTCCCCAGTACGTGCCTGAAGTCAGCAATATCAGGAAAGAAAGTTTTATCAAATCCTCTTTCAACCCCCAGCTTAAATCATTCTACCCAGTTTGTCAGTACAAAGAGACAGGGGAAAAAAAGGCAATGCTGTAGTTGTACTCACATACTGGATTGAAACCCTGGAGTCCAACATTCAGCTCCTTATCTTGCTGTTTATATCCTGTATGACTAAAGCAAATTATGCAGGCCCGGATCTCACGCTGTCACTGACTTGATAAAAATCTTTACAGATTTGTCTCTCAATTATCCATTAAGCAATTATGATCATAACAACACTATCTGGAATATACACTAATCTGAATACTCTTTGTCTTTTTTTTTTTTTTTAACAGGATCAGCCCCCCAAAATCTTATTTCTAATATGCTTCTTCACATTCCACTGGAAGAATAAAACCTGTTTTTCCTTCCTGCTATCTCTATGACTTAATGAAGGCATCTTTGCTTTCTAACTCTATCAATGAAAAAAACAGTGGTTATGCTGATACAGAAACTGTTCTGCTGGTACACTAACTAACCAAGAAGAAAATTTTCACACTGTTTATCTGCATGACAGATAAAACACAAGGTATTGTTGGAATAATTTGTTACCTGGATCATTTTTGTATGAATACCCTGCCCCATTTCAATTCCACCATGTGTCAGAAGCACAGATCCATCAGTATAAACATGAACCAATGCAGCAGCCTAAAAAAACCAAAATTAAGATTAGACTAGTGAAAAGTGTATTATACACAGTGATGAACTAATGAATCAAAAAGGTCACAATTTTGAAATGGATTCCAGTTCATCTGTTCAATGCTTTTGAATAGAAGGCAAAATTTTAAATACTGTTCTTGTTCTTTGGCTATAATGAACCCAAAAAAGAGAGATACAAAATTCTTTGAGATCTGCTTTTTCTGTTGCTGAAATAAATCTGCAACTGGCAACATTATCTCAATGGCTTCAAATAAGATTGAGGACCTCACTATTGGTGTTACATGCAAATTGCTTGAAGTTAAGACTTTCTCAATGTCTGAAAGCTTTTGGACCCATGGGTTGGGCAGGCTGCCAGCATCGGACAGCATGAAAATTCTGAATGAGATTTTCCTCCTGGACTAAGTTGGAAGAGGCACTGTAGACTTACAAAGGCCCTGTGACTTTAGTCTTGAACAGAGGCAGACCATTTGATATCATACAAGCCAGTCATTTAATTTTCAATTGATAAAATGCTGTCCATTCCAGAAGCATTGGACACCAACAATGAACAAAATACAACCCTCAAAATTACTGCTGTCCTTTTCTTCCTTATACTTAATTTTTGATGACATCAAAACATTAAGCCTTTAGGAACAGTATCCCACAGTAACCCATGGTTAGAAAGAGTAAGATCAGAGCTATTTCTAGAAAGGTTAACACTTTGCCTTTAGTCTTCAAAAATTTTTCATAGAAGTGAAAAATTTCAAAAAGGACTATCAATTTATACAATTACCACATCACAAGAGATGGGACAGGCCTTTAAGTATGCTAGGTCCAAGCTGCTTGGGTCCTCAAAACCAAACAACTTTGATCCCTGCTAGAAGAGAGCTGAAAGCTAATGTAGCTTTCAGGGAATAACCCTGCATCCTAAGGTAGAGTAACTGTAATCTTCTGCAGAAAAAACACCAAACTTTGCTCACTTACTCTTTAAAGAAACTAACCTGAGAAAGGAAACGTGTGCCTAGTCCGAACGGAAACTTCATTGGTACAATGGCAATCCCTTTTTTCTTCCAGTAATTTTGTTTGTTAAATTCATTGACAGCTGTTTTCCTACTGTAGTATGCAGATTTCTTCATACATTCATTCCAACACCGTATCAAGTTTTGTGGATCAAGCTTTTGCTTGAAGTGTGTCTGCTCGTTCTCCTTATACATATTTATTTCCCTAATCTGAAATAATAAAATTAATAGCTATCACACAATCCTGTTAAAGGTAGACTGACCATTTCAGGGGGGACTAGTAAACAAGATTACTGTATGTTTTTTGAACAATCAACAGTTTGGCTTGGTTTGTAAAAGCATGCTATTCATTCAACAAACTGACATCGATGAAAAAATAATAAGAATTTTAGCACAAATTGTGTCTGATCTAGAAAAGATCTGTTCAAATAGTTGTACTAGTCTAAATGGTTTTAATTTTCCCACTACATTGACTTAATTTCAGAAGACAAGATGTCTTCACTTTGTCACCTTTTCTGGTGATAAACCGGTTTTATCTGCAACTGCTGTTATCCAAGTTTCTGTCACCAGTCCTGACTGCGGAAAGCCAAACCCTCGGAACGCTGCGTTTGATGGCAAGTTTGTTTTGCAGGCACAAGCCCAGCATCTCAAGTTGGGAATCTTGTATGCATTGTCCATTTTTAATAAGGATACTTCTGCTACCTGAGGTGGAGGACAAACAGGTAGAATTAATTTTCAGAGCAGTGCTTCTCATATTTAGATCCTCATCTCATATAAAGATCTTACCTAGAGACAATTAACTTTAAAACTGCTTTCCCATGAATCTCTGGTATTAAGAATAATGTCATGAACACACATGTTCTTTATTCATACATTTCTCCTGCAGCATAACAGCTTTCAGTCCTTTTTGATATTCACAGAACACAACTAGCAGTTGAGGGCTGGTCAGTAGTTAAGGATGTAATAAATACTTAAATTTACGATTTACTCTGCTCCTATTTCAATAGCAAAAGCCACACAGAACTAAAACCAGGTAGATAAGATTTAAAGATTTTTAGAGACTTCACATGACAAAGATAAAAGAAAAAGAAAAAGAAAATTGCATACTAGATATCTCAAATAAGGCTCTGAGAGTCAGTACCAAAATAATTAAGTTAAAAATGTTTTGATGCCTTATGAAGAGGACACTAGCTCTCTTCAGTGTTAAGTAGGTTTCTCAGAATGGCAAATTTAAGCCTTATTCCTACTGAGCATCAACCAATAAACTTCAAAGTGTCTCTGCTTAGATATTTAAGGCCATTTTGCTGTAATAACCATGCATGGAAATACAAGTTGAAATGTTATTTGCAGAATGAAAGAAAAGAGAGTAATACTTTGTTTGGTTTTGTTAGGTTTTGTTTTTTAAACTATTATTATGACCACAAACTTTATGGACTTCAGAGAAAGTTTATCCATGGAGATGATCAGTTTTAAGATGCTGACTGATAAATGAGAAGGAATACAACATATTGGTGTAACATAGCATGTATTTATGCCAAAATTTCTTCTCAGAAATGTCTATTCTAATCTAGATGCAATCTGTTAGAGTTAAAGCATTATTATTTTTTGACTGAACAATAATTAATTTAAGCATAGATTACTGGTAGTGAGCTCCCATGCTGGAAGACCAGTCTTCATCATGATGAGCATCAAGCACCTTTGCTCTTTCCTAGGCTAGGCTCCCTTGGAATAAGGTCTTCTCTAAAGAATGTATAAATCCTAAAATATTGTCTTGCAAACACACAGCTAAGTCACACTGGCCCAGGAAAAAGAACCAAAATAACCAAAAACCTGGACGGTAATTTTGGTAAAGCTTCTAATTTTATTTCCAATAAGCCTATTTTTGCTTTTAAATGTGTTGAATCATTAATGTTATCCTAACAGAATCAAATGGAATCACACCACCAGACCACTGGTTATTGATCTAACTGACATTAGAGAGTTAGGCTGTTAAACACATGTGCTATTCCAGCTGCAGCTATAGTGGGTGGAAAGGTTACTTGGTTATCAGTTCCTCCAGATTCAACTGATCCACTGTAGAGCTCCATCTTAAGATCATTGTGACATGATTTGTGTTAATGTACATGCTTTTTATAATGGATTTTCTTCTAACCCAGGTTTGTTTCAGAACCAGGTTAGGCAACAATAGCATGGGCATTTTACACTGACAGATTTTGGAGTGCAGAAAATACCCATGTGGTGGGAAATTGTAATGAGTAGTAACCTCAGCAAACATTTCAGTTACAGCTAGAACAGCCTTTGCAAGCATAAAGAGCTAGTGACTGATAATAAAGAAATCAACATTTTATATGTTACAGGCCTATGAGGAACTGAGGCACAGAGCATAATAAATGAAGACCCAGTACAGAAATGTGTAGAGATAGTAACAGGACAGCTATCACTGGATTTTCTGAAGTCTAAGAAATATCTTCCCAGCCTTGTAAACATAAAGCTTTAGACAGGCACAAATCCAGGTGCTATGTATTTTAAGAGGAACACATGGTTTGCTGACATATTTATAATGGGAAAACAAGGCTGAGAAATAAGGCATTCATAAAGTGAATGCATATGAAAATATGAAAAACTAGTGCTTTACTATAAAGGAAAGGTTAAACTGCTAGATGTAGATTTTCCAACGACCCACAGTCCCTACGTCAGAAGGGACTGACAACACATGTGCAATGGAATTTGGCCTTCATCATTTCTAGGTAAAAATTCCTCCATGTTGTAAAGATTTGTCACCTCATAAAACCCTTACCAGGACAGATTCATCAGGGGTACATCCTCCATTAATGTAATATTTGGCATCCACAGCTCTGAGTCTACCATCATTCATGAAACCAACCTAGAAGGATCAACAATAACCTATTTAGATTGTGGCATTCATTCATTTCTTCAGTGATTGCATATTTTTAAAACTAATGTAACCCACACAATTAGGGTGACACTGAATTATTAATATCTGAGCAGCATTAATTAAAAATATAGAAGGGCAAGACAAAAAGAAAGTCCCAAGACACCGGCTTTCCCACCTGGCATCAGTGATCTATATAGGTACAGTATATAATAAGCAATATCAGCACTTTGGGAAAGGAAGAAGCATGGAAGCTCAGTGACCTCCTGTGTAGTGCCTGAGATGGCTGGTAAGTCTGTCATCAGGAATGTAGACAAAGTCAGCTCCCACTTGACTATAAGAATAGTGTCTGGTAGACGGAATGTGACATTTGTTTTCCTTACAAAGCAATATTAGCCTTTAGTTCACATCTTCCTTCACCTGTTGCCATTAATAGTTACCAAATTCTCAACATGAGCTACAGTTCATTTTCAACTCTGGGGAAGCATAAAACCTCTCTTACTTTATCTGTTTAGTAGAGATGGAAAAGTCAGAAATTGTCCTAGTGAGTTATGACTGATGGAAGTGCACGAGTTAGGAAGAGATTAATTTCCTCCACAGGACAAGTTTCACTGTATGACATTATTTCTGTGAAAAACTACCTGCTCCTTTGTGCGAATCTAAACATATGGCTGATTAAAAAAGAATAAAAAATAAAAGCTCTGCAAAAGAAGTCTAAGCTACTTTTGATTCCCATTCCCAGGATAGACAGAGCCATAATGGAGCAGGACATTAAGGGACTAGAAAAAACAAAACAAAACCCAGAAGAAATAGAGTCAGAGAAAGGGTTTTATCATGGTTTCCTGGCTAGTAGTTTTGTTTCAAAATGCAATTAATGATACTCATCTATATTAATATAGCAAGTATTAACCAGTATCACACAAATATTATTCACAGAATATGAGGGCATTTTTTTCACTGAATACTTGTGACACTCACTTTATATTTACCAATAAAAGGATGTCGGCCACCAGTGATTAACATATCATCCCCTCGCCTCAGAATAAGACGGACTGCTCTGTTGGTTCTAAATCAACAACAGAAAAGTCACACTTCAGTCAAAATAAGAGCTGTTAACAAGATGGCAGTTCATCTTGTATCCAGATCTAGCTATACACCTAAACACACTTTTAGACTAAACATTAATAGGCCTAAATATATGCTTAAAGCCATGTCTACAGTTCACATATTTTTCAGAATATTCATTTAACTTCTTGAAACCCAACAAGATAACTCAGCGTAAACTTCAGTGTTAACAATGAGTTACAGCAGTCAGCCTTCAGAAGAAAATTATTCTAAAAATGCACATATCATTTAAAATAGTTTTTAAAAATTGAATGTAAGATGTAAAATAAGATCTAGCAATTAAAAAGGGTTATTTAAAATATAGAAAAAGGTTTTAGCAGGTCCTGATTAAACCAAAACACAGATAACACGAGCAAAAATCATCAAGAGCAGTGTGTACTACAACAGTACTAACAAGAACAAAGTACTGAACTAACCAGTCAGATTACAAGTTCATTTTGGCTGAGACAGGATGTAGCCTCATCTGCATTCTGCAGCAAATCAATTTATGCTTATAAAAGAGACTGCTATCTCCTGACAGCTGATTGCCAATATTTTCCTGCCAAATTTGGAGGGTGGTGGATAGAGCTTTGTGTGTTAAGGTTTCTAAACTAATCATAATATTAGCAAAAAACAAAATACTGCATAATAGGTTTAAGCTAATTTTGACCAAAAAGTATTGGTGACTGAACTATAACTATTTGCTCTTAAAAGCAGTTCTATTCATGAACGTCTGCATCCTGTTGTGCCAGTAAAGTACACATCTGAATGGTTAATATCCTGTTTTGAATGTACATACAAAACCTCACTAGATAGGGACTGGTCCTTTTGAAATGCCACAACATTTGAAGAATATTACTAGCTTTTATTAATACCAAATTCTTCAAGTGGCATTAATTTAATTGAGGCTAGAGCTACCTAATACAAATGGGCTAACAAAACAAAAATAAATACACTGAACAGTCTTACAAAACGTGAACACTTGGGATTTCATGTCTTAGCAGTAAACCTAGCAACTTTAGGAAAGGAGAAAGCATTTTAATCAAACTGCAAAACTTGTTCACCCCATCTTCCCCAATACATACATACTGCACTTACTTGTTTGCTGCCACTGCAGCAACTGATGCTAGTAAACCAGCTTTCAGAATTTTCCCACCAAAAGCTCCACCAACTCGTTTAACATGGCACATGATCCTGTTGGCTGGAACGCCTAAACTTGCAGCCACCATCTCCTGTAAAACCAAGTCTTTTATTGTAACTCAAACTAAGCATAAAAGTTAAGTTCTGAAATAAAAATCTCTAGAAAAGGTTCTACAGATGTTTCTCAGCACTGTGAACATTTGAGATTTCTATGATGGAGACTGTAAAATGGCCAGAATGGGCAGAAATCAAGAATAATACCCTTGGATTTCATTCTTGAAACACTAAGAAGCTTTAGGTATAAGAAAAAAACCCAAAGTGTTTGGAATGCAATTTTAATTATTCGTATTATTAAGATAATACATTTGGTCTTAATTTTTAATTCAAATACCCCCCTCCCTTTTTTTATTTTTTCTTAAAAATCTAAGGTCTTGCTAGTGTCAGGAATAGTCTTGCTTAAAATTTCTCAAACACAAAGTTCCTCATACTTCTTGACTATTGGCAATGTAATAGCAATGGAATTGATAAGTGGAGCTGAACTGGGCTTTGAACACAAAATACCATTGTTCAGTCAGAATTACTGTCAGTTTCATGCACCACAGTAATTTCTTTGTAGATCATATGCTAAATCAACAGCTTTACCATTAAAATGATCAGAAGGCTGGAATACCTCTTCTATAGAGACAGGATGAGAAAGTTGGAGTTGTTCAGCCTGGACAAGAGAAGGCTCCAAGGAGACCTTATTGTGGCCTCTTGATTTATCAGAAGGGTTTATAAGAAACAAACCCTCACTTTTTACAAGACCTGTATTGTCAGAACAAGGGAGAACATCTTTAAACCAAAAGAGAGTAGATTTAGATTGGACACAAGGAAGAAATTTTTTACAAAGAGGGCAGTGAGACACTACGATTTGCAGACATCCCATAATTTGGTGTTCAAGATCAGATTGCACAGGGCTTTGAGAAACTTGATCTAGTGAAAGGTAACCCTGTCCATGGCAGTGAGGTGGATTAGATGTTTCCTTCAAACCCCAAGTATTATATGATTATAATTTTGATATAGAGCAGCAGTCTCACCTACAGCTCCTAGAATCGATCAAACCCTCAAGACTGAATCTGCAGGGTGCCTGTTGCTCCTTATCTCAGTGGAAAGCTAATGGGGATGGAGGAGCCTCAGCACTCCACAGAGTTTCTCATGCCTGTAATAGTGGGGGCATGAGGTACTTTGTTCAAAGTAAAATAAGAGACTTTTACTTTTTCCTTAGGCTCACAGTGTAGTGGTCAGGGTTTATCAAGACACAGAAGTACAGCAAAGCAGCTGTTGTTGGATAATCCAGATGTGCAATTTCATGCTCATACCTCTTCTAGACTGTTAAGAGACGTGCAAACCAAGCTTAAAAAGCTATTTTTTTTTTTGTCACAGGTTCAATCACTTGCTCTGAGAATGCTCTGTATTACCTGAATAATTGCTGGATGCTGTGTTGACACATACACATCCATTTCTTTATCCTCTCCTTTTGGAACAACAAGCACACTCTGCGTTTCCATATAAAAGTGTTCCTGTCCTCCAATGCAAATCTCCCCTGATCCAAAGAGAAAAACACAGGTGTTACTGAGGGAAAAGGACAGAAGGATTGAGCCAGGAAAGAACGATGATGAATCCATCATCATGTAAATAGTGCTAATCAATGTTAAATTTTCCAATGCTTTTTGTATGAAGGAGCAACATCTAAAATACAAACACAGATGAAACTCCTTGTAGGATTAAATGAGTCTTGTTCCTGGGGCATCAACAGAACTTTACAGCAGAACAATATTCCCTACAAGTGATGACAATATAAAACAGCATGAATACACAGACCAGGTCAAGAAGATGTTCAGGGGTCTGGTCTATACAGAGAATAACTGAGAGAACTGGATTTATTCATCCATAAGAAAGGGTTGGGGGAAATTTTATGGCTGTCTACAGTTACCCAATGGGAGGATGTAGATAAAGCGAGGTGGACTGTTCTCAGAAATGCACAGCACAAGAATAAGAGGCAATGAGCACAAGAAGTTCCAACTTGATGTAAGAAAACCGAATGTTACCATGAAAGTGGTCAAACATTGGAATAGGTGCCTATAGAGGTAGCACAATCTCCATCTTTGTTGATATTAAAAATCTGACTGGACATTGCCCTTAGTAACCTGCTTTAAGTAGAAGGCTGGACTAGATGACTCCCAACCTAACCATTCTGTGATTCTGTTTCAGGACAGAGGATGCAGAAAGCTCGAATGTAGTAGCAGGACTACAAAACCACTAGGTTTAATCACACTTTCTTCCAGGTGACCAAGAGCTTCCTCAGGTCTTATGGGGAAAGAGGTACAACTGGGACATGAGGAACTGACAGCCAGCCTCAAATACTGACAACAGCTTCTCACCAAATGTATTCTGCAGCTTACCTTCAATTATATTATCAACAGTTTCAAATGCCTGATCAACATTTCCTTGTTCTAATTTTCTTTTTGGCTCAAAGAATGAGTTGTGCTTTATAGCTTCCTGTAGTGGAGAGAAAGATAATTAGTTTTTTAAGCATTTTAAAGGTTCTCAGCTTGTTGGGGCCTTTTGCTCTCAGAAGAAATACCATTCTCTTCAGAGATTTTAACCACCAGCTATCAAAGTCAATGAACAACGGTATTTCACCCATTTACTGGGATTGTTGAAGAGTTTGTGTATCCACTTCCAGCAATTTTTTTTATTACTGATAAAAGCAGTTTCTGAAGGAAAGACATTCAGTTTATTCAACCTGCTCTTCCTCCTCATACATTTAGCACAGAACAAGAAAGTAAACATATCATCCAGAGTGATGCCATTAAGAGATCACAAGACCCACGTTAAAATAGAATCTATTTACTGAGTATGATTTGCTTTATTTCTGTTAAGACTTCATTAGAGTTTCAACTGTAACGAAATGTTATAAAATGTGTCAGTCTTTAAAGAGACTGTTTCAATTTTTATACCAAAGAGTGTGTTCTGTTATACCCCACAGGCATCATGAAAACAAGGTGCAAGGTGACTACCAGGACTAATGCTGGTTCCCTGCAAATGTGTCTTACTTCCACTAATTAACCCAGTGTAAGTTTATTACCCCTATGACTCCCATATCACACTTTAGAAACTATTCTATATCCCTAACATCTTTTCCCTCACACTCCCCCAACACTTCCCACATCTCTAGCCTAATTTTTTTAGCTTGCTACCCTGACAACAGATACAAAATGCTACAGATAATCAGGAGCAGCTCCTTCATCCAATATATATAAAGAGGTAGATGCACCAACTAGCAACCATCAAAATAATGATAAACAGCCAATACGCACATTGCTTTTTCCTCACTGGGAACATTAAAAGAGTTCTTTTTCTATTCTTATGTTTATTGTTATGAAACTAGTGGGACCTTAATAATTTGAGACTGTTGTCTAACTATCACAATTGGTCAATATGACCCAAAAGGTTGAAAAGTTATTTATAGGGAACCTCAAAGACTGGTTAATTGGATGTTCATATTCACTTTGTTTGCCTAGAAAGTCATGTTTTAAAAGCAAGCGAGGAGTGCAAATAGATGCTTCTATTAACTGTTTAAACAAACAATAAAAAAGCAAGAGAAAATAAATTATTAGCACCTCGATGGTTAAGATCACTGGTTCTAGCACTTCATACTCTATCTTCACTTTCACAGCTGCTTGCTTGGCATGAACATCTGAATCCGCAACCACAGCACAAACAATCTGACCCACACAAATCACCTGCAAAATACACATCACTTCATAGGATTAAAATTAATCCCTTATGTGCTGCTAATATTCCTCTTTTATGTAATTACTGTATGTTTCCTTTTTAGATTTTTAAGACCTTAGAATTATTTATTTCATCCACGAAGCTAGAAATTATTAGAAATATCAGTATAATTGGGCAATCAAGGAAAATACAGTATTTGAAAAAGGATAACCGATTTAGGACCCTAATTTGCAATGAAATATACTCTTCCAACAACTCAGATATTTTTGTGGGGTTTAATCTGCATTCTTCTGATTTATATATTTTTTCTCTAGGCAAAATATAATGTACATCAGCTATTTTGAAGTTGAAAATGGAGTGAGAAAAAATTCTAAGACTTTACCTAAAGTGATCCCCTGATGTACACAAAAAATTGAGAATTAGCAAGTAAAATTATACAAAAAAACCAACAACAACAAAAAAAAAACAACAAAAAACCCCAAAACAACAACAAAGAAAACCTGTAAACATTAAGAAAATCCATTTTAAAAAGATTGCAGTCATACCTCATTTCTAGCAAATACAATCTCTGGATCGCTGGAGTAGTAAAACTCATTTGTATTTGGTACATCCTGAGCTGTTATGATATCAAACACACCTGGTCCTTTTAGAGCCTCTGAGGTATCTATAGATCTGATTGGGATATGGGAAGAGAAAAGAGTAATTCATTAGTTTTACAGAGCATTGCAGAGAGGAATGGAACAGAGAGCAGAGCTATGTTTCTTGTACTGCCAAGATCTGCTCACAGGTTCAGACATGTCTTTTCCTCCCATCTTCAGCATGTGAAGGTCAAAGGCAAAGGTGCAGGTCAAAGGCAATTTAAAATTCTACTAACCTGCTTCATTTCCAGGAAATACTCTAGATGCAACAGGGAAATCACTGACCTGTCAGACTGCTTGAATTATATCTCTTTAATAAACAGGTACTTCAGAATTATAATGCTGCAATTGCAACTTTCTAAGACTTTACAGACTACACAGATACTAAAATGATACAAATAAGCATCCACAAATGTAAAGTTGATGTAGAAAATTGTAGTAAAAAATGGCAAGATCAGTGTAAATGGAGAATGAATGGGAACACATAGGTATGGAAGGATCAGAAAGAAGAGCACAAGGTCTATAAGAATGACATGTCTGAGGAGAAACCTTATCGCTCTCTATAACTACCTGCAAAGAGGGTGTAAAGAGTTGTGGGGGGTCAGACTCTTCTCCCAGCAATAGGACTAGAGGAAATAGTTTCAAATTGCACCATGGGAGATTTACGTTAGATATCAGGGAAAATTTCTTTACTGAAAGGGTTGTCAAACATTGTAACAGGCTGCCCAGGGAATTGGTGGAGTCACCATCCCAGGAGGTATTTAAAAGGCATGTAGACATTGTGCTTGAGGACATGATCTAGAGGTGGACTAGGTAGGGTTAGGCTGTGGTTGGACCTGATGATCTTAAATGTCTCTTCCAACCCAAGTGATTCTATGGCATGCCTTGATAGCATCTAGTTTAGCAAGTCACCAAGATCCCAGCACATCTACAGGCATCTTTTCTGGACACCCGGGTCAGAATAAATCCTACTGACTCATGGGGATAAGGGTGATGTCAGCTCCTTGATGGTTCCAAAAAGAGCACATCTAACCCAGAACACTATCACTAACCTAAGAATAACCCAGGAAATATAACAAGGGTTCTATAGAGAGCCTTTCCTCTCTGTCATGACAATTAACCCTGACCAGACCACCTGGATGTATATCTTGGCAGCAGAATGCTTGGCAGACAATTTGGAAATGTGCCTTTTGGTGCCTGAATGTGGAACAAATAGGTGTATCTTGGCAGTATAAAAGCGTGGGTGAAAACAGATTTTTTTCAAAATAAAATCCTCTTCCCATCTTCCTCTCCTATAAGGCCCTGTATGAGCTTGTATATCTTGTTGCTGCAATGTTGCAACACTACTTCCTATATATTGAACAATTTTCTTTTTTCATAATGGAATTGAGATTTGAAAGCTATGTTGGTAAAGCCAAGTTTTGGTGCCTGCTTGTGCTGCTCAGCTCAGCACTCAGGAGGTACTAGCTCCAGGCTGGCTCACAGACAAGAAGCAGCTCAAAGGGAACAGCAGAGTGAGACACTTAAATCCAAACAGTCTTCTACTACGGCAATAACATTGCTTCTAGCACCTCAGCCCTGGTTGGTATCAGGTGTGCACACATTAACTCTGCTCAAAAAATCTCAGATAACAATTCATAGTAAAAATTTGTTGAGATACACTTTGAACACTTACACAATCTTCGCATGAGCTCTGGAACTAGTGATGACAGCCAGGAAGAGTTCCCCATCCACAGTAGGAAGGTCATCGATATAAACTGCTTCACCAGTGGCATGCTTAATTCCAGAGTGGTGCATAATGGGCCGTCCTACAGGATCCTGTAGAGACTGACTTGGATCTATTTCCTGTACAATCAAAAAACCCACACACCCCACCCCCAAACCATTAAAAAAAAAAAAAAAGAATAGTCATGTTATTGTTATAGTAATGAGAAAAAAAATAGATGAAGGAACAACTGTTCATATTATGATCTTTTGGTTTGATACTGAAAACTGACAGAGATGCAGAACCTGATTGTTGCTCCTGGGTATTTCTTCAATTACTTTTCTAAAGAAGCCACACAAGAGCCTTGCACATGTTTGTCTACTTGGATTTTTTTTTCCTTAATATTTTACATCAAAGTGATACAAACCGTACTGCCTTTTCAGTAGGACCATTTCCTGACTTACTGATTGGTGTCATGAAGGTCCAATAACTTCTGGATTATTCTCAGTTCTTTGCTTCCCTCTACTGATGGCTTCTTGAACACTCTTGTTAATTTGATCAGATAGTCATCACAAACTCTGTCCTGATTTCTACATCTACAGTAAGACTTAAGAGCCCTCTCGATCTTAAGAGAAGTGTATCATGAGACAAGAACACTACAGTGGTAGCCGTAAGACTTGGGCTTTTCAATCTTTTTTTTTTATTTCCCCCACCACCAACTGGGTTGCACACTGCAACACACCACATTTAAGCAGTCTGACAACAGTTTGTTCACCATATTTATCTTTTGAGAACTGTTAAGAAGTGAGTATACCCGTATGAGTCTATTTTTACAGATAAGGTTTTTCTAACTGAGCTACAGGTAAAATCAACCACTAAAAGACTGTTGCTTAGTACCTGAGCTTCACGTCAAGGATCATGTGCTTGAACCAGGGCTTTTTACCAGTCTTACAAAACATGAAACAATCTTAGGGGAAAAAAAAATCACTTGCCTGAAATATTTGGATACTCTGGGGCATTTTGGTCTGGAAATCTTGTAGGACACTACTGTATTCCATAGGTATGCCAGGATAGTGGCAAGGATCCTGAAAAGGAAGTGATTTACTGCTAAAACTTGTATTTTGAACAGTCAAATAAAAACCCCTAACAAACAAAATCAAACTCCTTATGCAGAAAAACCCTTCATGTCTCTCACAAGCTAAAAAAGGTCTAAAATAACAGTTTTAAAACAATGTAGAGTTTTGAGATTTCACTACATTTAAAAAAATATATCTCTGAGTTAATAAACATGCTTGTTTAAATAAGCAGCATAAAAACAGGGATAGTCATAAGAGCTTTGTTCTTGGGTCTGATCAAAACCGACACAGAATCACCCCTGGCAATAGTAAATTACTTAGTAATGGTAAATTACAGGGAAGAACTTAGCATATAGGCAAAAAAAAAAAGTAAAGGGAATATTTTCTCTTATATGACCAGATTTACACCTAGAATGTACTGGGACACTAAATTTCAGAGCCCTTCTCTCCCAGTCACAAACTCATACAAGTGGGGTTGGTTTAACAAGTTCAGTTGCTTTCCAATGCCTTTACTTCTATTCTGCTATTTATGTTTTGAACTACAAAGATGTCACGTATGCTTTTCCTAGGACCTTGGGAGCTCAATACTGACATATTGTTGCAGTAACATTGCTCCAAATTTTATAGCTTAATATCCAAATTGAAGATGCACGAGCTCCTAAAAGTTCAATGGGCATCTCTCCATCAATCCCTTTAAGTTAAGTGCTTACATTTTTCTATAGAGCTGAACCCCAAAGACAATGTTTAGCATATTGCACAGATTGCAAGTGTCAACAGACAGAAAAAAGATAAACCAACACTTTCATTTGCTTGCACAAAGGCAGATACAGAGAACTAATTTACCATTGTCTTCATTGACTGCAATACTTCCAGGAAAAATCTGTAGAAGAAACTGACTATCAAAGTTTTCTTATAGACTATGTTTTCACCACTGGCTGAGCCTGGAAGAGCAATTTCTTTTAGAATTAGTCTGCAAGCTTCATCCAACATTTGTTCATTCCAGTGTCTGTCAGGAAGAATAATAGATACACTGAGACTAGGACTCAAATAAATAAATACAAATTGCCACAAGACATTTTTGCCACGGACCACAGGCATAATCCTGCTGACAGTGAAGCCAAAATATTGATTCTAATGATGACCTGCAGTTTTGAAAACAGTCTGGGTCAACACTGCTCAAAGAAGTGAAGTCCTGTAAGTCAATGGAACTAAGTGCTATGCCAGTCTTTTAAAAATAAATGAATAAATAAAACCTATTACAGCTTTAAAGCAGGTTTAAGAATCACGTGAATGATCACTATCCTGCAGATACTGTCTTATATTTAAAGGAAAGTGGATACTGAAGCAAACTGCAGATGCTTTCAGAGGATCTGATTGGTGCTGGATAGTTGTTACATTTCCTGAAAAGGCTGTCTCCTTGAAGTATCTCAACACAGGTAATTCTCCACAGTTACACAACCTTAGACTTCGAAATCGAAATAGTTTTACAATAAATTTAATAATGGTAAAGCAGCAAAAAGTAATGAGTGAAACAGTTACATTTACATTGGAAAACACATCCAGTGGGATGTTCCTTAGATAATTGGTTTATTTGTAAATTTTATCTTCCTCTAAAACTTGCTGCAAAGTGAGATGGAATGTCAGGGATTAATTCAGAGAGTAGGATACACTAGCTCTCAGAGACAGAGAGAAGGCAGAGAAACCATACCTTCCAATAAGTGTCAAACAGGTTTGTTTTACACTGGTTGTGGTCAAGGCAGCACCTCCATAGAAAATGCTTAAATCTTTTATCACATCTGTACCTTCTTCAAAAAGGACTCTCATCCCAGCACTGGTTATTGGGAGAGCATTTTCCCGTCTTGGTGCTTGTCGAAATGCAGAGACATACTCCCCCTGAGCAAGATCAGACAGAAACGGGTAACATGCAGACATGTAAGTACCTGAAAGCAGAACCTATTATTGCACTAGGAGAAGCAAAAGACTAAAAAGTAAAGAGCATGAATTCAACTTCCTGAGCTTTCAAGACCATACACTTCCTTCTGCAGACCTTTAGGTAGTTTTAGCATGTCTGATTTTCTAGCAGCCAATACCAAATCTTCCACATGGTTCAGATGACCTACACATTTTCATGGTTGATAGCTGGAAGACAGGAATCTTGTGGAGTTGCATTTCTAACAAAGACAAAAGCTTAGAGGCTTCAAAGTATTGCCAAACTTTATTACTCAGCTAACATGACTCATAATCCTCTTATAAGATCCCATATTCACTCTTGTGAACACAATACCAGTTAAAGACTGCTACACAATTCAGCAACACAGAAGTACCACGAACATGCCCTACCTTATCAAACTTTGAGAAAAATCCTCAAGAGATGACAATGCTTTACCTGATTGATTTGATATAATCAAATTATAAGGTATTTAGAAAGTGAGCTGTAATAGCATTACTTTAAACATAGGGATCATGCCCCCTACTGCTCTTTATTTAATGGTCTTTAACTCCGCATAAAGCAAATCTACATGAATTATTAACTTACCTTCCTAGAATGGGGAAGATGGACAGAAATTAAGATCTCTTCCGGTGCAATGGTATTGTCACCAACTCCATCTGCAAAAATACCACTTAAAGGAATCTGTCGCTTTCTACCTAAAAAAAAAAAATTCCAAAATGCTTCTGCACAACCGTGCAATTAACGTACATCAACCATGTTTTAATTGGCAATACATACCTGCAGCTTCCTGAGTAAATAACAACTGCAGTTTACCTAACAAATTATCAGTGGTAAACTCTGTAAACACTCCAGCTGCTCCAACTTCCATAGTATTGTAACACCAGAGTCCTAAGAAAGTGCCCAGAGATCAATCCCCATTCCATAATCCTCCCTTCTGATACTGCCATAATGATCCCATGCTTGTTCCTGTCAGTGTCTTCCAAATCTCTGCATCTGCAGTCATCACTACCTTTCCTTCTAAAACATAAAGAATTAGGAAGAAAACTGAATGGGAGGGAACTGCTGCAAAAGTGATTCTATGCCATACGCTATTAAAGATGGGATTTTCAAAAAGGAAGAGGACATAAATTCTGCAAGGAACCTAAATACATAAGAGTCCTTTGAAGACTTAAACTTCATCTTTGCTCTAAAAGGTTTGCTGACATCCTTACACAGTTAAGCTAGCAAGTCTAGCTCAGATGGAAATCCACGGTGATTCAGCAGTGTGGAATTTAACCACGAGTTTGACAGATTTTTTTCCTAGTCTTCTGTGTCTTTTGTACTTCACACATGCTACCTAAGGAGTTCAATACATTTAAAAATAAATTATTTCTTACTACCTAAGAAACATTCTTAACACTCTGACAAGTATTTTTCCTCTCAATATCAAATTATGCAGGAAGAAGTAATGGAAATCATAGAGCATATCTTTTTTTTTTTTATATATGTTCCAAGAAATCTGAAACAGCCCCTGCAACATGCATTCTGTCTGGACACAAGCCATCTAGAAGGGAGAGCACACAATTCCAGGCCATCAGATAGCTCATGTTTACCTCCAATGGTAAGGCACTGTATAAGAAAAGGAACAGGCAGAGGGGAGTATATATACAATGATGGAAGGAAACAGAGGAAATGGGCATGTAAAAGGGTGCTGGACTAGTGGCTCCTGTACCAGAAGTTAAGTACCTGTGAGGAACAAGAAGCCATAGTTCTCACGGCCAGAGGGTCATTTTCAAACCAGGGCAAAGATTAAATTATAGAAAAAACCCCCACCCTACCAGGGAGGTAGTATACAGGTGCTCAAATTGTGAGGATTTGTGAGCACTTGTAATTCACTGCCACAGAAATGCATGTGATATGATTGGTCTGAATGTTTACCCTTGCAATGAAAATCCTTGACACGTTCTTGGTTTGCAAATTGCTTCTCTTGCAGATTCTCTTTCACTCAAGAGAGTGCAAAAAGGTTTCCTCAACAAAAACACACCTTATGTTATTTCCCCTCTTCCCCCAACAGTAAGATCTTGCACCTCTAGTACTGCTATAGAGACAAGTTACCTCTGCTTACCTCTTGAAGCCAGACTGAGCATACAGTTGCTGGCTGCCAGAATAGGATTCAAGTCAGAGGTTGGTTTTCTACTTACGATGTTTCCACCTAATGACTTGAAAAATCAGAAATTTATGTCACCTTTCTCCATCACCTTCACATTTTTGTATTAAGTGACAATAGAACATGCAGACTATGCATACATTTATACATATTGAAAGCTCAAAACAGATGTATTGCTAGAAAATACACTGCTAAAACCAGAATTTAAAATGCAAGTCTTACACGGGTTCAGCAATTTCACTTTTGTTACATACAATCTGCTAGAATTTTTACTGCAAGTAAGGCACGACTTACAGCAACATTTCTTATCTGTTCTCCACCCAGAGTTCTTAATTGCTGCAAGACAGCACAGAAAACCTTTGTCTTCTCTTCAGGGAACTCTGAGAGTGCATTTGCCAAGATGTCTTTTACTAGAGAGAGACTGCAGGCAGCTCCCAGAGTTAATCCTGTAACCAAAAGAGAACAAAAGCGTAATGTGCACATTGCTTCATTGCCTGGGGTTTAAACTAAGTTCAGACTGTAGAGCTAGGACTGCTCATGTGGAATGCAGGCAGTTACAGCAACAGGGGCCTTTGCACGTTAAAGGGACTGTGACCTTTCATTTCATCAGACTGAAGCTAAAATTTCATGAAGTGCTGAAACTGAGCTAACAGCTCACTGCTTTTGCTCTAAGGGAAATCCCTTCTCTGCTTCCAGCTGCCCATTCCAACTGCTTCCCTTGCCCAAACATTGACTGAGTAAATGTTTAAGTGATGTTTTACCCAAAGGTCAGTCAGCTTCAAATTGCTTTCAACAGGCACTTCTTATCTTTAAATATTGTTTTCATCATTATTTGACCTGGCTTTGTATATGTACATTCTGGTTACTCTTCTAAGGTATGGGTGTATAGTATTCACAAAAAAACGAGTCCTAACACTGATTATGGTATTTCCCTCCCCCTACTAGAAAGACAACCTATAACTACATGCATTTATTTGTGATTTGAGTAGCTATACATTTGGGGTTTTTAAAATATATATTTTATGATAATCTCAATATTATAAAATTATAAATAATGCTTCTCTTATTATTAGGCTTTATTTATGTAACGTATGTATGTTTTGAATGAACAGTGGAATTCAGTATAAGATATACATTAAAAGTAATATAATTCTAAATTATTAATCAAGTATAGCACTACTGAAATCAAAGCATGCTTTGCATTTAAATCTGATTAAGGGGAGGAAATATATCTCTGGATGACAAACTAAACTGCCTATCTCTTGTTTGAGAGCTAATAACTCTCACCTTCCCCTAGCTAGATTTTATTTATGGATTAAAAGAAACAGTAAACATTCTCCTCCTCCTTCCTTTCAATTCCCTACCATTTTCCAGCTAAAAAAAAAAAAACTCTAGTCATTCACTAGAACTGGATGAAATAAAAAAGATATTCTAAAAGCAGTGACAGAACTGTCAAATGTAGTTTACCATTTCAAAGCAGTGGCATCAGGCATAGAGCAAGTAACTTTCATCAAATACAAGGTTTGATTTTCTGTAAAATTTTGGCAGCGAACTTGCACAATGTAAGTTACATTTAATTAATTTAGGCTATTATAGTAAGCTTAAATCGAATTCTAGTTGTTATTTCTAATTTCAATAGTACTTATTTGAAAACTAAAGCCCAGTCTACCTTTGAATAAAAAACTATCCATGCTTACCTTAAATACAGAAATTGAGGTACAAAGTTTTTAAGGTACAATAATTAATGCTGCTATGATTGAGATGGAGATTAGTTAATGTATATTAGCTATGCCAGTTTAATCACAGTTTTCCAATGCAGACAAGCATGCATCATTGCTAACTCTGCAGTTCTGTTTAGGTGACTGCTACACAGCACAGCATGATACAGAGATCACAAAGCAAATACTGCATGACTTGGCACCAGAACCAGTATTACTAGACTATATGCCCTCGCACTATTGTGACTAATTGGGCCTAAGACAATATTGCTGGCCGCTACTGCACTGCATCACAAAGATAAGACTCTGCACCATGCACTGGGAGGTAGCCACAGCTACCCTGACCTGGGAAAGAACAAAGAAAGCTTAGGAATGACTCACAGAGCACCTCTCCCCTTCAACACTATGGAATGGAGCAGCTCCCCTTAATGCAGAGGAATCTCCTATGTCTGAACAAAGTAAAGTTTACTGACCGTCATTTGTGCATTTCACCACATTCAGATCTGGGATCCTTGCAGGAGCAATAACAATCGGATAGAACACACCTCTAAAGTTCATCTCAGGTCCTATCAGACAGGAACAGACATAGACAAAAGACAATTTCCATAATGACAACTTCAACATAGTGGAGATTAAATTTAAGGATGAAACTGCAAAAAGGATGATAAACATAGCCCCAATTCTCCCATGCACACAAAAACTACAGCGACAGGAGCCATTCTGATTGTATACATACCAACACTGGTGTTCCCAACCACAAGAGGAGCTTTGGGGTAGGAAGCTTTCAGATCCAGTAATTCATCTAAGCTCACTGGAGAAATCCATGTCATTCGCTCCCCATGAAAAAATAAAGTTCTTTTTGGTTGATCTTCAGCCATTCTCTGATAGTGAAATACAGCAGGTTTATATATTCAGATATATAGGCAGGTGCAAGGTCTAGCAGACACTAAACTGAAAGTCGCAAGAGGTTCTTAAATAATGGCAGTTCTATTTAATCCTTCAAAACTGGGCAGATATAGGACTCATGCTGGCTCTCTGCACAGTGGTGAATTTCTAGACTGCACTATTGAAACCTCTTCAATTAATTCCAATGTGCTAATAAACAAGATTAATAATAAACTGTCCCCAAGCAAAGAACTAGGAATAGATCCTGCAGTTGCAGAAATTATTAGAAAAGTGATAAAACATACTTAGGGAGGTGTTTGCACACTGAGTGTATTTCAAGATTACTGATGACACCAACAACACCATCTCTTTCTAGATTAAACATGTATGTGGATGTTGCTCACTGTTCTAGCACTGTTCGCTGATCATTTGGCAGTAGCTTGTGAACTACTGGTGGTACAAATATACATTGAAGAACCGCCATCCCACAGTTACCAGCCACCCTCCACAAGCAACCGGATAGTTACAGAGAATTTGGCTTTGAATCAGTAGATCAACAATAATGTAAATCAAACAGCTTTTTGTTTGTGTAGGGCAAGCCCTATTGTAAATAATATACCTGACACTTTCTGTTCCAGTGCCCTTATTCCACCTGTTTGTATCTTTGCCACACTTTAATTCCTGGGATTAAACACTCGCCAGGTTGGGTTGCTATGTAAGGCTGACATTTTGACAGAAAAGACCAACCAAACTATTAAGCCACAATGAGGAAAATGCATTGTTTTGCCAATGTTTGAAGTGGCATCCAGTCTACTGAGAAGCATTTGTATCTTCAGGTGCTGCACTGAAACACTGTTAGGTTACTTCATCTTCTCACCTAATGCCTAGCTCTGCAACTTCATTTTCCCAATATGACTTTTTAAAATGTGAATATTCAATAAACTCACTGGAAAAAAAAAAACAGAATATAATTTTGGATTGATATTAAAATGTTAAGACATTTCTTCTAAAAAATCACTGCAAAGCAGGGCTTCAGAATGAGTTCCATACTCATCTCTTGGACTACTAAGAAAAATACAGAGCTAAAATATAGTCTATATGCAGTAAAAATTACCATTAGTTCTGGAGGAAATATAAGCTCCTGTGTAGGATCTAAGGGCTTGAATTCATCTGTTGAAAATAGTCTGGTGGAAACCTTAAAAAAAAAAAACAAAACCGAACAAAATAAGTGAAGATCAAGATTTGTCTTTCATAATTAATTCCATTAAAAAAACACCAAACAAAAAACAACAACAAAAAAAAAAAAACAACCCAAGTTAAACAAACAACAAACCCCGAGCGAGGGTCCTGGAAGTCAGTAGAAAGTTGGCAATTCCATTATCATCTGATGTGGTGTTAAATTGCCATGCATCATGCTGAACTGCTGAGGTGAAGGAAGCGCTCGTAATGGTTTCTCAAAGTTCACTGCTAACACAACTGACAGTATAGAGGCAAACAACTGAAAGCCTTCAGTTATAAAGGCTTCCTGGAGTCCTACTACAAGAATTACAGACTTGGTGACCTATGACTAGGTTGGAAAAGAACATTAAGATCATCTAGTCCAAACGTACCTGCCCTCTCCTAAACCATACCTCTAAGCACCTCATCTGCCCAGCTTTTAAATCCATCCAGGGATGGTGACTCAAACATCTCCCTGGGCAACCTGTTCCATGGCCCAACAACTCTTTCAGTAAAGACCTTTTTCCTAACATCCAATCTGAACCTGCAGATCTGTGCAGCTTGAGGCCATTTCCCCTTGTCCTATCACCTGTCACTTGGCAGAAGAGACCAGCACCCACTTCTCTACAACCTCATTTCAGATAATTAGCTGTAGGTAGTGATAAGGTCTCCCCTCAGACTCCTTTTTTCCAGACTAAACAACCCCAGCTCCCTCAGCCACTCCTCATAAGGTTTGTTCTGCAGCCCCTTCCCCAGTCTGGTTGGCTTTCCTGGACCTGCTCCAGGACCTCAATGTCCTTCTTGTAGTGAGGGGCCCAAAACTGAATACAACACTTGAGGTGCTGCCTTACCAGTGCCAAAGCACAGAGGCACAATCACCTCTCTAGACCTGCTGGCTATGCTATTACAGATTTAAGCCAGGATGCTACTGGCCTTCTTGGCCACCTGGGCACAGTGCTGGCTCATATTCAGTCGGTAGTCCATCAATACTCCTAGGTCCTTCTCTGCCTGACAGCTCTTCTGCCTGACAGTTCTTCAGATTCAAGCCTTCAATTCCCTAGAGATCAGTGCTTACATTCAGATCACTGATATTGGTTTAAGACAGTTCCACATACCTGATTTCTTGCACACCATGATGATCACCATATGAGTAGAGCCAAGGCTATTAATATTTCTGAACTTGAAGAACTGCTCAAATCTCAGCTCTGGAGAAACAACCTACCTTATAACAACTACCTGCGCCATCTTTGCCTCCTCATACTAATATACACAAGTGAAGGATAAAAAAGGCAGAGTATACTGTGTTTAATTATAAGAAAAAATAATTAACAACATTCTGTAGATTTTATATTTAAGTAGGACGGGTAAAATACTTAAAACTCTACCTTTTCTTCCCCATTAAACAAATAATCTTCTTGATCCAAACAACACTTTCCATTTGCTTTCCTTTGACAACAAAGAGATTCCTAAAGAGGAATATTCCATTAGTGATATATTGCCTGGGATAGCTTTGAATTAAAACCTCCTTAAACTGATAAAAACATCTATATGAAGTCTAGTAATAAGTTAAATTGGAAGGATTATGTGTTAAAGAAGTGATATTCAAAAACAACATAAAATCATTGTTGAAGTCCTTAACACAAAATAATTCTTACAATGTGAAATTCAGTTGGCCTTGCGAGAGCACACATAGGTGGTCTGCATGATTTCTTTTACCTACTGTTCACTCCCCCATTTCTTTCACTGTAGGTTTTTGATATGCTGCATTACATGATAAATTACTAAGAACACTGATTCAAATTCAGCTTATATTTATGCCAATACTGACTGACAGTAAAACACATCGAGTTGCTTCACATTACTCTTCATAATCCAAGCTAGATACTAACTTCATTTGTGTGAATCAATTTTTGTAATGGGTTATGCCCCTATACACCTTACATGGATCTACATCCCTTAACAGAGGAAAGATGTGATCTTAAAAAAAAAAAAGCTTGATGGTTTGTATATATATGTACATACACACTAATGGGCACGATCTAGTATTCCTGTCATCACTACTTACTGTACAGAAGGTTTTACATGCATCTAGGATTGGCCTATAACCAGTGCAGCGGCACAAGTTCCCTGGGGAAAAAAAAAAAAAAGGAAATCTGTAAGAAAAAGCTTTCTTCTAAAGCATGTGACTTAAAAATGTCATGTCTTGCTATGAGGTTTGTGCTTTTGAAGTGTAAGAAGTCTCAGGTCTCCCAAAGACAAAAAGGTCCACATCACAAGACTTAGGATGCTGCAGCTCCTGAGGAAAAGGTTGTTTTTTCAAGGTCAGCATGAAATACTTGAGAGCTGCTCTAGAGGTGACTAAATCTTAGTATGTAGGAGACTGAGATTATACAATATTCTTCTCACACTCAAAATGGTTTTCTCCTTCCCCCTGAGTTACTTCTGGCAGTGAAGGAGGTTAGCATTACACCTCCATCTAAGTTCACCCTATAGTAACAGGAAATGCCTCTGGCCTCACTCAGACTCTAGAGCACAACTAAAGAGTAGAAAAAAGGCTCACATTTAGTCAAGATGGTTTGGTTTATTCCTATTGCAAAGGGGCCTTCCTGTGAGATTTACGTTTACAGCTCCAGATGTAACAGCATCTCAGAGACTTTCAGATGCAGCTACTTTCTGCACATCTGATTTAAAGCACTTCAAAAGACATATATACGGGGATGTTTTAAACACCTGTCCCTGAAACAATCCACACCTCCATGCATTCCTTTCCATAAGAAAAGAATGAGAGGGAATACAGTGTCTGTATCTAGCAGAAACTCTGCTGGGAAGCACAATTTGTAAAAAGGATAAAAGTATATGCATGCACATGTACTTACATGGACATGCACTCACATACACAAACTATTTGAGGAAAATGGTTCAAGAACATACCCACAAATTAATAAGTATTAATATTTACCAGCCAGAGCTTCCATCATCTGCTCTGAAGTTGGTTCTGGGTGGTTTCTTAGCAAAGTGTATATTGACATCACCATTCCAGGGGTGCAGAAACCACACTGAGAGCCATGGCACTTGGCCAGCCTTTCCTGAAATGAAACACCACAAATAGCATTCCCTCCAGCATGCATCATTGCTCTAACAAACTCTCTCTTAAACAGGAGACACCATATTAAATGTTGTTTTCATAGTAAATCAGACTTTAAAGTAAAACAATTTAAGCTATCTCAAATACTTATTGTTGATGTGATGTCCAGGCACATCTTATGAAGGAAGCTAACTAACCTTCAGTGGACTTCTGGTTTATCTGCATTCATACTAAAGCATCAACTAAAGGGGCACTGTCCAAGATGCACCATCAGCCCAAACAGAGCACAGCCTGATCCACCCCTACAATTCTTACACACCAACTGCTTGATCAGGCTGTCAGTATTAAAGCAAGATCCATCACAAGCCATATCTCATCAGCCTTGATCAACCAAACACCAGAAATTTGTGCTGCCTTCTGTATATCATTTAGAAGTGAGAATAATCACCATATGAAATTCCCATGTCCTAAAAGCTCTGCCACCCAGACCAGCTCACACAAATGAGGAAGTCAGTAATCCTCAGACAGTTGATACTATAGTCTCACCTGAACTGGATGAACCCTGGTGTTTGTACTTCCAACACCTTCCACTGTGGTGACTGCTGCACCATACAAGGAGCAAATGGGAAGCAAACATGCATTTGCTGAATAATGTCTTTGGAACAAAAAGGAGAACAAAGAATATGAATGCTATCTTATTATACTGAGGAAGCACTGATATTATTTTGCAGACACTCACAGACATAGTTTATACTTACAAAGCAGTTGCTATCATCATTTGGAATGAGAAGACAATAAGCTTTATAGAAGGGATCACTTACTATCTGTGCCTCTTGTCACCAGTGTAAAAACTGTGACCAGTGAGAACAGTTCTTTAGAATTATATCATCCTTCATACTTCAGTCTTTTCTAATTACCCAGCTGACTCTCCTGCCATAGTAAAGTGTGTTTTGGAGGAAGAAAATGGGGAAGAGATGTCAGTGTAGTCATGTGAAGGAAGAGAAGATTTACTGCTGCAAATTTCTTATAAAATTTCAGACCTAATGGAAATTCTGATGTAAAATAAATATAATTATTCAAAATCTTTTATCATTAGCAATAAGTTATTTTGCTTTATTATAGTTTAAATGTTTTAAGTGTCATTCTGTTTTCAATTAACAAAGACATGTGACCATTTAAGAGTTTTACTAGGGTTTTCTCCATTCAAAAGTATTTTAGTAACTTAGTGAAACTCTGGGTTTGAGTTTCAAAGTCCTTTTCGTGGGTGGGGTGTAGGGAGGGAGTTCACTATTAAAGAGCTGGTAAGACTCAAACTCCTGCCTACCCTATCTTCCCAGTGACAGAGCTGCAGCTAAGAGCCACATTCCAGCGGTCCATAGAAAGGGTGTCAAATAAATGTCTCCTAAAGAGAAAACTCCTCACAGGAGCTGTTAGCACATATGAGCAAAGTAAGCATTTAAGCAAATTTACAACATAATGAAGTTATTTTTTACAACATTCTCTTTTGAAACAAAGGGACCCTTCCTTTGGATTCTTACACTATTAAGAACAGATTTTACAACTTTGTTTTCCCCTTTCATATCTGGAAATGGTATCTAGAATCCTAAAATTCTGTGTGGTATTCAAAATTTTCTGTTAAGGATACCGTATCTTCTTTGAAGTTGGCTCATAAGTTGATATCATCACCGTGCAGGCACCACAGCCACCTCCTCCACAGCCATACTTAGTTCCTGTAAGACGGACTGAAAATGCTGTCATTAGGGAAAAAAAATAAAATCAGGTTTCATTTGGGTCTTTGTTCTGTTCAAAAGCTTGAGGCTGCCTGTACTGGGTTTGCATGGCAAGGTTACCGGCTACAGTTCCTCACACTCACTCAGGCAAACATTTCATATTATAAAGAGAACACTAGGAATAAGCTCATTTGGCAGCAGATTTTGGAAAACTGCAAACAACAACTGCGAGCAGATACACAGTCAGGCCTCTGAAATGGTCAAAAGATCAGAGCAAGCATTGCAAAATTTGTGGCAGCCCAGAACGCCACTGAGCTGTAAACAGAAAACAAGATGGGAAAGAACCTTGTTTGAAAAGACAAAACTGGCAGGGTGAAAGCTCTGGCCCTCCCAATTTCTGTCTTGTCTATTATTTTTTTCTGTTTTAAAGACATACTTTTATATACTTTCATTACTTACTATGAAACCTGGGTTTTGATTTTAGAAATGTTTGGAGCTCTTACCATAAGAAAGATTTTATTCCATCAAAAATCTAGGAGATGGTGTCAGATCACAAGGTCTTCCTTCTCCTGTGAAACAGACTTTCACAAAACTTGGAGATTGCTAGTCTGTGAAACTACAGAAAAGCCAAAAGACTTTTTGTTTCTTTATGAGGAAGGAGGGAAGGTACACAGGTTTATATACATGTACATATGTACATACACATCATGCCTCATGGCATAACTGTTTTCTTAGGAAACTAGTCTAAAAATACAGCAGTTGGCTGAAGATTATGTGGCTTAAGGAAGACATTTAATATGGTTATTTTATCTTAAGGGAGTGCCAACTTCCTTAACTTGGTAAATCATGGCAATTGTAATTTATGAGAATTTTGTTTGAATAAGGCTTTAAAATGTGTGACTTAAAGGAACAGACAAGGATACGTCTCTTTCGCAGGTAAGACAACAGCATTTCTTCAGGATCAGCATTTTTCTCTATTATCTGCAGTAAGAAATGAAAACCAAACAAATCAGAAACCAAAGCACTTAATAATTCGGGACACAGACTACATTCCCCAAAATCTTGAAGAGAATCCTTCTCTGGTTCGCTATCATAGAACTAGACTAATTGCCAGAAAGACCACAGGAGAGTTTGGTCTCCTTCTGGAAATTTCTTCTCAGATATATTTTCAGAAAAAAATGACAGGGCACTTTGCAACTGCTAAAAATAACTGCTGCTCAGTGAAAGGTCATTCTGAAAGAATTTACCTTCAGTGACACCAGAAGTAAAAACAGCAACACTTCGCTACAAAAGAGGCAGCATAGCATAAAGAATTCATTATTTGCAGATTTTAGTTTCTCTGGCACTTTAACCTACTGGGATGAACCCCAGAGGAAGCCTGTAAAGCTATCAGCAGGAATCACTTTTACTCCAGCTTTATTTATATAAACTTTCACTTGCCTTAATAAACTACCAACATAGAGCAACAGAAATGCCTACATTCTTGAAAATTTCTTATCCTGTTGCTTAAATCAGCTAGTTCATCCCAGCCGCATTCAATCAACAGCCAGGTTGATTTTGCTCTTGTAATACTGTATTTAAGTTGGCAAATAGTAATTTTTGCAGCTGAGTCTTGCTTTCTGTTGTGTCCCTGAAAATCTCTGATACTAAGACAAGAAGCCAGGCACATACAAATAAAAAGCCAATTTGCTTACCAACAAAATTTGATATCCAGTTTAAAGTCCATTTCACTGATAATTTTTTTCCCAAAACACAGCAGAGATATCATAATCACATTTGTCCTCCTCCACTGCTTCTCCCTTCTCACAGCATTTTATGCAGAATAGTGTTAGCAAGCTAAAGTAGTACTTGGAGACTGATTTGCTTTTCACCCAGCACCGAGAGGATGGGAAGGAATGATTCTGGAGACTTGTGTAATGATTCTATTCCGTGAGGGAAAAGTTTGAGAAAACTAGATCTGTGCCCACAGTCGTCGGGGTTTCTTCTGGAACAGCAAGCCGCACTCTTTGGCCTCCACACTCTTTCCGGGCAACACTTACCTTCCTTCCATTCACATAGAAAATGAGGTCCTCCGCCCCCGCCGCCCCTTGCAGAGACATCGTAGCCCAGCCTCGGAACCAGCAGCGGCAAGTAAGCAGCTTCCGCAGCCGTAGCTGGAGAGCCTGTTGCCGGCGGGGCGGGGCCGGACCGCAGCGGGAGGGCAGAGCGGGAGCTAGCTGGGACACCAGTGCACGGCGATGCGGAGCGCCCCGCCGCTACAAGCTGAGCTGGGGCGCCCCCACAAGTTAAAGGCAGCTTTCTTAAGGCTTAGAGCTACTGCCAATCACCTTCTTGTCTTTAACATGCACAGAAACAGTTGCCCTCACCTTTCCAGGTTACAATGGAAGTTACAATGAAAGCTGCAATGGAGCACTAAAAGCACAGTTTGCTTGGTTATTTTAAACAACATATTACAAATTTAAGAGTATCAGTTTCATCGCTTAAAAACGGTATCAGACCAAAGGTCTAGCTAACCAAACAACTGCTCTCTGAAGGTTCTTACAGTAAATGACCTTGGAAAAAGTATGCAGTTTGGTCAAATTCATAATAAGGCTTCTTCAGAACACTCTTCCTGCCTTCAACAATTTGCAATTCAGAGACATCCTGTGCCAGAAATGGTGTTTCTAGGATTTTGTTCTTCCATTAATTTGATCAAGTTTTAAGCCTATGCAAACCAGTAATATCTGCTTCTGTAGTAAGCATAACTGCACACCATGTGAACTACCTTCAATAACCAAAACAATTTATCTTATTTTTATCCCATTAACAATAGGCTGAAAAATGAACCTGAACCTTATTCAGCATAATCTGTAAAAGCTGTGTGGGCTGTGAGCTATAGTCTGCAGCCAGTAGCATCTACGATTCAGATAATGCCAGAAAATTGTCAGCTGACAGTGCATTATGGAATGCAGAACTGACTCATGAGAATCCATAGGGGAAGAAGGGAAGAAGCAGTGCCAATACCTGATAGATGAGTGGTATGATGGAGTTGCACTATTTGTCACACTAGCACTCCCTCAGTTGGAAACACAAAGTGTTGCTTTGTCTGTACCCTATTTACTAATGATTTCCTATTGCAGCACTACTTTCTTTCTGGCTGCCTCTGACACACACTCTGGACAATAGACTTCTCTCTACTACTCTTCAAAATGAGACTTCCTCATTCAGATTTCAAGATAATTCTGTCAAATTCAAGTCAACTATCAAAGAAAAATAATAATAAAAAAAACCACGAAAAAGAGATTGTTTCCATCTATTTCAGTAGATTTATTGAAATTTGGGATGCTTGTGTCTGTTTCAACCAGCACTGAGAAATTATTCTACTCATATTAAATATGAACAACTCACATTAAAATTCCCAAAGGCGATTTATTTTTATTGTAAAAACATACACTTTTCTTACAAATTAAGAAATGCTGCAAATCCTTTGAACAGACTATAAATTACTGACAAGACATGCAAAACACAAGTGGAGCCTAACCCGTATTTCTCTTCCTCAGCAAAGAATTCTGTGTCCTTTATATATTGTGGAGCCCCCCTTATACAGGGGCTCCTTTCCAGGAAATTCCACTTTGGAAGACCTTTACTAATCAAAGAACAATAGTACTCTACACTGCTAATCATATATATATAAATATTATAAGATTGTACCCATTTTAGAATTATTGTTCATAAAGGCACTTCTCTTGTCTTCTTCAAATAAATTTTGATTTACTTTTGAAACTTCTTTTATTTTTTACTTTATAGACTGGGGAATTCAGAAACTGTGTATCTGTAAACTGATCCCCGCGCCTTAATTTGCTGTAAGCAAAAGAAAAAAAAGACATCATGTGTGAGTATCACCAAGCACTTATGTAACTGTAATTATTATAATTATGCAATTAAAATAATAATTCTGAATAGGAAATACCCTCAATGAAATCTTGATGCATTAAAGAAATTAAATTTATGGAAAATAAATATATTTGACATAGCAAGGCACAGATCACTACTGATTTCCAAAATAATACATTACTTTTAGCTCCAATATGTCCTCAGTGTCATTACTTCAATTGTTTGCTTATTTACAGAGCTAAATAGAAGCATTTTTAGGGTCTATGAGATCATTTAGATAATTTTTTCACTTGATATTTTTTCTCCTCCTCACACATTTTTGCCAGAAAAGGAGGACTTAGTACTTTTACAACTTTGCCATAAAGCAAGTTGCTATAATCCTTTCACTCTCAAAACTATTATGAGGAAACTTTGATAGTGACTTTACCTCACAAGTATGCAAGTGACTAATATACACACAATGCATCATTTTTCCTTAAATTCATATTATACTTAAAGGTTTTTGTGTGGTGGAGATTTTATGAACTTTATGGCAAAAAAATTTCTCAGAATATTTTCAGAAGTCTGGAAAATACTAAGTCCATACAAATAGACTTAAAGGTCCATTGGGATTCAGATTTATTCATATAAGTGCAAAAATACTCGTTAGCTTTAAAACCTGTTAAAATTTTAATAGTTATTACACAATTTATGTCTCAACCTCAGAAATCCCGTGCCTCTAAATTTGCTAAGATCATCAGGGAGGGAAATAACTAATTACCAAATGAATATATTTTAAACTGAATTACATAATATTAGTGTATAAATCGTCTTGTCACTTAATATTACAAGGTTATTATTGTTGTATGTTTACATTTAAGCATAACACAATTATCCTCCTCTAAAGTGGTTTGTATCATAATAACCATCAGGAATTCACCTTTATTCACTAATATAAAAAGTGATATTATATGCCATATTTAAATTTGGAGACTTGAATACTCTTGGTGTCTTACATTGACACTTGGAAATTCACACTGAAAGGAAATACTTCATATCAACATGGAAGTATCATTGCAACATACATTTATGAAAGAAATAGTTCAACGTTTGGGGGTGTAATATCAAACCTTTACTGGGGATAGTTATGTACTCAAAAAAAAACAAATGAAAGCTCTAAATTATGCATACCTACCTGTGCAGATTAGGTTCTTTGTAGCAAATAGTGGCTCTTCTTCGTGTAGGTGCTGCTGCTGAGTTTTCTTGTAAAGTTTTGGGTGATTTAGGTAAGGAAGCATTAGAGTGTATACTAGCATTTGTCAGATCTTGCAAAGCCTTTCTGCCTGTGAATACAGTAGTTTATATGACTTTATTTGAACATTTTCTGAATGATTAAATAAACTTCCACCATTATTTTTAATTGGGAGTTCTTAATTCAGGTATGTGGGTTACTGCTCCTATTCTAACAACGCTCAGCAAAAAAAAAAAAAAAACAACAAACAGAACAGATGCTCGAAGAAAATGCCATCAGAGTTATTTTCAACCTACCCAAATGGGGAGCTCTTCGAGGTTTGTCATGGCTCCTGGGAAATGTCAAGAAAGGGTAAGTACTGGGATTTGCAGCTAGCTGCTTAGGAGTCACAAGAGTTATTACAGTTAAAAAAATAAATAAAAATTGCATTCAGCTTATGATTTTGAATGCAGAGGGAAGGCATACATGTATAATATGAAGACTCAACCTGTACAAGAGTTCTCTAGAACCACCTCTTTCAACTTTATTCCTGCTGGTTGAGCATATGTACATAAAATAAGCATAGCAAGGTAAGCCTCCATATCTTCAAAACTGTAAACCAAACTATTTACAATGCATCATATTTTGAACAACTGAACATGCTAAGAGAAATATTCCATTAAAAAAGAAGAGTAACCAGGCATGGCAGAAGTACTACTTGTGTCAGCTTTCTGTAATCCTTGAAGACCAATTCAGAATGTCAGACTAAACAATCAGTGCTTAATTTGGAGATAAATACTTGGGAGCAATACTGAAATGAATATTTAGCCCATATTTCAAAGCATTCTAAACTGTTTACAGATCACAGTCTTTCTGAAAAGTGCTAAGATTTAATGCAGACAGCAATCCAAAATGAAGTAAGTAGTCTTAGTCGGTATTCCTTACAAGTTCTTCAAATAGTGTACATTTCTCACTGATAGGGGGTTAAATTTTAGATTTACTACATTCAGATGAGAACATGTAGTTTTTAAAAGGAATTGAATTTATCCTAACTTCATGATTTTGAACACTCTACCTTAAACCCTCTGTGATAGCAAATGGATGCTACTGATCTCATAGAGGAAACTGATACATATATATCGATAAATGATGAATTTTTTCTTGTGCCTATCTTGAGATCAATAAATTAAACAACTTAATATTTACATACCTGTCAAAAAAGTGACTTTTTTTTTTTATTATAGCATCTGAATGCTATCTGTCTACTCTCTAGGATACATACTCTTAACTGATGGTTGAACTGAGAGTTAAATTACTATTTCCCTGTAATAGAATTCTGTGCTGAGACAAAGTAAAATATCTCAGTGGTTGAAGTTGATCTTTTTATCAGTAGTCCTCTGAAACATGTTAAGCAAAGACACAAAGTCAGAGATTTGTCACTGGATTTCTGCTAGCTTTACTTCTAAGTACAAGAGACATATTCAGGTGACTTTAGGGTGCTTTCATCATGTCCCTCCTGATTTACGAAGGCAAAAGAAAAACCACTGTCTGTTGAAAGAGCTCATCAAGGAAGAGAAATGCTCCCTCGGCTTAAATGAGAGGCCTCTCTCATCATGAAAAAACTCCCAAGTTTGGCTGCTTGAATGAATCTTCATTTATGGTAGTTTTAAAGTTCCTAAAGCTTAAAACCTTAGGGTTAAATCAGGTCAGGTTTTTAGCCAGCAGGAGTTCTGGGATATATATAACTCTACATTTAGGAAAACTGGATGCCTTTGAGCATCAGTCTTTATGTTCGCATAGATCTAACTGTATAGAGACTGCCATTACAGGAGACTTTCAAGGCATATTTCTAAGTACAGCTCAAAGTAGTTTCCAGAAGAGCTGACATAATCAGAAAGGATAGCATTTCCTTGCTTTCTTTTAATTCCAGATACAGATTTGGATATAGGATGAAAAATTAAATGCATTTTGAACCATACGTTACACAGATAAAGATCAAATTATCAGATTGCTTTTTATGTCAGTAATCTTTCATACTGCTGATCACACAGGTTTACTAATTTATCGCTAAAGCCAATAAAATTATAGGATCCTTTTTCTACCTTCCAAAGAAGGAATTCAAGATGAGAAATTGCAACTGCAAACTACCAGGACTAACACCTCACAGGATGACCTAATTCTGCCAGTATTCTCATTCTGTGGCCATGTAGAGTAATGTTTCCTTGCATTCAAATGAAGCCATGCAAGTATTTGCTTGACAGTTTGGGATTCAAATTATTCAGCTGAGCTAGGGGACTGTCTAGGTGTTGGGACATTCTTAAGAGACAATGAAGTAAACAGGAACTTGTGGAGAACAAATATATTCACAAAATGGATCCCTCACGCTAGGATTCTTCAAAGCTGCATTTTAAAGCAGACTTAAGCTCTAGCTTACTGGGTTACTCATCTAATCCTTTAGCTCTTTTACAGTAATTTCAGGTATGATAGAAGAATCTAAATCTATCTTCCTGTCTGAATTTGTTTTTTTTTTTTTAACTCAGCATTTCTTAAAAAAGAGGGTGCCACATGAAAGTATGTTCAATAGTAGATTCTAGAAAAAAAATGCTCAAAGTACTTGTTTTAGATCTCAAAATTTCTGTTGAATTGCAGTGCTCCTAAAGAAATACAAATTGAATTTTTAAGTCCAGCTATGACCTCCATTTATGAAGGGAACAGTGTAGTTCACTCTTATTTCCCTTGTATAAAGCTCAACCTATTACATCTTTTCTGTCCCAACTTTCAGAATTCTGCTCCTCAAGAACATAGACTACTTACATCTGCCCAACTACACGTCATCTCAGAATACACTGAAAAGTAACAGTTAAAAAATACATCGTGACTGATACATGATACAAAATATGATTCATTTTAGTGATTTTCAGTCTTACCTTTTTCCACTCCTGTTTTATCCACTCTAAGCAAACAGTAAGAGTAGGATAGTACTAAGATACCTTACCACTATTTCAGGCACTACCCAATTCAAAATGCCAATTTTTTTCCACCCACACACTTACCACGGCAACATGTCAGAGTCTCTTTGTAAGCCTCTTTAGAAACATGATCCAGTTTTTGTTCTCCTTTTCCAGCATCCGGTGCTTTAACAGGAGAATTTTCTCCACACATTTCAGAGTTTTTCCACATAGGTACATTTACAGGAGTACTGTGGTTATCAAAAGCAGGGTGCTCCACTCTGGAAAGACCTTCCTGGAACACGCTATCTGTTTTTAATGGCATATTCCTAGAACACTTGACAGATGAGAGTCTTAAAAATTCTTGAACTGCAGACTTTAAGTTGCTCATAGAGGAATCTATCTCATGAGGGACTTCCTGGTCATCCAAAATATTCTGCTCCCCCTGATCAATATGCCTGAAATATTTTTTTTCTGGTCTGGTCTCAGTAATATCCGAACTAAACCTCTGTTTGTGTTTTACCTGATTATCAGGAAAATTACTAACATGAGGGTTTTCATGTACCTCTGAAGAAGAGTCTACTTTCTTTAAACTATTAGCATCATCACCAACTCGTTCTTTAGCTTGTGGTCTACTTAAGTCATTCTGAGTTACTAAAGATACTTGCTTTTGCTGAGTTTCAGTTACCCTGTTTTCATGAACAGCCTCTGCATGCAATGCATCTTTATTTTTTATTTTTTCACTTTCACAGAGTCTCAGCTGTGTAAGATTTTCTTTTGGTATAATATATGCTTTCCGGCTAGCCTTTGCCAATGAACGTTTTAATCTGCCTGGTGAAAACTGCTTACTCTTTTGGTCTGCTTTCGGAGTCATTTTATGAATTCTGTCACTTCCAGTTTCTCCACTTTGTCTGCAACTACTTTTTTTGTTGCATTTTCTCTTTATAACTTTCTTCTGGTCTTGTTTTGTTTTGCAGCCCTGTTGGCCTATGTCTGCTTGAGGCTTCTCTGAAATATATTCTCCACACTGCCCATTTTCCTTTCTACAGTATTTTGCTGTGTTCATTTTAGAAGGGTTTTGCAAAATTTTCCTGTTTATTTTCTCTTTCTGATGTGCATGCAGCAAGTCCCACTGAAAAGTCAATACATTAGTGTTATCATGCAATGACAAATTTTCAGCATGATAAACTTCTGGTGGGATCTTGTTGATAGCTGAGTTTGAGTCTGCTTTTAGTATAGTGCTTTTCATGTCTTCAAAAGTTTCTGAGAAGGTTTCTCTATTCATCTCCTGTTTTCTTGGACTCATTACGTTAACCTGGTATGTCCTCCCAGAATCTTCAGCTTTTTTTTCTTTTATACATTTTTCTGCTTGATAATATTTGCTGGCATTTAGAAAACTCTGTTGCCCTACAGAATCTCCTGTAGGTATCTGTTCTGTCTGACTTTGGAAAAGTTGAGTTTGTGAATCAGTAGTTTTTGAAGCTTCATTATTATCAGCCCTAGTGTTCCTTTCTTCATGCAAATTTGAAGTTACTCCTGTCTTGCTTTTAATTTTCTCTTTATCCTTCTTAGAATATTTTACTTTTCTGAAGTTTGATATTTTGTCAGAATCGGCATTACTATTTTTATTTCTGTGCAGCTTGTCTTTTGCTGTAACTGTAAGTAGTTCACCTGCATCACTGGCAGTCAACTCCATATCAGCATCATAAAGAGTTTCTTCAGGCTTCATCTTGTCAGTAAAAAGCAGCTTCTTAAAATCTACCTTACTTACATTGCTAAATTTAAGAGGCGAAGGAATAATGTGAGACAAGTCACTTGAACTCTCCTGGAAATTAATGTCATTGGTGTTTCTGCTGCTATTGATACCATGAGGCAGATCATTTGAGCTACATTTTTTATCAAAATCCTTTATATCAGGTTGAGATTTTGGCTTAGGAAGTACTGCAAGTTTCTTTCTTTCGGTCACATTTTTATAGAATGGCAAAGAACTATCATGTTGCTTTGTAAACTCCTCAGACTGTCTTAAAGATTGGATATTTTTGACATGAGTCGGGAAATCACTATTGCAAGTTAGTTCTGAGTGTAATTGGTTTTCTGCAAAGAGAAAAATTTCAGCAGCTTGAGAAAGAAAGCATGTGCTTATCAGAGTAAGACATATTACTGAAAACTGGACCAGCATGGAAAATTACACACTGCATATTCTGTGGTTGGTCCTTAAAAACTTAATTAACTAGAGCTAATTTAATATTTTACCAAAGTTGCACTTTTCAAATTGGATATAAATATTATATNTCAGGGCATTCTATTTTTAATACTTTCTCAAGTAATGGGTTATTAAAGACTAATTCTCAGAGAACTCTGGAAAATGTCACCTGCACAAAAATATATCACATCCTTCAAAAACCTATTTCTGCCATTGTTAGTTTCCACTGTGTCATTTTCAATTAACTTTTGATTATCCGTATAAGAATTAATGATAATGCAAACTTAACTTGATTCGAATGCATTTCCTTTTACAAAAGTGCTACACTTAGCCCTTCTGTGTGTGAGATACCAAATTCTTCTATCTCACTGTTTTGCATACCTGCTGCAACTAAAGGAAGCATCGCTGGCAATTCTACAGACCTGAAAAGAGGAAATGTTACTGTGAAGTTTTGTACTAAATTTTATGCCATAGCATTAAATTGCTTAAAACATTCCCTTAATAATGTATAAAAGCAGAAAGCAAGAACCAAAGTGTGAAATCTGGTTCTATCTTAAGGCCAAATACAGTTTTTGTAATAGAGAACCCTACTTTGTGCTTGTGAGATCCCATGAAGAAAGCAACAATTTATTGTAATGCTCTCCATATAAATTCTAAGGTGTAAATAATTTCTCAATTAGATGGGTAGGCCAATCAAAGATTAGCTGTAACAAAAAAGTCCACAGACACCTAACAACTTTTTAGTTTAATATAAATTGATTATATATTTAATTATAATCTTAAACTAATATAACACACCACATGTAATAAAATCACCTACCCAGCTGACTGACATGTACTCTTGAACTGGTCATCAGAAGTGCTACTTGGACCAGCTGACAGAGGTAGGAAACTCTGAAGATTCTTTCAAAAGAACAGTGGGGAAGTAGAAACAGTTGAATATTCTGTTATGTTTTAAGTATCAGAAACAGCCACAGGAAAAATTAATGAATGGGAAAAAAAGTACTGATAAAAGATACATGATATTCAAACACACACAATTTTCTAAGAAAAATATTTTGTAGCAAAACTTATCAAAATCTGTTACCTATCTGCATCCCAAAGCAACATGCACACTTTTAAAATGTTGGTATTTCTAATGTAAAGTGCATTATACATACAGAACCATAGAGAAACACCAAGAAACTGTTTAGGACAGTGAAAATATTTTTTTTAAAACCCCAAACCTATACTTTTGCCATAATGTGAGGACTAACATGAACTATATTTTCTGGTAAAGTTTTCCACATGCAAGATATTTATTGCAGAACTAAGCAAGGAAGGTAACACCTCACTTATCAGTGAAGAATACCACATACAGAAGTACCGTGCTTTTTTTGTTTTTAACCCCATGAATTCATCGGGGCTAAGTGACTTTCAGATACTTTATAAACAAGATTAATTTCTAATTTTTCAATGAGAGCAACTTCAAAATTTAACTGATTTCACTACACTAGGGTTTCTTCGCCAATTTTAAGGAATTTGGTTAAATAATGATGTCAATATTGCATTGGTTTAGATAGTTTGAAAACACTACCCTGGAAAATAAATTCAAGAGAGTAATAAAAAAAATCTTACCTCAGAAAGACTGCTTACTTCTATTGCAGTTAGGAGGTTATAATTCAAAAAAGCTTCCATTTCAATCAGAATTTTATTCTGCATGTAAAAAAAAAAAAGTGGCTTCTGTCTTAGGAATAGGTGATAAAGAGGTGAATCTACGTTGCAGTTTGTTTATTTTTTAAACACTCAATTAAACAGTGTAATTTTTGGTACCATCTCAGTCTCTATAAATACAGAGGTGAAGCTGACACTATAATAGCAATGAATAGACATATACTCTAATGGACAAAATAAAATCTATGAAACTGGAATCAAACTTGAATACTATGCTATCAGCTGATACAACTTAGCAAATCTGAGATGTGTATTTTGTCAATTTCTGAATATTAAGTATCAAAAAAGATAAAAGCTTGGTTTAGCTGATCTAAGTTTAAGTGATACTTGCAGCATACCAAATAGTTCAGTTTTCGATGAAGCAAGATATTGTGAAGCTGCAGCTTTTCTACTTCCTTCTTAAGGAATATCTTCTCATTCTTTAGCTTCCGAGAATTTTCTTTCTCTGCACTCAAAGCCACTGCTAAGGCTTTATTATTTTGTTTTAAAGATACTTTAAACATAGATGAGTTATCTAAAGGAGACAAAATCATATTATTTTCAACAGCTTCAATTCAAGGCTCTCTCTGCATGAACTGATCATGTATAACAACATTTAGGTTTTGGTGGAGCAATAGCAGCAAAGCCTAACACTTTAGAATATAAAACTGTTTCCATTGGCTGTCATTCTGATCATGACTCTGCCAGCTTGAATTTCAAGTTTATTTCATACACGGATTCTGCTCTAGTTTGAATTTTTTTGAATAAGGTTATTTTCTGAAAAAAGCATTTAAGAAAGGGTAACTTCAAAGAAATAAAAATGTTTCCAAATTAAAAAAAAAACAAAACCGAAACAAACATTTTAAATATTAACAAGTAATATTTATGTCAAAATATTTTGAGTTTTGATAAAAGAAAAAAAAAGCTTTAAATTTGGAATATACATTCAACTGTCCTAATGAAAACTTATCTACTCATATATGTTATGGAATGTCTTAGAAATTTTTTTTGCCTGACATTCACAGTACACATAGTTAACTCAAGTTAGAGACAAGTTTGACTATAGTCTTTTATAGCACAAAAAGGAGCAAGGTTATCTTGAAACCTGCCCCAACTGCATCTCTTCATTGGCTTTATTACTTCTATCACGTTACCCAAAATCTGCAAGGCTTTATTTCCTTACCTTGGGAAACAGGCAACAACAGTGGAACCTTGCTATTCCAAACATGCTTTGAAATTACTATTCAGCTTAGTGAATTATTGGTATTACTGCAGTGTGAAGTCTTCTAGAGGACCTTAGAATTATTATCTATATTGTTTATTTTTCACTGAAAATTAGTACTGACATCAAGCCACAGTAAGTTCAAATTGATATATACAAATAACAAAAATTCTTGCTGCACCAATCAAAGAAGTCAACATTCACTTAACCATGCTGCTTGAATTAGAGAGTTCTGAAATAACGGTGTTTCACTAAATTTATAGTTTCCCTAACTTGTGCAGAAGAGGACCTGAGATACTCCACAGTATCCTTTCTGTCAGAGCTAGAAACAAAGCCAAACCATCTACCATGACAGGCCTCTGTTTGAATTTTAATCCTGACTCACTGGGAAAGCAGAGTACATTCTAGCAAGGGATTAAATCGGCAAATTAAGAATTGTATTTTCCTTGATTTAGTAAATGGTTGAATGAAGAATTTTATATAAATCCCACGTTGCAGATGGTAATGCTAGGTATCTTAGTATGACCATGATATTTTAAAAGATCACTGATTTTACTAATTTCAGTACCTCAGTTTTTAGATGCCCTAAATGGGCACGGACAGGAATGTTAGAAATGCAGAGGAGAATCCTTCAAAAAATACTGGCATGCAAAAGAGCAAGCACTTAAAATTCTCAGAGAATTAGATTAAAAAAAAATTAAACAGTCACGTGGTCTTGAGATACTAAAACTCTCAACATATGTTAATATTTTTAACAGATGACCATTCAGCAAACCAAATTAAATAATATTACTATTCCTTTTGAAGTCATACTCTCTAAGTACAGTAAGTGGCTTTGGTTTTATTTTAACAAAACTTACTTAATAATTTTGTTTTGATTTTAGATGCTAAAGAAGCATTCCATTTTGCAGCTTGGAATGTTCCATCCCTCTTCTTCATCCGTCCTTTAACAATATCCGAGGTGAAAATGGTACATGATCTACCAGTTGCTTGCTTATCCATCAGCAAAATGAACCTGCTACAGTCAAGAAGAATGCCCAAATAATACATGATTTTTTCACACTTAAAAACATCAAGTTTCACAACTTATTACCAGGATTTGTTATTCTGAAGCTGAGAAAACTGTCTTTACCTTTGTTCAATTCAAACAGGTTAATGGATTGTTCCTTGAGACTTAGGTGGCAAAACATTTAACTAATAAGCACAAAGACTAAAAAGATCACAGTTTGTTTATTTTTAAATCCTGTCCATCCTCTCAAGCTATCTAACCGAATTTAGACTTAAAAGAGGAAAAACCCTAAGACTCTCACTTCTCAATTCGACCAGGCCAGCTTTTCCTTCCTCAGGAAAACTTTTAAACTGAAGCGTTTAAATAAACCGCCTTACAAACGCCATACATTTAAACAGGGAGAGAGAGCGCTGCCCGCAACCACAGGCAGAACAGGGAGGGGTGTCCCAGCAAGCGGCATCCAGGGGCCAGGTCCCGCCGTCGCCCGGCCTACGTTCCCTCCCGTCCTCACAGACGTGAGGCACCACGCGCTGGGCCCTCGCCCCTGGGGCCGCCAACGGCCTTTGGGGCCGGGCCGCTCACGCCGCTCCACCGACAGGCCTGGCGGGCGCGCGTTAGCGGCGCCGGGAGCGCAGCACCGGTAGGGGCGGAGGAGGCTCGGCCGGGCCGGAGCCCTAAACCTGCGCATTCGTCCTCGCCCAAGCTTTATATCGTACGAAGTTATTTAGAATTAAAGCACTGAATATCAAAGAATAAATACGTATGTGACGGCAAGAAATGGCGGCAAACTTATCAGAGACTCAGTAGCGCTTTGTGTTGCATCGTTCAGAGACACAAGGTATCACCAGGCCATAACAGCTGTGTACAAACACATCCCATCCCTGCAGCTGGATTTACACCACAGTGATTTACACTTTAGTGACATTCCTGGGTGTTTTAAAGAGGAGGGGGTGGGATATGTGTAAACTTCCCAACTACACCATTTTGCAAAACCATTTAAAATACTATTCATAACACTAAAAATAAAAACATCTTAATTGTATAAACACTTAGCACAGATCATGGTACACTGCGAGTATGGGTTAGGGAACTGCAGATAATCCATATGGCTGCCAGAAGTTTTTAGGAAGAGATTGAGATATTTGGCTTTCTGTTCAAAGAGTTCCTTTAGATTAAAAGGAGAATTCTGTGCAGTTCCTTCTCAGTGGAAACATAAATTTGGGGTTTTTTTGTTGATCTTTAGATGTACCAGATGAAATAACAAACAATAGTCATCAAATAGGTATGAAAACAAAAATGCCAGATTCAAACCCCAGCAGATCACAAGAAGAATGCGTGCTGCCACCATACTTACTGACTTGTAAGGTTCAGGGTCTCCCAGGTCACATTTTGAGCAGAGCCACTTTCAGTTTCGTTCAGGTAATATTAGGAGTGGGAATTGCAAGGAAATATTTGAGTGTAATAAAATGCTTTCCTCCAAAATATATTCTGCCCCAAATCCCTTGCTCTTTAACACTGACTTCACAGATGTTCTCTTTCTCTGGCTATGTGTAACCAGCCCTGCCATTAGTTCAGGTGGACATTAGTTCCTAAATCTGATCCAGGAATCAGTAAATTTATAGTAAACAGTTTTGTGAAAGTCTTTAGACAATTAAAGTTTTAATTTATTTAGAGATTTAGAGACACATGGAAGACTGAATTAAAAAAAAACACAACAGCATTAATTTCTATAAAGCAGTAATTTTAATGAAGAACTTACCTTTCCACACCCTAATAGGACATGCTATCAAGTAAATCAAATAAATTGCACAGTAAGTATCAGAAGCATTATTTGACAGTGTATCTTTATTAACCAATTATTTTCATAATCTGCTGCAAGAAGCATCTGGAGAGTGTCTCTTCTCTACCTTTTTTTTAAATTTGTTTGTGATATACAGCCTAATTTATCAGTGTGACCCTGAAGCCGCAAAACCCTATGTTTCTGTGCAATTCCCTTAAAATACAGATTTGATCCAGCACGCCTTATATACCTTTGGTACATCTCCCCTCACAAGGCAACTTGGAAGTGACTGCAGCCACTGTAAAATTCTGGCCAAATAAAAGAGCAAATAACTTTATGTAACTTTAAATATAGAAAGCAAATAAAATAAAACTCACCTCCTTATCCTTTCCAGAAGGCAGCGTTTTCCTCCAGATCCAATCATGAGTTTTCATTTCCTCCAGTTTTACAACAGTTCCAAGTCCTGAAGGGGTGATCATCAATTTGCTTCCATTTAATGTTTATGTCACTACTGCGGACAATTAATTTAAAGCAAAATGTGAAGTACTGAATTGCCTACCTGCGCTCATACTTTCCTTTACACTCTGCTGAGGAACTCCCACACTTTAACATTTCATGTAGAAATCTCCAGTTAATTGCCAGCTGCTCAAAGAGAGTAAGAGCTTAAAGCACTGCCAAGTTTCACAGTCCATATATCTTAAATACATATTAAAAGCAGAATTCTGGTTTTCAGTCTGTCGGGATCCTATGACTGGTCTTTAAACAGAAATGAGAGGGAGTGAGGGAAAAACAAAGAGAGACAGACCTGTTGTAAAAGCCCTAACCGTGAAAGTGTTGTATTGAATTTGTGTCTTACTGGCTGGATACCTGCAAATTCATCTTTGAGAAGAATCTTGGTTGAGGAATTAATCCTGTAGAGTCTAGTAAAATGTGCACTGTGACTAAAGCCCTTCTGGTGAGTAGGTTATACAGAACAGCTTCTCCCTCTGTGGAAACTCTGATATCCAACAAGACAAGCTTATGTTAAGAGTTTTTCATGACATAACAGTATTAAGAACTCCACCTCCTCTTCTCTCGACCAAGCCTAATGAAAATTAATTTCTTAATGCATCTTCCCTTCTGTCAAATTTGACTGAAATTAGTCAACTGAAACAAATACACAGAGGAAGAGAGTGTAAGCGTGACTTCCTTCAGAAACCTTTGGAAAATGAAACAAAAATTCCCTGGGTTTATTTTCCAAGGAATGCAGCTCAAAAGGCAGTTTGCCTGTACAGCAGGTTGGTTACACTGCACGTGTCTATACTCCAACGAGACTTCAGATTTAACACAATGGTTGTGTCTGAGGTCCAGAACCTACCGTTTTGTTTGTTTGTGTACATGTATTGACTGAAGCCATCTATGTTGTTCTGGTCTCACAGTGCAGAAATACATGAAGCAACAATGTTCAGATTTCTGAGGCAAACCCAAGGCAGCTTAAAGGAGGAAAGAAGCATAGGAAGCTGCTGCTTTATCATGTGAATGTTTTAGAGTGAGAAAGACTGGAAGTTAAAGTATAGCATTTGACAACAATGGCCACATTTAAGTTGCAATTGCTATGTAGAAACTATTCCCCCATAGGGACAACACACATTATATCCTTATGAGAGATATAGCTAAACTATACAGTGTTATTCCATAAAAAGGACCTATTATACTTATTTTCACTTATTTTATAGGAATTCCAATATCCATGAATTAATGGCCTATTTTACTTTAAGTGGCATGTTGTAACTTGTGTTCTTATTAATTAATTAATTGAATATTAAGCATTGAAGACCTGGATTCCGGGTAGATTCTTAGGCAAGAACTGTTCAGAGAGCATGAGAGCCCTGGTGCTTAGCCTGCCATTGCCTCTCCCTGCTGCAACTGTAGCACACAACTTAGTTGCCAAGAAAAATAAAACATGAGCAGCATTTACTGTAGCTTTAACTATCATTCCAATGCAAATTGGCATTAAAATAAAAAGTGGGTTCTAAGTGATTACACAATTTCAGAGAGAACTTACTATCTCCCTACTAATATCAGATGCAGTATGACTTAGAAGGCTTTTTATTTTAATGTCTTTCACTTGACTGAAGTCAAGTCTATAATCCTAAGTATTAACAGCAACACAGCAGCCTGTAAATATTTAGGTATTCTCAAATTCAAAATGTGGTAACAGACTGGAATAAAGCAGGCTATGCAGTCGAACTGCAACTGCTCTGTGACTTCTATATCCTTTAGCAAGTGAACTTGTGGTTGAAGTTTCAAATACCTTAAATACAGTAACAGAACACCTCCAAAGGGAAACGGTGAGTAAAAAAAAAATCAGGATGACGCAAGTTGAAAGTTGATAGGAATTACATATATAACTGAGTCAATTTCTAAGGTAGATAAACTACTTAAGTACAATATAGGGAAACAAAAAACTACAGGCTGACCTGAGACTAATTTTTAATGCATTTTAACCAAAGCAGACGTGACCATCAGAACAGGTACCAGCATCTCACCCTCCCGTGAGAGCACCTCTCCCAGCCACAGGAGAAACCAGTGGCCATTACTTGGGCTTCCACCTTTGGCTGAAGATGCTGCCCTGGGCTGGGCTCACCAGGAACCTTCCTGGTGAGAACCTAAGACTACCGCGAAGTAAAATAAAAACATTGTGGTTTAAAAAGTAGCTGAAGCTGTGATGTTATTTAGCCAACAGAAAAGCAATTAATCAAACCCACTTTGATTAAGCAAAGTGCTATCAGGAAAGTTTCCTGCCTGACGAGTTTACATGGGTCAGCCTCAATTCAGAGGGTGCCTCAAGGACCCCCTCCGGGGAAAGCAAGGGGAGGCAGGGGCAGCAGAGTCGAGAGTCGCCCTACCCTTAGCTTGACCCACCATATCTGAGTGTAGGGACACCCTGCGCTGCCCGTGGAGACAGGGATGGCGCAGCTGGCAGCCACTCTCCTCTCCTCTCCACCCTCACCCTCGCCCTCGGCCCGTCCCTTCCTGACGCCCGGCCGCCATTTTGCGGAGCCGAAGCGGCCCCTCCGGCGGTCCTGCTGCTCTAGGCCCGGCGAGGCGGCCTTACCGCGGGAGGCGGCGGCGCAGGTAATGCCGGATGGCGGTCGCCCCCGCTCTACGACCGGACCCCCTGACGCGGGCGGCCCCGGGAGCGCAGCTGAGCCGCCCGCTCCAGGAGCTGGCTCCTGGAGCGGGCTTCCCCCTTCACGGCGGAGCAGCGCCCCGCGAAAGGGAGGGAGCGCCCCGGCTGCCGTGGGGGGCGGCAACCCAGCTGCCTGCGAGCTCACCAGTCGCTTTCGGTCAGACAATAGCAGGTGCCCGGGCGTACAGGGCGTTAGTAACCCTCAAATGGCGTGCTCTGAACCCCCCACGTACTGAAGATTCTCTTCTGCTGCTTGTGCCGGTTTTTTTCTGCCCAGACGTGTCCCCCTCCTTTAGGGAGCTCAAGGCAGGCATAAGCAAGAGCATTTTTGGCAGGGTGGTATCAATGATCTGACAGCATCAACTATTTAAAGCAGCCCTACTTAAAGATTGGATTTGAAAGATCCCAAGTTGTTGCTAGTACAAAATTACTGCATTTTTTAGTGTTGTGAGCCATACTCGAAGCAAAATTTCCCAGAACATCCTTCCAGTGCTCTGCTAACACATACTGACTATGAAATTATGCTCCCCTTTTGTCTCCAGAGTAACTTTTTCCTAGCAGAGTAAAATGCCACAGTTTTTATTATTAAAGGTGTAGAATACTTGGCTACTTGCGATAACACATCTTGAGAACTGTTTTCAAAACTGATGTACAGTTTTGTGTAACAAACAAGTGAGAGCTGAGCTAAGGCTTAGGTCTTTCACATATGTTCAGTCTTAACTGGCATTAGATTTACTTTTATTTCTGTTTCAGGGTCGAATAGCTTGTAATTCACATCATCATTTGCAAATGCCATGGAAGAGAGCAAGACTGAAGATGTCCAGGGTATTCTACGACTTAATGTGCGAGGATGCTTATACACAGCCAGGCGCAGATCTTTGTGCCGCTTTAAGGATTCAATGCTAGCTTCTATGTTTAGTGGACGCTTTCCTCTAAAAGTGGATGAATCAGGTACGTTCAGGAAGTAAACGTGACATTCTAAGCTGTGGCAAATACATGCTTTTGTATGCATTTTATAGTATATCTCTGTTCCAGATCTGCAGAGCATCAGTTGGCTTCTTTAATTCCAGGTCATAAAACAATTAGGCATGCATGACTTTATACTTGTGAGTCATTCACCTGCATTTCACAGGACTATGGATGTTTGCAGACATAGATGTGCATGCAGTGCTTATTCCTGCCTTGTCCCAGTGCAAACTGTGGCTTTGGAATGTATTTCTTCAGTACGAATAATAGATAACATTGAAGTTGCCAGAGAATTTGGCATTTAACTTACATCCTGTTTATGACCCCCTATATTCTTCAGAGGCATCTCACTCTGTTCATTACCTAAAGAGATTTGGGACTAATCATTGCTTTGGAATACTTAGTAACATAGTAAAGATTGCATTTTTCACTACAATGCCTTGTTTGGAAAGTTGAATAAAACTATTTCAGAACAGCCTGTTGTACAGAGCTGTGTGTATTTTGGTCAGTTTTGGAGTGGTTCTTTGACCCAGAAGGCATAGGAGAGAAAAAGAAACAAAACAATACTGTAAAACTTGAGCAATAGTCAGGGAAAGTCAGACTAGATGTGTACTGGAACCGATGTTACTTTTAACTCCTTAAATTGCTTATATCCAACCTGAAAAATTCTCTGTGATAGTGAGAAAAGATATATCTGCAGTTAGAATTAGAAATGCACCTAGCATTAGATTTTAGCATTTTAAGTGGACTCAGCTGTAAGTTGGTCCATGCCAACATACAGCTGAGACTGTATGTTGGCATGGACCTATGCAGATTAGTGATTTCATGGATATTCCAGAGAAATGTTTACTGCACTTAGAATTTTATCATCACATAACAAATATTCCAGGGAAACAAAATGGTAGTTTTGAAAGAACAGATAAAGTATGTTTATTCCTCCTAAGTAAGTACAGCTAGTGCAGAAGTTTTATATAAAAGCTATAATCGTTGGTTTGCTAGAATCTGACAAGTCTGTCTTTGCTTGCTGGAATCAGTATTTTAACTAATTTTATTTATGTTTTCAGGAGCATGTCTAATTGATCGAGATGGAAGCCTGTTTAAATATCTTTTGGATTATCTTCATGGAGAAGTTCGGATTCCTGAAGATGAACAAATTCGGATTGCACTCCAGGAGGAAGCAGATTATTTTGGCATCCCTTATCCATACAGTCTGTCTGACCATTTGGCCAATGAAATGGAGACGTATTCTTTAAGGTCAAATACAGAGCTTAAAAAGGTCTGGACATTTCTTGTATTTTTCGAGATGTATGCTCTAATCCACCATGTTCATTAGCATCAGATACTAAAAGTACTGTATATGCATGTTAGCTCTTTTTAACCACCACATTACATCACCAGTAAATTCAGAGGTTTAGGTTAAGAAATCCTAGAGTGGATAACGCAGTCCTAGTAGTTTACATCTACTTTTCCCATCAATGCAACACAGTATCTGTTTAAAGTTGACTCTGTTTCACATGCAAATCAGCTGTGAAACTTGCATGGGAGCAATGACATGGTTTACTTTCTTAGTTGGCTTCAAATTTTTCTTGAGATTAGATTTGAGCCTTCCAAGACATTTGGTTTCTAGGTTTGGGTTTGTTTGGGGTCTTTTTTCAGTTTTACAAATTCATCCTAAAACTTGAAAAGTAAAATGTACTTTGCCATTTTTATTTTTAGAGCAAGAAAGGACAAAAGAAAATTAATGTACTTTTAAAAATCCGAAGGTTATCTATTTTAGAGTATTGTAACTTAAAAGCTAGTTCTAATTAACTGATTGGAAATTAACTGTCATCACCAGGTATGGCTGTGATAGCCCTGGCAGTCATCTTTGTTTTTTTAGTATGCTATTGCTCCATATATTTCACATCCTCCCTTAGCAATTTCCTTTTGAAAAGCACAAAACATTCCTAGACATTTCAGCTTCTCTTCATACTAGGGATTTGCCATGCTTCCAAGTAGTTCTGTTGCTATTCTGTGAATATCTTCTAGTTTTACAGTATTCTCTGTTAACACCAGATAAGAAATGCCGTACACATTATTCCAGATAAACTACATCCTCGATTTACTTAAAAGAGATGGCCAATACAGTTAAATAGAAAAGCTTATTCAAATACAAATATTATGTTCTTACTACAATTCTGTATTTTGTGTTTTATGTTTTTTCCAGGCTTTGTTAGATTTCTGCGATTCTTATGATTTAGTTTGTACCAAACCAACAGTTTGGGTCCTGCACTATCTCAACACTTCTGGAGCAAGCTGTGAGAGTAAAATTATTGGTGTGTATGCCACAAGAGCTGATGGGACTGATGCAATTAATAAGGAGCTAGGAACGAAAATTCATAGTAAAAGCATTTACAAAAGGTAACAGGACTGTCAAACACGTGAAAGCACTATGAAGTGAGAATGAACATTCATATACAATACCTAAATATTATTATGTGTAGCATAATACAGCATTATTGTACTGTGAATCTGTGGAAGGAATCAAGATTCTTTCCAGCTTTGAAAATGGCTGTCTTATACAATGGTCACATTAAACAAATAAGAAAAAAAAAAGATAAAAACCAAGCCCGGGGTACAAAAATTTGTCCACAGAAAGGTGGCTAGCAAGCAGTTGCTGTGAGTTCCTGCTATGTTTTACTTGCTGTTTTTAAAATAACCATTTAAAATTACTTCCTAACTTAGGCCAATATTCACACTAAATACAGTGAATTAATCCCTAACCAGAAAAAGTTCCCAAAATATCCACAAAGTTCCTTATGATTAATGGAATTGTATTTTGCAGTCCTTTAAGACAGCTGAAAGAAATATTTAACACCGAAAAGAAATGAAGATGAAAGGAAATAGTTTGAATTCTTTAAAGGGCATGTACATCTCTACTGCACTATTAATGTATTTTTATGAGTTATTGGTAGACCTGTGCTTCTGAGTGTCAGGGAGCAATTTGCCTTTCTCTTGGTCCCAAAAGATCACGCATCTTAGTGTCACATATGTACTTTGCACTTTTTGAAACACATTTAAGAGAGTTTTTGATGCTAAGATGCATATTTTCGTAAATCTAGGCTGGGAACACTAGTATTTATCAGACACATAGTGTCACAGATCTCTCTTCCTACTGTTTTCCTTTTGAACAAATGATTGAGATTTAGAAGAGCAGATTTTACACCATTAATTCTGTAGTTATTCTTTTGCAAATATCTATTCTTTCATGAATACTTATTTTTAGCTGTAGATGTTCCCAGGCACACAGAATATAGGAGGATGACTGTTCAGAACCTCTTATGCAAATGAAAAGCAAATTTAAGTTACATTTTCCTTTCTACTTTACAAAACATTTACTATGTCCTTATAGTTAGGATTTGGGAAAAAGAATGATACATTTCACCAGAGTTATATTTTAGAGGACTTAGGGTTCAGCACCTAACCGTTACCTTTACACCAATATTTCTAGAGAAGCTGGAAATAACGTCCAGTACGTCTGGAGCTATTATTCAGTAGCTGAGTTGAAAAAGATGATGGATGCTTTCGATGCCTGGGAAGGGAGAGGTAGTGTATTATTTTTTTTATCTCTTTTATTTCAGCAGAACAACTTTTTAACAGAAAAATATTTGCCAGTAATAAAAACTCTGCGTAGATTTTCACTCATTCAGAAAGTCACGTTGTAAAACATCCCATGGGAGTGGCTATTTGGGTACAAAATAAAAACCAAGGTGACGTGGTTGACACAAATGAACAGATGTAGTGAGAGCCATGACATGCATGGGGTGAGAGTCTGATAGCCTTGGGCACTCCACTGGAAGCCCTAGAAGCACACTGACTGTAAGCAATGGTCATGTCAGCAGTTTCAAACCTGAAATTCTGCATAATAAGATGCACGTTTTCATGTGCTGTGTACACACATAATACTGACTGTTCATCAATACAATGTCCTTTGAAATGCAGGTGTCAGCTACTGGAGAGTGCCTCAGGAGCTGATTGAATGTTGGACTCTCGAAGAACGCCCTTTGAAAGGCAGCTTGCATCATATGCCTCCAGTTCGTAAAAGGTGTGCTGCTTTGCAAGGGTGGCTGAAAGTGAGGCAGAAACACAGCACAATCTCTTTTTTTTTGGAAGTAATTTCAGGTTCTTTGAATACCTGTGATTGTTTTCTCTCTTTTCTCTATGTATTTATAAATCATTTTATAATCCCAGAGCTTAATTGCAGAACTAAACTTGCTGAAAACAAATTACCTTTTTCAGGCTGGTGAAACTCTTCTCTGTTCTACTTCAGCCTTTAAAACATCACTGTAGAGCAGGAAGGAGTAATTTCAAGAAGTTGAGAGCAGTATTAGTTAAATGGATTGCTCAAAAAGAAAGTGTCTCTTTTAATCCGTCCTTTAGTGGCTGTCTCACTTTTTAGCTGGAGGGTCAGTACTATAAATGAGCTATGTGTTTGTTTGCTCCTGACAGGTAAATTAAGGCTACAGCTTTTCCTTCTCACCACAAAAGCTAATCTAACCCATTCAGTTCTTTTTCCTACTATCAGGTTTTAGCACCTTTACCCCAGGTAAGAGTCATCAGTAGAGTTGCAGTTTGACAGCTTTTGTTTTGATGCATTTAAAGATTCTCAAAGTCTAATTTGGTCTGTTTTTGGTCTTCCTCATCTCTCCAAAAGTGATTTTCATTTGTATTTGCTGTTCATGTCTCTGACCTGGCTTAGCCTAGCTTTTGTTACAGTTGCCACGAGACTCCACAGGCTTTCTTACATTGTTTGGTTTTTTTTTTTTTTTTTAACATTTAGAGATTATCCATAATCCTTTGTGTCGAAAAGAAACGTGGGAGGGAGAAAGAAGCAGTATCTTTTTCCCTTTCTCAGATTGGGTAGTGTGGAACTCCATGTCTTGTGCTTATATGCAGATGGGTCTTAGATGTTTTGCAGATAACTTAAAACACATCAGAGTAACACTTAGTGGATTTTGTATCTGATGGAATATGTAGTTTAAGACTTTTTCTCTAACTCCTACAGCCTTATTTCTCATTGATTTTCACTTAGCTCTTCGTATTGCTTACAATTTTTGATGTGTAATATTATTTAGGTAGAAGAGATTGATGGTCCCCTCATATAAAGGCAAGCCTGACTACAGTGATGAACAGTTGAGAACCATAAAAGATATTGTAACAAGGATAATTTAAGAGAACTCAGGATTTGTGGACGGCTGTCACAGACTGTTTTGTAATAATGTTTAAAAGAATGACTTACATAGTTCATTTAATTTGTTTTGCAGACGGTTAATTGACTTTACTGAAGAGGAGGACTGTTTACCTTGTAAAGTGGGTCCCAAGCCAATTAGATTCTCGGGTCCCTCAACAAGCACACATATCAAAGTCAAGAATTCAGCTTCATTAAAGGTAGCTGCCTGCAATGCTTCACGTTCTGCAGTGACTCTTAAACGACTCAGTAGTGAAAGTTTGACGCTGCACAAAGCAGCTCCCGACACTGTATCCCCAGCATGTCCAGCGGTGCCCAGCAATCCCCCAGCACCCTGTGAGCAGCAGAGTGCTGACCATGGGACACCAAGTCAAGTGGCGTTTGAGATCGCAGTGTCCAGGAAGCCTGTAAGCAACCGTGTAGTGAAGCTGAAGCGAACTCCGCTCTTTCTTGTGACACCGTCCCAGCCATCCTCTTCTGTACCCAGTAAAAGCAGCGATCAGGACAGTGCTGCTGTTGAAGTTCCTACCACTTTGATGGTAGTAAAGAACAAGAAGGAACCAGCTGTATTGGCAGAGAGTATCAAGCTTAAGAGCAATAACGTGGATGGGTAATATCTGACTCAACCTGATAAACTGGATTGCTTTGTGTCATCTGGTCAAAGAAGAGATTGTCATCTCATAGAGTCATTTCTTCAAAGACTTGGTAGAAAATTATGATGAAAAAGCTTGTGAAAAGCATAGTGAGAAACTGTTGTGAGCAATGAAGTGTGTTTTCTGCTTTAGTCCTAAATGTTTTTTAGGTATCGGGAAGGGATGAAGAAACCCCCCAGACACAGTACATGCAATCAGATGTTCCAGTATCTTACATTTGTATTTCTGTCAAGCTGTACAAATTCCTATGACCTTTTTAAAGGTACTTGCACAGCATGAGAGAAGACTTCAATCAGCTTTAACTATAATTAACATTACCTAAATTTCCTCAATTTGTATCTTTAAGGTGAGCCAAAAGAGGTAACAATAAATACCTTGTATTAGATAAAAGTTTGCCACAAGTGTGCAATGTATTGAGTACTGTGAAGCTTCTAGAAGTTGAATATGCTTACTGGTACTTCTGGTGTGCAGAAGTCACCACATTGTCACTATCAGCAGTGAAAGGGGCTGCCTTTGCTTGCTCACGGTGAGAAACCGCAGCCCTGCGTGAAGCATCCCGAAGAAGCACCAAGGCAATTCTCTCCACAGGCCCTGGACACACGGGCACTACCTACTTCCCTGAGGTGTCTCATCTGCGGCTGCAGCATTTTCTGTCACACCCACACTCTGCCACCGCGGGGACCCTCCCAGGTCCGAGTTAGAGACAGCCTTCCCCTGTCCTTCTGCAGGTTCTTTCAGACCAGGAGGGGACAACCTCAACTTCTGTCTGAAGCACACAAATGTTAACAGGTGTGCCCTCGTTTGCAGGCAGATAAATATCCAGAGCAGGATAGAGGAGACCTTCTTGTACCAGGGTAGACTTGGAGTAACAATACTCTAGTGAAGAACTGCCCATTTCTCTCAGCAGAGGAACGCAGAGTTGGAGTTGGTGATTTTAAAAAGCCCTTTAGGTTGTTTAAATCAGTGAATGAAACCTGGCTTTGTTTAGAGCCTGCCCTTGCTTACAGTCAGGTGCTAGGGTTGTTTTTATTTTTTTGTGGTTTTGCTCCTGCTTCTGCTTTTCTAACTCAGTAAATCTGTCCCTAAAGGTCAAGGAGACCCATCACATTGCCAAAATGTAACGTTCTTAAGATTCCAGAGATTATTAGATTACAAAAGGGTTCTTTAAGTGCTTCATTTTCCAGATAATTTATAAGTGATCACATTTTCAGGCTTTTCTCCTAACCAGAAGAACTCGAATCATCATTTGTACAAATAAATTACGGAATTTTCTTCTTGCAAAAAAAAATATATATGGCTGTTTATACCAGAATTGATTACTCCTGGCTGAAAATGGCTTTGCAAACTCATGTGGTCACATGATCAGCTGTGCAGTGTGCCCAGAAGGTACATCAAACCCATCAAGGGCTTGACCCTTCTCAAAGTTGCCCCTTTCCTATCTATAGATGTTTTCTCTCATTCTAGTCTCTGGTACAATATACATGAACACTTCAGTGCAGTTTTAGTGGTTTGCCATAATAAAATAGCTGTATTGTCTCAAATTTCCGGCAAATTTCTATGAAATCCTCACATGGGTAATTGGCAGCGGCACTGGAACTTGAGACATCCTGATCCCATCCTGCCTCTGCTGGCGTGACAAGTACCTGAACAGGAAGGATGTAGCTGACTCATAAAATCTTGACACAGCCAAGCCCCTACACGGGAAACACTCACAGTACGAGCTGCCATTCACGCAAGCTCAGACCAGGCGTTCCCCTACAACAGGGGGGTAGGGGAAAGTACTACAACATTAAAGTTTCCCTTCCAGAAGTGTTAGTTTCTCTTTCAGGGTGACATTTTCATGCCTATTAAGTAATGCACTTATTTTTACCCTTTTTTGCCAAACACACCTGAACAATGGAAGTTTTCCAAATGGCCTGGGTGTGTTAAATTACTGTCTCTTTTTAGCTTTCCAACTGTGTATTTGGTCCTTTATTTTGCCAAGTTGTGCCCTTACTAGAGTTTAATCACACACATAAGATAAACAGATCCCAAGTGCTTTGGAATACTGCCCCTTCAGGTGTGTTTCCACTTTTGAAAGTGTGTACAATGTGCAGTGGGAACTCGTGTTTGTGTTTGAGTGATGCCAAACAGCTGTATTTGCTTTTCACATCAAGGGTGCTGTTTAAATTAGTTGGCTGGCCTGAAAGCCAAGACTTGTCCTGCCCTTACTTCTGTCACTGACCCCGGTACAAACCCCTTACCTTCAAAGGAGCACCACTTCTAGCTCGCTCTGTAATCAGAGGATAAAAAGAGAGTTCTGTTGTTGATGGGCCCAAAAACATCTGATAACATAGAAGCCCTGTGAATAAAAGAGCTAGAACTCCAGAGACACCAGAATTGAAAGAGATACCCTTCTGACAGAGCCACACTTCAGAGCACAGGCTCATCAAGCAGTTACGACATGTACCAAGGTATTATACCACACCTGGTGTGTCAAGACTGCAGCATTCTCAGAGCCAGCCCACTCCTCAGCCCAACCAAACCCGTGCCTGCATCTCTCATCACAGAAGATGTCTTTGTATCGCAGCCTGAAGAGAAATGCTATCTCTCACCTGTTGGTCCTGGGTCTGTCACATACATCAAAGGCTAGCTGGTACTGAAGAATGCAAGGTGGTCCTGTTGCACTGTTATGATTTATGTTACAGATTTTATTTGCAGCTGCCTGCTTGTGAGGAAGTTGACTTATGGAATAAACCAACTTTCAATAATCCTCTCAAGTGAAGAAGCTATCAGGAAGGAGTAAAAGTCACAATAAGTACATTAACTTTTTTTGATTTGAGTGGTTACAAGAACTGTTTCACAAATTATGTAGGGACAAAAAAATAAGATTCCTGTGTAATGTCTGCATGGAAATTATAATGTTTGCTTTTCTTTCACCACTCTTCCAGATGAAGATGGGTTGGTTGCATTTTAGGCAAATAAATGTTTTTTCCAATATTCACATGTGGAAAACTGTACACAGATACCAAGAGACAGTCAAAATCTCCTGTAAGAAATGCACCTCACTCTACACTTTGAGATTAGTTCTCAAGGGGCCACACGGGAAAAGCAAACCTATCAGTGCTAAGGCAGTGTGCTGTTAGCTAACAGCAACAGGGCAGGGGAAACTGGTAAAAAGCATTAGGAAACAATAAGCCAGGAATAAACTTAAAGGTACTCAAAGTGTCCTGCTCTTACTGACCTCAGCAGAAAAGAAACCCTTTTACACTAGTGTGATTCTGACCCTTATGGCCCTAAGACTTCATGGGCTGACCCTTATAATGGCCCTCACTTGATGCCACATCTGGATTCTGACTCCTTACTTATGTTAAGTAGTAACTAATTCAATGCCCAGGATGGAGGCAGCTCTCATGGGAAGGTTCTGCTCCATGCACTTGTGGCACTACAATCTTAGCTAAAACCAAAAGCCTCATCCTATCCAAACTCCACAGAAGCCTCCCACCAATTCCAGCTGAATTAAGCAAATACAATTTGACTAAGGTCACAAAGGTTAGGCACTGCAAGGCAGCCAACACCAGAATGTTTTAGAAAGATTTTAATTTTGTTTGGAAGAAACAGGTTTTCTGAAATACAGAATCAGAACATTAAGACTAAGTAAGATTTTTACTTTAATAGAAAACGTGGAAAGATGTAGTATCAGCTCAAATATGTACCTCCACATTCTGCCGCATGTTGCTGTAACAAATTTATTACTCAGCTATTGTTATGGACAGATGGTTCCTACAGCAAAAATATAGAAAAATAATTTGGATTCAAGTCTATAACACCTGCAACTTTTCATATGCAAAAAAATAAATCCAACTAGTCATAGAAAAGTGGCTGGTGAGGATGGAGAATAGGGCTGTGCATCTGAATAGCCATGACTATGTACATTCCAAACTTAACAAGCATTTTTTTTCTCAGCCTCATAAAAATAGTTTGTCAATGAAAAATACCAATATGTAATACATTTAATACAATTTATATTTGAATTTAAAGACCTCAGATTATGGAATAATAAGCTAAAATCAAACGTACTGCTCTTTCAAATGTCTTGTATATAACAATACTCTCTGCGTATACAGTGTGCATGCATCTATGCATATACACGCACAGAAAGAGGTGTATAGAGATTTGTAGAAAAATTCTATAGGGTTATCTGATTTCATTGCAGACCACAGCATACAGACATCCTGGGATCCTTCTAACACAGGCTGCTCTAAAAATCAATAATGCTGACTGGTATCGCCAGGTATCTACAACAGGTCTTTTGCTATTATGAAATTAATTATCAATTTATTTTTCCAATCTAGATTTCATTTTTCTAAGAAGCAAATGCTGCTTTGGTAAGATTCTGGACAGTCATGACTAAATAACTGTGAACATACTGGGCAAAGCCTTAGAAGTATGAATTCATTTTGAAAATTAGTAAGGAATAAAGATACCAACAAGTTTTAAGCAGCAACAAATTTAAAATTATTATGTTCTGACTTATTTTCTTCACCAACAAGCATCTCGAGCAAGAAACTAAAATAAAGATATTACATCTGCCTGCCGTCACTGTGACATTTTAAGCCACCAAAGTTACAGCTGGCACGGAAAGAACAGTGGCATCAGCAGAGACCTCCATCCTTGCAGGGCATAAATTGCATTGGGACGCCCTGCCAACGCTGCCTTGGAAAGGCCTGTGATCTGCGGTGTCTGGTGTGTGGTGCTTTCGTCGGGTCTTGTCCGAATGTGTTGGATTCTCTGCGGTCCTTGTAGCTGTGGACTGCTCTTGATGTTTCAGAGCTCCTTTATTTTTAGATCTGAAGCCATTGTGCTGCTGTCTTCTATGCTCAGACCTGGAACCGCTCTTGGTATTATTTTGATCTGCCTCATTACTGGCACCTTGTACCTTAAGAGATCCATTGAGCCGGATGTTTTGGTGCTGCGGGTTGAATCTTCGTCTCTGGCTAGAAGGCCCATTCTACCCAGAAAGAAATTGTGTAACCATTAGGTTAGCTGAATCCTTCCAACAGGACAAGAAATACAACAATCGGAATTAACAAAAATTGCAGAATAACATGTTTGGTGGCACGAGGAGAGGTAAAACACTGTGCAGTTTTCATTGTTGGTGGAGCACTCTCTAACAAAAATGGAACAACGGGTAGTGGGCTACATCTGAGTGGCCTGGAAATATACATGGCAGGATCACCACTGATGCAAAATTACAGTCTGCCACAATTCAAGAGAACACAGAAAAAGGGCTGAAATACTACACATCTCAAAAGCAGTAGTGAAAAAGCACTGAAGAATTTGATACTGTTTTTTTCAAAATCACAGAAATACCTTTCCTAGTAAAGGGTTCTGTAAATAGTACTGTAAGACTGTAAGAAGAACAGAAATTCCCATGTAGATTAAAGTTAAGAATCCACATGGTGAGAGAGACGTCCACCACAATGTCTTGCTCAGAGGAAGCTTTGATCCTCAGTGGGAATTGGCTGAATTGCTTTATTTGCAAGACTGCCAGAGCAGCTGATTCGCTATGTGCACTGACATGATGCAGCACTCCTACAAGTCGCTTCAGGCACCTACCTGAGCCCAGAATCCCTACTAGGACAAAACTCCCACTGACTTCAGTGGCAGCTTTACCTAAGGACAACAGCACAGCTCTTATAATGAAATAGATACCAAGGTAGCAGAACAGCTGAAATAACGTGCTTTTAAACCTGGCAGGACTCCACTTTCAGAGTCTATCTACTAATAACGTGCTTCAATAGCACATCAACAGATCATTTGCTAAGGATCAGGAATAAATGTTTCTCCATCATAGCATGTAGAACAGTTAGTATGAAAGGGTTTTTCTTCTTTAGTCTGGCAACTGCTGGTAGTCACTTCTGAACACCAGATAGTGCTCTTCAGTCCTGCGACACTTCTGGTATTTCCACTTTGTACATTTACACTGTCTTGAAAATGAAGCTAGAAAATACGTACTCATGTATTAAAAAATAAAATTACCATGTGAGCATATGGAGTGCAAACCAGTACTGGATTTCACATTAGTAATTTTCAATGCTGCATAATTTCCTGATTTTTAAAAAATAGTTTAGGTTAGTGCATAACTGTTTTCTTACCTGCTTATTTGCTGGGATTCCGTGGGAAGAAGATTCTGTAGGATTGGAAGAAGGATGACTTTGTACTTTTGTGCTGGCAGGTTTATTATCAGAGTTCTTGGCATTACTAGAGGACTTCCGGGTGTGTGGATTTTGCTTGCCAGTTGTTGCATATGAGGTCATTGAAGACAGCACTGAACTACATGGTGTTCTTGATGAATAGTTGTTTTTTGGGTGAGAAACTATAATAAACAGAGTGTTCTGTGTTACCAGTTAAACGATCAACATCTAAACATAAGTCTGTATTCTTACCCTGCTTACAGTTAATTTTAGTAGCACCCTTCTGGCCTTACTTTAGATAATGAAGCTGAGGAACTAGGGTCAGAATTAGGCCATAGCAGTTCAGTGAAAATGCCTCATCATGGAGCACTGTTGGAGACAATAAAAGCCAATGAGGTGGAACTGGGCTAAAACTGGAAGAAGCCTGGCTGAAAGCAAGTCTCCAGCCATCCATAAGAACTTTTCAAAATTCAATGTTTGCTTGTGAACTTTTAAGCAGTTGAGCTGAGCACGTGTACTGTTAGGATTGCCCCACACACGGTGGTCCTGACAATAACGCTCCTGACAGGACTCTTCAGGCAACCAAGGAAGAAGCATGGGAAGGAAGTGAGTGGTATGCCAGTAACTCCCTTGACTGCTTATGGTCGAAGGAAATTGTGTCCGCAAACAACCACAGACAAAATTCAATTCCAAATTATTGTTTTGATCATGGAATGCTGAAGAGGCTGATCTTTGCTGTCTATTATATGTACTACCTGCAACACAGGCAACAGCCATGACAGCCTTCTTATATGCCCAAGTGTTTTTCAAGAAGGAAAATAAAAATAGTGCCTGCTGTTCATACCTCTCTGAGGAGATTGACAACAAAGGTTCTTCACCTTTTATTCATAGTACAGAAACTGAATGCAACACACTAGTCCACATCATGCAGGTCATGGCACTCAGAACCATCAGGAGCCACTGTCGCTCATCTCAGTACATTCATTCCCTACTTCTTACTATTCTGAGACTGTCTGGAATCTTAACAACTTCCATGTCTGGATGTGAAGTGCTCCAAACAAATCCTTGAATCCTATGTCTGAATTTCCACAAGCTCTTCAGGCTGCCTGCTTCTGAGCAGTCTCAAAGAGGACTCTTAATATGCTGTTTTGATTTTTGTGATTCTGTAATTTTCCTGTTTCTTTCTTGTACAGAGGACAAACCAGAGGCTCACTTCAGTGAGACACCCGGCGTTTAACTATGAGATTCTTCTGTATTTCCACATTTAGCACAGAGAAAGAAGATGCAGAATAATTTTAGCAACTAAGCATCATCTGTTGGGCTTTTTTGAGGCTCTTACTTGCTTATGCCAACATCCGCTGTTTCTCCCACTAGGTGTCCTCTTCAGAAAAACAATGCACTGTTCTACACGATGAGCGTAATTTTCTGTCCTATGTTCAGTGAGGTCAGCTGCCACTGAACTCTACTGCTCTCTCTTGTCTAAAACAGACTGCTGCACATGGAAGCCCATATAAAAATCCAGGTACTTATCATAAAAAATGTATTTTTACCAAAAAAGATGTACAAGGAAGGGGCTCAACCCACCATCAGGCATTGTAGATATACGTCAGTCTAATTATTTCTGATTCTTCCTGTCCTTCATTATGAACATATGCTGCCTGCCCTCTTCTCATGCAAGATCATGCCTTCCCTTGCACAAGCTCTGTGGTTTTGGTTATTGCTTTTGTTAAAGCCCTCAAGTGGCTGTTCTTAGCTGTAGCCTGGTATAATCTATTTGAAGGGTACTTGCAGCTCCTAGCAGGGTATGGGCCTCACTGGGAGATACCCCAAACAGACACACCTTATCACTGAGAAACTCTTATTAAAGACACACCAAGAGCATGAGCTGCTCATCTAAGGTCACTGAGGGCAGATTAGAACTAAATTCTCCAGATGGCCAGTGCACTATCAGTCAGTTGTAAGACAACACTGCCTCCCTGCTAATAGCTGTTCTTCTGACTTCACTGACCTGATTTCATAAGGTCTGCACCAAACTATGCTTAAGTAATGCTTTACTGAAATGAAGTTTAAATAATTAAACTTGCAGAATTAACTGCAGCTGGAAGTTATTTAGGAAAGTAGTTCAAGGAGTTTAAAAAAATAGTCTATAGTTGTATCAATAGCAGCTGTGGTTATATTAGTCAGTATAATCTTTACAGAATTTTCAATCTCCTCAGCTTCAGGGTATGAGAGAGGGTGTATAATGTGACTGTGAACAATCAGATGCATAACTGGCCAGCTTATGCCTTCCTTTGAAACATACTGGGCTGGCTTCAATGAGACAGGACAAGGGGTTAGATGGATCTTCAAAGCGTTCTGCAAAAGCAATTCTTACAGTCTAATGAATTAAACTGGTTACGCCTCAAAGGAGTCAGCTCATTAGCTGTGCAGATGGAAGATCGTAGTGGCAGACTGTGTGACATTTAATCTTTTTTCTATTTCTAGTAACTCCTTGAAAACATTAAGTATTTTTCTTCCCCAAATTGTTTTCCTTCTGCCAAGACGTGCTAGTTCAGTACTGTGTTGACAGAGTGATGATACTTGATGGGATATCAGGGTGACATTTGGGGAAAAACACAGAATTTACGTTTTTTGGGGAAAAATGCATGACAAAGATGAAAAATATGCTCTCTCATATGCAACAGGGCCATAATAAGTAGAGCATCAAATTAACCTGAATTTCTAACAGAAGGGCAGGTGATTTGGAAACAGCATTTAGGACTACCTTCAGCTCCTGAAAAGCCCAGTGAATACTGTTACAAACCTGGGGAGTTACTAGCAGGAGAGATCTGAATTGGTCTTGGAATATTATGCTCGCACAGAGGAGCTTCCAATTTACAAGTTATTCATAAATTACTGAATCTGAGTGCTTCCAGAGCTAACAACTTCTTTCTACTTGGAAATCATGTTTAGATGGAAAACTCCAACTGATCTGATTAATACCTGTAAATCTCTGACAAAGAGTGGAGTGTGCACATGCTGATGGGCTGTGCAGCACATGGACAGTGACTCCTGCGTGCTGCATACTATGAAGTTGACTTGTGCATGTGCAGCAAGCCTGCTGCATCTAGATACACCACTGCTGCACACATGCCATTATGACTGCTGGCATTTCCTGAACAGGTATGTGGAACACTATGTTCTGAGAACTTCCCTGTGAGAAATCACCAGCACTTACTTTCTCCACAGAGCTGAATCTGGGTCTTCAGCTGTTCCGTATCACAGGAAAATCGGGCAGATCTGCCCAGTTCTTCATCGTATTTCCGTTCACTCACAAAGTGCTGCAAAAACACAGACAAATTAACAGTGATTTGCATTCTAAGCAGAAGACTATAAGGATGGTACAGAAACCAATCAACACCTAAGTTAATTTTAAGGCTCAGCAAAGTCTTGATCCTGCCCTGTTCACAGGATATCTGTGCAGAACCCAGTATTTTCCCATCCTCACCAAATGACATGTCTCACAGCCCAGTGATGGGTGGACCACTTCCACACTTGGAAAGTGTGTCATTTCATCGGAGCATGTGTGTTTGATCACTGAACTTGGAGCTATCAGGTTTACTGGTTAACTAAGTCAAATATTTTATACACAAACTGCAAAACTCTCCACTGGTACACTTATGAGGGAATAGCTTACACCTCTCCCATAGTGTCGGTACACTGCGCAGAGGTGCTATAATACTTCAAACTAATTATCCCCATGGAAAGCTAGTTACTCTTCAGCGCCGGGCAAGAACCAACAGCCTGGGCATGTTAACCTGACAGCTCTTTCTTGGCGAGCGATTAAAATTCAGAAGTGAATCCATAACCTTAATTTCAGCCCTGAGTTCAGACAGTTGTGCTTCAGCCATCTGACTGGCTAGGTCTGTCAGTCTCTTCAGCTCCTCAGCTTTCTTCTGCCGAGCAGTCAGGATTTCCACTGCCAAATACCAACAGTCAGTAATTAATACTAGGAAGACAAATCAGTCTGTAATTCATTACTGTATGGCAAATAACACCTTAGATCACATTTCACACACACACCCCCCACCCCTCAGACCCCCAACTTCAACTGGACTTCCAACGTGCTGTTCGCACAGATTAAGTCCATCAGTGCATTTAACTGAACTGCCTGATGTTGAAAGAGATCTGGAAATGAAATACCTGTCAGAAAAATCAAAGTTAAACCTCAATATTTAGAAAAATATTTTAGGCAGATGGATGGGGTTTTTTTGAGTTTCTAGTACTTTATTTTAAAGAACAAAATCAGGGAGCTTTCCATGGAGGCACGGACAGAAGCAGTACAGACAACAGCCTGTTTCTAAAGACACACTGTATTTTATTTACATGGGCATTTCATTTCCTCCAAAAAAAAAATTGTCATATAAAATTTATATTAAAATCATTGGCATTGCTATTTTGCTTCCAGTACAGAATAGACATGTTGCCATTTCTACAGCAAAGCGGTATCACACAGCAATAGTCTAAATATTCACTACTGCCCATCTCGTATATTTTATACAAGGGGTGAATAGTTATGTTCTTATAGGCTACAGTATTGCTTATGCTAAGAACAGGTGTGTATCTGTCTCTCAAGTGATCTTTTAATTTAATTTTTGTGGAATACAGTCTACAAGAAACTTTTACCATATTAAATGAGGTAGTTTACTAGCTGTTTTTCTTTGTCCAGTAGATCAGATTTATTGCTTATAATAGGTAAAGCTAATATTGTTTCTTCCCAAGGTCAGCATCCTCTTTGCTGAAGTGACAGCTCAAACCATAAAAACTCCTCTCATAGAGACACTTATCTCTGCATGAAATGCCATTCTATTAAAAAAAACCTGAAATTACCATATTTGGAAATTTTCCCGATACTGACAGTAAGACTACCCACTGTAAAACAGTCCTCCAGTGCAGCAGAGATGTGAAAATTAGTAATAATGCAAATCTTGATTAGCATGTTACAGTCCTGTAACAACATTCTGCCTGAAGTTCTGAAGGCACTTTATAAGGCTACAACAGCCTTGAGAGATACAAGAAGCTACACTGCTATACAAGCTGGTACAGGGGCCATCCAGTGTCACCTGTGAAGTCATCATGAAAGCGGGGAAATGGAACCGCCCAGGAGCAGATGCAGCACTTAACATGCCTTTAGATAAGAATTCTGTTTACTTTCCCCAAAAATTACTACTATACCTGGCCAAGACTAATTATGATACCATCAGTCTTGGACAGTGGACTTCCAAAACGTGTTTTTGTTTATGCACTTAAGGCTGATATCAACTGAAACTCCACCAGCGGTTTTCCTGGGGCAAGCGCATGCCTTGTAGCTGGCTACGGCTACCTGGTCTCTGCAGGTAACCAAAAAGCTGCTGATGTTTCATCCACAACTCCTTCCCAGAGTAACACAGAACTCCAAATCCACATCTATTTCTTCTTAGTACTAGAAAAGCTAGCATACAAAATTCCAAACTCAAGCTAATGCCAATCTCTGCTGTAGTAACACAAACCTGCAGTTTCCATACATGCACAACTGCAAGAGACAGCTAGCCATGGAGGATTTAAATATTTTTTAATAAAAATGTAACTAGCATACATTTGTGAATGAAATCCTAGATGCCAATGTGGCATTCAAAAGTGTTACATTTATTCATGACCCTCCCTGGAAGGACCTTACATTCACAAATCAATAATAGGACTGTATGCATATACAGCAATGATATTTTCATCTGCCAAGCAGAGCCTCACTTGGTTACTCTTCAGTTTCTTGTTTAGCACTATTGAAATCTCTTCCCCTTGATTACTGGGCCATGAGCACCATATCTCAGGTGGGGTATAAAAGAGATATTGTGGTATCCTAATACATGGATCATCTTTTTTTTTCTTTCCCTCCCCTCTTTCTCAAACCAGAATATATATACACAACTTACCTATGCAAAAAAACAGAGATGACATGAATGCCTGGAATCAAATCAATTCCCACTGATTAAGAAAACAGATTCCAGTAAACATCTGTTTTTTAATTGCTCTAATTCATCAGCTTGATCACTATCCCTTAAAGCTATGCAGGGCTTCACAATAACCTACTCCCCTAGTAATGTCCAATATTCTAACTTGCAGCTGTAATAAGCAAGCAAACAGTGATTAAGAAATGGAAATGAAGTAACTGACACAGAAATAAGGAGGTGGTGGTGATGGGAAAGCGGTCAAAAAGCTCTATTAAGTAATCAGAATAAAGACTTCAAATCTAACTTCATATGAAGTTTTAGTTTACCTTAACTTCATATTGAAATTTCGATGCACAATCCTTACAGGTAGAAATTATACAAAAACTATACCAGAACATCAGTGACTTATTTGACTGTATAAATACACAATGAAAGATGCTAGAATGCTGCTAAACAAATTTATGTACTGTGCAATGTTCTGCCAAACAAAACAAATGGTTCCACGACTATTCCAAAAGTTCCCTGTGGATTTTTTTACTTACTGGCTTCTTCTTTAACTTTATCAATTTCTGCCATTAATGACACTTCTTTGTCTACGATGCTAAAAAAGAAAATAAAAAGAAAAAAAAAAGATAGCATAATTTAATCCATGCTAGAATTCCATCAAAATCAAAAGCTGTAACTACCAAAGACTTCAGTTATGAGCAACTCTTGACATTAGCTGCTTGTAACAAAGACTTAACAAATGGATGCTGAAGAAGCAGGCAGGCACACAGACTACACAGAATCAGTGCATGCTGATTTACACAAACAGCTCATTGACGTCTGCATGGATGTGAAAGACACTGATTTATCTCTTCAGCACTGCCTCGGCTCAGCAGTCCTCAAACGACTAAACAGTCTCTCTCCTCATTAGGCCAGACATACCATTGTTACTACCCTTGTTAATAAACCTTGGTTCTCAGTGCTATAGTAAGAATAAAACAGAATTAAAGCTATGTGGAAAGAGGTCCTCCTCTTGCAAAACATGTCAGGGTAAACAAGAAAGTGATTTATGATGTAGTTAAGCATTGATGTATCTCCATAATAAAGGTCTTCTTCACAGAATGGTTTGGGTGTGAAGGGACCTCAAAGCTAATCCAGTTCCACCCATCCTGCCACTCTCCAAGGACACTCTCCACTAGCCCAGGTTGCCCAAAGCCCCATCCAACCTGGCTGTGAATATTTCCATCGAGGAGGCAGCCACTTGTATCTGGCCTCCCTCAAGGTCCCACGTGTGTTCCCTTTCACAAATCTCTGCTGTGCAATCACTGGAAGTGCTTTTAAACCGGAAGTGCAAACTAATCCAATGGGTCTGGTGAATTGTTCACATCAACCCTGTAACACTGTTCAGCAAAACAACACCACTGCAGCACTGCAGTGCTCTCCAGTGGACAATGCTTTGGTGTGCCACTTGATTTCCCCCTCACTAGATTCTGCTTAGTCATGTTCACGTTTAATAAACACCACCAATGTTCATGCTTGCATAAGTGAGTGCTTCTGGGGAGAAATCACAAAAAGTAGGACAAAGACCAGAAGTACGTTTGGGCACACTCAAGGGAAGAATGGAGTTCTCAAACCCCTCAGTAAAATCTTGTAAATGTTAAATTTTGTGTGCAGTGAAAACACTAAGTTATATGTGAACTAGAGTCCATCAGAAGGAAAATGTTACAGAAAACGAGAACAAAACATTTGTCTACAATACCCTCAGCAAGAAAGGAAAGATCCTACAGAGTTCAGAGTTGGCAGCAATTAAAGATGGAAGACTTACAGATGAGAGAAGGACTGATGGGTTGTTAACTCAAATGAGGAAAGATTAGGGAGCAGGCAGTGTGGAGAACACATGGCAGATATGCAGCTGACTCAACCACAAATTTACCAGCTAGAACGTGCTCAAGTGCTGGGCAGCCTTCTCTGAAACATTCCCACAAATTAACCAAGCTCATACAGGAAGTGTGCAACAGATGTTCTGCTAAGTCCTACCCTTGGGTTTTGCCAATCAACAGTGTCACCTTTAGAAGTGGAGAGCCTACTACCCTGTCTCCCAACAGTCCACAAGAACAACAGAAGCAGGTTGGCTGATGGCAAGACAGTAAAAATTGCAGCCTAACATATTTTCCTGTTTCGTGCACATAAACAAGACTAAAAATATTGTTTTGGCCTGCCAAATCAATTTACTGTGATGTAGACACCAGAGGAAATTAAACAGCAGGGTTTTTTACGGTAGAGCAAATCAGTTAAGAGGCACACACTTACAATGAAAGGACATGCTTGTTCCAGTTGGCCCTCAATATTCTCCAGGCATAAGCACTGAACTTGGACTTTAACCAGGCAGGTGATGATCCCAGCTTGCTAATTTAAATAGTGATAGCTTTGTAGAATTAATCTATTTTCAATTAACTTTTATAACTACATGCTGCAATAAACTTCCCTGGCTTTCACAGCAGCTGACTGAATTGAGTTCTCACGCGTTTCTACCCTCCACAAAAAAAGGGAAGATTTTAATGATCCTTAGTATTTTGCCTTACATTTAGAAAGTCTACATGGTTTTGCTTTTGCTGTCTCTGTTATAAAAATGCCTCCACAGTGTACTAAACAAATTATATAAACATTATCAACAAGCTCACAAAAGCAGAGCTCATCAGAACTGTTTTTGCCCAGCTGAATCCATGACTGTCCTCCTCCCACTCCAACAGATCTTTGCTAAGCTATGTGACTTCTAACATTTTACTTTGATGCCAAATAAAAGTACTTTTAATACCAGAATGAGAACACGGCAACCACAATCCTATATTTATCCTATTTTATAGTCAGATCTCAATTACACTTTTCCACTCCATGTTTTAAGCGCAGTCTCTGACACATTTCAGGAAAGCGTTTGGATGCCGCAGTAGCAGAAGCCAGGACTCTGACGTATTTCATGGAAAACCATCACCTGAGTACTTCCCTTGTAGCTTCAAAACTATAAACTACATCAAGAGAAACAGGGGGTTGTGCTTTTGTCAGTATGAGACTAGGTAACACAATAACCTGCATTTCTTTAATGGACAAACCTTCAAGGGACCGCCCTTCCCAAGACAGTGCAGCGTTACTAACTTACACCAGCTGAGGACATGGACTCCAAAAGGAACAGACTAATTCTCATCTACAAGCGTACAGCCATGTTTCTCAGCTTGGAAATCACAGACTACCACATGCCCTGGAATAACAGAGGAAGTTAATGTTTCTTTAGAAATACCAACCAGCTGGCCAGCCAGTGCTAGGAAATGCTGTTTCTTCTCAGTTCACATAAAGGTCAATTATTGAGAAAACAGAGTACGGATTGATTTGATTTTTTCTCTAGTCATACAGAGCATTTCAGTGCAAAAGTGACCAACTCCTCCTCCATCAAGAAATGACGGGGGGGGAAGACAAAAAGACAAAAACAAAAGGGAAACGAAATGCTAACAGATACAGAAGGAGGAAGGACAAGAACACTACAGAAAAATCATTGGATCAAATCTCATCTCTTGTTCCTGCTAAGATCCCCCTATTTTCTCACGAAGCTCAGAGATCCACTTAAGCTTAACAACTTAACTCATGAGAAGTTTAGCTGGTTTTAATGTACTTTCTGGAATAATGCCCAACTCAGTCTCAAGAGGATGTTCATGATCAGACCATGCTGCTCAAAGCTTGGCTCAGCAACACCTCCTGGGAATGAATCTTCTTTCAATGCTTCTTACTGTTCACTTGATACCAATGTGTTGTATCAAGCTGATACACTCCAGAGCACAGCCTGCAGACATTGGTGTGCTGCAGTGAACCAGATACTGGGTGCTGCAGAACTTTATGCACACTCAAGTATCATCAGGTTTGGGCTCTAGCAGAGCAAGGAACAGAATGCAATTCAGATCTAAAGACATCTGGGGAAAATGCGCTACTAATCCTTCCTCTAGTTACGTAGTCTCTCTGGGGTCTTCTATAGATACCAGGAATACACTGCTTTAGCTGGGGTTCTGGAGAGGTCATACCCATGCCAATTCTTTCTGATTACTCCCAGCACTAATGTTCTATCAGGATTCAGCAATCCCTTCTCCTTCCCTCCAACATCAGCACTTCAGTATGTTCCATGTACCACTCAGGACTCCTGCGACAAACACGCAACCTGGCCCAAGCACTTCTCTCTCCAAATGTACCTGAATCTATGCCTCAATTAGCAGACTGTAGGAGCCCCTGCTATAGCAGTAAGTGTTGGTTCTGCTACAGATGTTCAGTTTTTTACAATACATTTTTAATACTCTCTAGAACAAATACTGAGACTCGAATACTTTCTCCCCTTGGCCAGGCTCAAGGACAAATCTCAATGAAGTGAACCTATGACTGATGCTGCAGCCAAAGCAGAGTAACACTACAACCTCTTTGTCTTCTGTCTCCCTTTGCCACACCTCACTTGTGAGAAGCCTGTGTCTCTGCTTCTACCCAACACTTTTAAGGATCAGGGCCGGGGCACCAAACTCCACCTCTCAGCACTGTAGCATTGTTCTCTGCAGGTGAACAGCTGTATTTTGGAGCACAGGATTCAGCACGGTTTGATTTTAAGAGCCGGGTGAAATTTTGAGGTGAGGTTCAGGAAGGATGCAATTCAGCTAAGGAACATAGCAAGGCAGAGGCTTACTTCACACAGAGGATGGGAAAATGAGGCCAGGACACAGTCAGTGCTTGTGCAGTACAGAGAGGAGATGCAGCAGGAGAGAGAGCAACTCTCCGAGATTCCTTTTGCTTAAGCAATTGTAAAGGTAAGAGCATAAGTATCCTACTCCTGGTCAAATGGACAGTGCTAGTGCCTTGGATTTACGCAAGCTGGCAGAACTGACACCAGTATACAATGGCAAAAGAGCCACAAACACTAAACTTCAATTAGTTGCCAGCACAGCAATGACAGGGCTAAATTATGCTGACAGCAGCCTCATTTCACAGTTTCATACTCAGAACAAATTCTGAATTTGTCCTGACATTAGTGGAAACATATTAATCTTCCTCTAGTTTACTATGTGAAATTTAGTGCTTGCACAGTGAAAAAGAAAAGATATTTCCAGTCAGCTGCAATACCTCAAAATCCCACTAAAATGATTAAAGTTATTAGTGCCTCTTCAGAAAAGCTGCCTCAGATTGCCAGGCTAGCTGATTTATAGCTTTACTGATGAAAATCACAAGGGTTCCAGATGACCAGAATCTTCTCTCTCCTTCTGCCTCTTCTATGCATTATGATAAACCTATTGTGCCCGAAGAGATGGGGAAATAAAAAGACCAAGCTGACAGGGAGGCAAACATGCTGACACTGCTCACAAAGGTAAGCCACAACAATAACCTCTGGGCCATACAGCTAAAAGTGTAATCCAAATGAATTCTTTCAACCCCCTGTTAAACCTCCCAAAGCACCAATTTTCTCCTTGAGAAGTTTAATAAGCTTCACTCTTCCCTGAATCAGCTTTGCACATAGGTTGAGAATTATTGTTGATGTGGAGACTGAGGAAGACAGTAAGCTGTGGCATTCTGAGCAGCTGCAGCAGGGCTCTTCATTTGAAAGGGCAAAGAGCTGTTTTTTTCACAGGCATCCTCTGGGCTCTGGATCAGCAGGTGAGACAGAAATCAAGTCCTTTTTGCATGAGAGAGTCAGTTGTGGGACACTGCTGGAGTTGCACAGCTTAGACTTCAAAAAAATACAACACACTATTCTCCAGGGACTTTGCTCTGTAAGAGGGCTTTGGAACAGACCCCGGTAGCTCCTTAAAGTTGTGCTGATTGATAAGAACCTGGCAGACAATTGCAAATTTCACAGAAGGATTTCCCCACCTCAAAAACCAGAACTGTCTCTGTCAAACTTTCAGCACAAGGTACAGAATGATGTGATGAGAATGTAAATATGAAGCCAAATCACCTGTAATGAGTGATTAACAGCTTTACAGGATTACTGAGTCACCACCCTATTTTATAATTGGTGAAGTGATGCTTCAAGTTTTCTTTATGTTAATAAACCTGTAGAAAAGCTGTTGCTACATTGCCTATTTCACAATGTCTCAGTAAATGATGTTCTTCCAGCATCAGCTCAAAAGTATTTAAATGTTCACAGTGCTTGAAGGCTGTTATTTGATCACTGTATTAACACATGCACAATGTTTATACAGCAAACCCAGTTACATGAATTTTCATTCTGGCCACAAATACAGTTTGACAATAAGCAGATAAACAAAAGACAGAATAAATCAGTTTCACTGAAATCCTTCCCTCTGCAGTGTACCATCTGGTAAGAGTAAAATTGCCCAGAGGCTTTTACTTATTCAAGTTCATTTTATGTTATTCTTTATCTACCTTTACCAATATTGTTTTCTCTGGTAGGCAGACAGTACAGTGGGGATTGGAAAAGCCACCATAATTAAAGGTCTATTTTCAATTTTAAGATCTCTTTATAAAAAATCTAGATTTATTGCCTGATCATAAAAAACTTGTTTAAGCTGAAAACTGACACAGAAAACCTTTTCTTGAAAGAACATTTTCACTTACTTAGAAATGAAGGCATCACCTCAGGATTTGGCAGAGTTAATAGTTTTGAGTATGAGTTTACCATGCCTACACATTTTACATAAATTTGTAATGTATTTCTTATTTGAATCTCAGTTCCAAACTACCTACTGAGGCATCCGAGTATCTTACTGCTGTTAGATATTCCCTGAAGCCAGGCTCCTGCAGAGGAGAGGTAGCTCTCCCAAAAGCACCCTGGAAAGTAGCCACAAAGAAAATAGAAGTTTGTCTCTCTGGTCAGTCACCTGCTGAATCGTTTTTTTTTTTTAGATAATTATTCCCTGTATGCATTTACTAAGTTAGATTTCTCCTTAGACTGACAACAATGAGGTCAGAAAGGAGATACATTTCCCTTTTATCCAGAATGACTTTCACAAAAGCAACAGGCTACCTGCACAGTCACAAAAAAGCATAAGTGCTTGTGTTTAGCTGAGGATGACACACACCTATCAATGACTGGGAGGGAAGAAGGGAGATGCAAGGTCATGAAATATGAACAACAGGAAAAGAGACAGCGTAATCCACCTTTAGATTTCACCTCTGTAATCTATCTTCACAAGCTCAGTAAAAAAACATCGGGGATGAAGCAATTACCTGAAAAGAGAAAGGGGCCAGAAGGGAGACATGATGTATCTCACTGACAGCTAACCCCCAGATTCATGAGCTCCTCTGTTTTCTCCACTAACACACAGCAAGGGTAAGCCCAAACTGCTGAAGGATGTGAGAAGAGTGCAAGCACTAGTCCCTCTCCTGATGCTGAAGCTCTGCAGGCAAGCACAGCCCATCTGAGGCCAGCACTGTTGACTCAGGTCCTCCTGCCCCCCCACCCCCAGGCAGAAGGGACACGGCCAGGGGGCCTCAGAAAAAGCACTGATCTTTGAAGGTACCCGAAACTCTAGCTGGGCCCAGGGAAACCTAAATGTCTGGGAGACTTTTTTTCCTTTCTCTGCACTGGGCAAGGTTATGGACTGGATCGCATGACTGAAAGGCAAATATTAGAGCAAACTGCAAGAGGATTTGAAAATCTGTACTGTAGGACTACCCAAAGGTCAGCTGGTGGACACACAGACAGAAAGCTAATGAGGAGTGCCTGGAAATGCAGAGAGAAACAGCACAGGGGTTCTGTTCAGTGTAAAGCAAGACCAGTCCTGGCCTTTCCATCCATCTGCCTGGGCCCTAAACCCACACATCACTAACAGAGACAGGCAGCTCCTCTTCTGGTGCCGCTGATTCTGGGCTGTGGGAAACAGAAAACGGTCACCTTCACGGCTTCCCAAGTAAGGGTCCCAGAAAGGGGGCGACTGCTCACTCGCTGCTCTGCAACTGCGAGCACCGTCAGTGTTGCCAGCACACTGAGTTAGTACAGACCCAACTATGTTCCTGTACATGGGCTTCCTCATCCAACTACTCCTCTGCTCTAACTTCAAAAACAGTAGAAAAACTGTTTTATCTTCCCCAAATCCATAGCACATGCTTCCTAGTTGTTCCCTGAATGTATTTTAATATATTTTAAGTTGTTAGTTTAAGTTGTTTAATGTCAAACTCCATTTTTCCAGCATTATGTCAGAACTAATTTTTTTCCAGCCTATAGTGGAGCTTTCAAGTGCTTTTGGTTTGCTCAAAAAAACCCCAAACAAACAAACAACAAAAAAACTGTGTTGGTTTTCATGCTCTTTATAAAGCACTGGGCATACCAATGTGTTCGAGATGCAAGGAGTAGAGGAGACTTGCCTTTGTTTGGTCGAGTTTCACATGCAGCATAATTAAACCTGGCCTGTACTATTTTCAACAGACAACTTTCCATTCGTGGCTGGACACAGACCATATGGCAAAATAGCAGATGTTTCCTTTTAGTTCTCCATATGACTATGCAGATGCCCAATATGTGAAAATTATTTTCTGGCAAGATGTGTTATGTGGCTCCTTTTTGTGCTCTTAACATTTCACTCAGATTTCCTGGGGCTCTCTTTTTATCCCCAAGATCATTTTCAGCCTCTTGGTGGAAAAGTGAGACCACAATTACAGCATACAAGTCTTCATCTTGGCAACAAATGTCTCAAGCACACTCTAGTAGGAGAGGAGTCAACCTAGCCTTTCTGACCTTCACCTGCAACTCAAGTACTATTCTTATTTCCCTTGGCCTACACTACTGAGGGACATGGCTGTGCTCTGATGTGTTTTACATTCAAGCAGTAAGTGGAACAGCTAATGTTCTCACACAAAGGTATTCCTGACAACCACACACAAAAGCTGGATGCAATAAGGAGAAATACTGTCTCAGAGAGTACTGTTAGAAGGACAGTAACTTTCAGGTACACACATGAGTCTTGAGAAACTGTTCCCTTGAGCTTGCTCTGCTCAGCACTCTTCTAGCCTTGGGAGAAGCAATGTCATAGAAAGCCCTGCAAGAGCAGAGGCAACAAGAGTGCCAGGTCACGACAGAAGCAGAATCCACATGAGACTGCAAAGGACTTCTCACAGAGTGGAGCTGAGTGCCTTGCCTGGTTCAGGCCATGACCTATAGAATGCTCTGGTCTCTTCTGGCATGAAAAGCACTGTATAAAAGCAAGTCATTATCACTTGTACTGAGCATGCACAAAATTACTCCAGTTGGCAGGAACTCCTGGGAGGCTCTTTAAGAAAGTGAGATGACTGCAGTGTTTTTAAATAAATGTCTTCCTGGGATTTTTTTTTGGCCCCTTTTCATTAACAATTTAAATCCAGAAGCAAGCACTGTATTTCCACCCCCCCCCGCCCAAGCATTTACAGGTGTTCAAAGCACATCTGCTCCATAACACTCATTTTTTTTAGACCACAGGGAGATGCTATACAGTGTTTTTCCAGGTAAGTGCCTTTTTAAATAGCAGCATAGTACTGAGTGAGCATGTTGAGGACTAACTTTCCTTCATTGGTAAGGTCAAGCTGTGAAATACTGAACCAGACACACGGACTTCCACTGGCACCTATCACCTAATGGTTTCTACTGCTAGAAGGAAAAGTTCTTGTGAGTCTTTCTGCTGAAGCTTTCATGACATCTTAGGCTACATGTGCTATTCATTTATATCCACAATAAAGGTTTCATATACTATCTGTAGGAAGGAGGAAGATATATGATGATATCTTTGCACTTCATCCTCTCTATGATTGATAGTCATCACATGATTAAAAAAAAAGATTTGAGTCCAAAAGATTACAGATTGATTCTGATTTTGAGAGTAAAAGCAAAAAAAGACACAAAAAGGGTCTTTTATCCTATTGTAAAAGGAAGAAAAACAAACTCAAGAGCCCCAAAATATAGTATGTATTTCAGCACTCAGCTGTGACACAAGATTAAAGCTTCTGACTGCATTTAGCTTCACTAAAACCCCTTAGGTAGAGACAGCTGCGTATAACAGGAACCAGTTACACTCCTGTCCAGGTTACAGTATTGTGCCCATTCAAGTACTCCTGCAGTCCTGAACAGAGACAGCACTAGATAGTTCTGTTGTACATCTCAAGCAGTCCCTACTCCAGCAGCAACAGTGAGAAGAACTTGGAATAAAAGCTTTGGAATCGCTACCACAAAGGAGGTATCACGGTCATGCCCTTATGGTTACTCCTTATCATTCTGGGAGCAACGGTGTGGAGAATCGCTTCATTTTCCCTTGATACAGGCCTGGTGAAATTCCCATTCCCAAGGAAGAAGATAAATATGTGAGAGGCAGAGTGTCCACTTAATGCCTTATCCTCTCCTTATCACTAGTGATGCTTTGTTCAACTTTGAAGCAAGGAAACTGCCATGTAAGTAACACAAAGTAAAACCATGCAGCCTAGAAATATGATCTGCTGACTATATGAGGTCTGACACTGGATCCGTCACAGTTCTGGTGATTTATACTCAAATTCAGGGAATCTACAGAAGTTGTCAGCAAGGTTTTGTAAATGAGTTATGGGACAGCTCTTCTCATCTTTTTTCAGAGTTTCAAGCCACAAGGTCATACATAACATCCCAAAATTGTTTTTAATTTTTGCAAAGGTGTTAAGTTATGCATTTTACTGTTTAAACCAATTTTCCTTCCATTCATTAGAAGAAAAAACTGACTATTAGGCTTGTGAGCTGCCAAAAGCAATCTAGCCTGCATCAAGACTTCCATAAACATGTTCTGACATTATACTGTCCTTACTGTATTCTTATGCTACATGCATGAAATTGCTTTGTGAGGCCTGAATATTCAGAGCATGGATCTGTTACGTTCTTGAGCTGGCTGACTCCACTCCAATAATTTAGGCACTGAAGATGATAGAAGGTAAAATTAAATAAAGCACGGTAAAAAATTTTCCAGGGCTATTTTTCACCATTTTAAGTCCACTTGGATTTACATACTCTTTTGGGGTCATTTTGTCTTTTGTCTATTAAAATTGCCTATTAAGGAACACATTTTAAATTAGGCAATACACTTTAGGGGTTTTTAAGCTGAAACATGAATACACAAAAAACTGAAGAATTTCAGTCTGGAATTTAGTAATATAGCACTTCCCCCCACTTTAGATTGCGCTACAGCTCTATGGCTGTACAGGGAAAGGTGGTTCAAGAAGCAAAGATTATGGGAAATGAAGAGACAGTAAAGGACTGGCTGCCAAAGAAGATAAGATCAAAGAAGTATAGAAAGAAGAAATCTGAAGAAGGTGAAAGAGACTTCAGAAAACTGCATAAATATGATTTTTGACACAGCTTTCATTTGCTCAGATATGTGTGCTCAGAAGTGTGCTTCATTTTGCTGCACACTGAACTTAATAGAAAATAATTAGTTTAGGATGGATCTCTTAGGGGAAAAAAAAATCACACAGTGAGAATTTTTTTCCACAAAGAACAGTAGTTGTGTCCCCATTAATGTACATATGTAAACATATGCTTACACACACATTATTTCCTAGTTGGTGAGGAATCACTTAATGGCACCACATACTTTTTAATGAAACAAAATGCTGCAAACACACTGGATTTAAGTGACCTCTCCTCCCCAACACCAGAGGCCTGGTTAGCCCCACTTTTCTCTGCTGGTGCTGATGATTTACGTACCAACTATGTAATTCTGCAAAAGCAGCTTTGATCTTCTTCACTGAAATATCCACTTCCTCTTTGATCATCATACGATATCTGGTTAGAGAAACAGTGCAACGCTGCAAGTCTTTTACTGATTTTTCAATGTTTGGTCCTAAAATAAAAAAAAAAAAACAACACAGAAATTGTACAGAAGTCAGAAATCTGATTTTGGCTTTTCTGAATGAGGGAACAGGAGTTGTTGAACATGCTATCTGCCCAATTAAAGATGAAGTGGCTATCCCACTGAAGGCCATAAACCCAACTTCTCCATAGCCCTTCAGTGGTGCTCTTCGTTTTCTAAACACATTTGCTCAAATTCATTCCCCAACTAAAATAAATGGTAGATGAGTGTGGTGGCTTTGTGATGTGGGGGCCAGCAGTCCTTGACTGAGAGACATTTTATGAGTTTCTAGCAGTGACCCACGCTGGGGCAGCTGGTGAAGAGCCGAGGCGCCGTGGGAGAGGACTCCCGTGGAGAGGGTCATGGAAGACTGTCTCCCGTGGGTGGGACCCCATGCTGGCACAGGGAGAGAGTGTGAGAAATGCTGCTCTCCCCCAAGAAGGGGAACAACTCATGAGGAACTGACCGAAGACTGAAGCCTCCATTCCCTATTTCCCCCATGCCATCCTGGGGAAGAGAAACATCATGAACAGAGTGAAGTCTGCAAAGAAGGGAGGGGTGTGGGGTGGTGTTTTAAGAACTGGTTTTTACTTCTCATTATCTGAGTCTGGTTTCTCTGTGTGTGTAGAGTATAATGTACTAAATTAGAGAGTTTTCTTGCCTTTCTTCTGTGTTGAGACTGTTTTGCCTGTGATGCTAATTGCAGAATGATCTCTCTCTGTCCTTATCTTGACTCCAAAGCCTCTCAAGATGTATTTTCATTCCTGTCCAGCTAAGAGGGGCGTGATAGAGCGGCTTTGGTGGGAGTTTGCCCTTCATCCAGGGTCAACCCACAATGAAGAGCACTATTAATTAAAGTTATTCATTTTAAATTTCACATCATGTGATATTAAACAAACCATACATTGTTCTACTTGTTTGTTATGCCAAACATGACTCTGCTCGCACTTTCCAACACATCTCTTCATGCATGTGCTTCTCCCTGAGACCTCAGCTGTCTGAACTCCTCAGCATTCACCAAACAAGGATCCAATTTACCTCTTTTTTTGACTGGATCATCTGTCTTTGTTTCAAGCTGGGTTGTGGCACTGAACGACTTAACGGAGGAAGATTTTGACTTTGGCCTGCCTAGGTTACACTGGAGTTGAACCGAGGACTGAAGAGACTCATGCTGTTCTACTCCATTCATAGTCTTTGGGTTTAATTCCACAGATACTCTCTGGTGTTCTTGTTCTTTGTCTGCAAGAAAACATTAAGGTAGAAAATAGGGAGTTATAGGATGAAGAGAAATATGAATTCTTGTTGTTGAATCTGAATGACATTATACACTGGAAAAAAATTTAATTTTTTTTTATCTCACTGACAAGCATTCTACAGAACCTTGGAAAGCAATGACAACAGAAATAAAATGGCTTTGTTAATTAAACACCAGTTTGAACAAATATGTGTTTCAGTCTAAAAGAAAAAACCCTATTTAGTAAAAAATATAATGAAACTCTTCTATGTTGGTATGAAAAAAATGCCTCCTTACATAGAACGCATACTCCTAATTGGCATCTTTGTCCAAACATTGGAGAACAGACCTAGAGAGGAAGCCTACTGTGGGAAAGCATGAGACTTCCATGTCTACACACAAAACATTCATAATTTTGCAGCACTGATTAAACATTCCTATGTGAAATATTTGCCTTGCCTGACTACAGATTTCTATCAAAAACAGCTGCTAAGGGGCACCAAGCAGGAAATGAAACTATGTCAAAGATTAGACTCCTGGGTTCAACAGCTTCAGAGATATAACCTAACTGATCGAGCCTGTTTGGCTACCACAAGGTGACCTAGTTTACTCTTTCCAAGACTCCAAAGGGATTCAAGATACCTGAATCATGTCAAAGAAACAAGCAGACAAAGAATGTCTATGAAAACAGACAGGTAAAGCCAGCCATAACTGCCACTCTGAAATGCAGTTGAGGAAAAGTGCATAGAAAATTATTTATTGTATTAACACATTTTCCTAATCTCTGTACTCTGATAAATGGTAAAATAGTTCTGAAGATGCTCTTTATGCATCACTTTATTCATCTGATGTAGCGTGGTGCCTGGAGGAATGGGGCTTGTCAGATTAGCAGCTGGATTATAGCCCACAGAATAGAATTAACACTGCTGGCATGAGGGATATCACCTGGGCAGCTCCAGGATATAAACAAGTGACCTGTTTATGTCCTGGCTGGGCACTAGGATGGGTGTAATGTACATCTTGGTATGCTTCCATGGCAATCACATAATGCCATACAAGGAGAAACAAGGAGAACAAGGAGAAACATTAATGCCCACATGTGTAAAACAGCTTTGTTTGTGGGCTTTTAAAGGTGAGTCTACAAACAGAACAAGTATCTTACACAAAACAGTACTTAAGAAAATAACTAAAGATGTTTGAGACCTGTGTACCTGTGAAAGTAAGAAATGCCAGGTCTGTAGAACTCCCAATATCTCAAAGATTCCCAGATATCATAGAATCATAGAATCATAGAATGATTAGGGTTAGAAGCAACTCCCAGAGGTCATCTAGTCCAACCTCCCTGCAAGAAGCAGGGACACCCCCAACTAGATCAAGTTGCTCAGGGCCTCATCCAACCTGGCCTTGAACTTCTCCAGGGATGGGGCATCCACCACCTCTCTGGGCAACCTGTTCCAGTGCTCCACCACTCTTACAGTAAAGAACTTTTTTCTAATATCCAATCTAAATCTCCTTCCCTCTATTTTAAAATATCAGTCTCACACACAGCCAGGAACTCTGTTCTGACATAAATGCCATTTACCTCATACAACACTAGATGCATCTCACTAATGCAATAGCTTCGATTTAGATAATGTGTCTTCTATTGTCAGCTGAGGTTGGCCTTGCTAAGTAGTTTCAACAGGTAGTGAAACACAAGCAGTTTATCATCTAAGCTATAGAGAAAGGCCAGGGCTATTGTGTTCTGTCCCCAAAGTTACATCTTTTGAAATCTGTTCTTAAAGTGCAAAATAGTTATTTACTGCATTCAATTAATAGCTTTGGTATACTTCTGAAGACAAGTGACAAACCACCAGTTTTTGCCTAGAGAAAGTAACCTAGAACAATGGTTATACTCAAAAAACCTTTGATCATCCTTTGCTTGCAATATACTTTGACACTGTTTTTTCCAAAATGACACTCACTCTACTTTGAAACTCCACAGCAAGATGACAAACAGCCTATCAAACAGTATCTTAGTATGCCACAAATGAGCTTTCAATTTGACTGAGGACAATACACAAAAAGAGACCGAGAAAGTCTCCAATACATCTCCAAAGGCTTGGGCCAGCTAAGAAATGCGTAACAAAAATACAGGGACAAAGTCTCTCTCAAACACTTGAAAGTCAAAGGGTTGGGTAACATTAAACTGTTAAGAGGTTCAGTACATGGTGGCTTGGAACTTCAGCACTCATCTACTGTGTAACTTCTGCTGAGTTAACCATCAAGTATTACCAGCCCTGCCAGTAAAGGCAGCAGCCCAGACAAACATGCTTTGAAATCTGCTCAGCTGATCTTCTAAATGAGTTGTTTTTTGTAACAGCTAGCCATTCAAAACCTTTCAAATAAAGTAATCCTCAGTGGATTCTTTGGCTGGAAGAAGAAAAAGCCTCCTTGGTATATAAACAGGAAGTTTGAAGGATTCATTAAAAATCACACCACATGAAAAACAATTAAAAAAACGTGAGAAAGAGATCCATATCTGATTTGTATCAGGTTTTACCCAAGTCCCTGCAAAAGCAGTAGCACGCCAATGCAGCATTAAATACCCTTTCAGTGAATTCATGCCCCTTTTCTACATGCACATAAAGGGTAGTTTTAAGTCCTTCAGATTCTATGTTGTCAAGGTATCTAAGAAGGACAGTTGTAGGGCTTTCCAGATGCTAGAATTCATTTTATCTAGCAGGTTGTGATTCCCTGTGGGAAACACTCACACCTAAAAAAAGCAATAGCTGAAGAATTTTTCATAAAAAACAACAACAACAAAAAAAAAGGGAAGATGGAAAAATGGCAACAAATTAGTAGACCTGCACTAGAGTTATTAGCCATATCATTTTCTAGCATGGGACATGTCATGGAGACCAGCCAGACTGCCTCCTCCCTTCGGGTTACTGAAGGTCCTTCCAGGTAGCCAAGATTTTATGACTCAGAGACCTAAACTCACAGAATGTGAGTTGATAGTAGCAAAGCTTCAGCTTCATGTTCCTTGTGGGAGGAAAGCACAAGGGACTTGCAGCTGACACCTATGATCCTTCTAAGCTGTGAGCTGTCTGAAGGTGATGGCAAAATGACTACATTCATTTGATAGGGAAAGAACCAAAACAAATGAGTTGGACAAGGAAAAAACCAAATAAGATTAGAACATCAGGGAGCAATATGAACACTTTGGACTCACATCAGCATTTCAAACTGCTTTAAAACAGTCTGTGCGACTTGCTCAGAAACCCCAGGGGCACAGCTGCTGACCCCAGAGGGATTCTGAATGCCCTTCTACTTAGTTCCATTAATTTCAGCAACATTTAACAACGTGGACATAGGTGTCTTTTGACCTTAAGAAAGTAGCTATTATATTGGCTGCTAAGACAAGGATTCTAGCACAAATGCAAGCAAAGAAGAAACTCTCCTTCTCTGTATTAAACAACTTGCCAGGAACTTATTTTATTATGCAAAGAAAACGTCAGTATTCAACTTTCAGGTTTTTCTTTCTCTCCACTTCCTTTCCTTTATTTTCTCCCTCTTTTCCCATTTTTGAAACATGGGATATGCGTAAAAAATTATAAAAATTAAAGCTTTGGTAATATCTCATTTGTCAATTGTAAAAGCAAAGAAAAATTCCGAGATACTTTTTGCCCTTGGTATGTACAACTGAACTGTATCAAATCAAACAGGAAAAATCCCCCCCAGACCCAACTCAATCCCAATGCCACAGAAAAAGATCACATGGGTACTCTTCTTGCTTATGTATGTTACCCCCTAGAAAACACTCCCTAGACACAGACATTCAGCCTACACATCTTTATTCACAAATGTACCTTTTCCAAAAAAGCATCTTTAAAAAGTTTGACATGGGAGCCTGACATTATCTATACCACAAATGTTTCCATCTTGCAGAGTAAGTGGCAAGAATGTTTTTAGTATTATGGTAATGCAGAATTTCCCAGCTTGTGGTATATTCTATCTAAACTAAGTGGGAGTCTTTAGTGAGGGCAGGAAGAGTATCTCTGATCTTCTGCAAGGCACCAAATTCTTAGGACAAAATTTCTGGACAAGTAGTTAATCTATTTGGCTGCTATAGGTTGCAGAGTTTTCATTCAGTTGACCAGAGGTTGGCACCACCTGTCATCTGGAAGCAGGAGAGAATTCACTTCAGGATAATTATCTGTTTGGCACATTCATTTAAAATGAGTTTTGAGAGCTGTATTTGCAGCCATGGAAAAAGGGATTTAAAGATAAATTATTTTAATGCAGTCTTACGTGCTGCCTGAGACACAGGAAGAAAATCCTAACAGCAGCAATAATCTAGGGCTGTCAGAAGGTTGGACTATGAAGAACTGAAAAACCATTACTGGTACTGACAGCAATTAAGTATGAACTTTATGAGAGAATATTTGAAGGCAAAAGCCTTCACGGAGCTTCTCCTGCAGAGGAGAAGTGTTTTTTTCACTGATGTTGCTAAAGTCATAACTCTGTATCTACTACAACCCACTGGGGATCAGCTTTCTGTGTTACTGTCCCCCAGAGTATCAGTATTTTAGATATTAAGAGGCTATCAGACTGCGCTCCTCCAACACAAAGGCCTTCCTGTTCCCTGCTGGGGAAAGCTGGTGGAGGTGTGCTGCAACTAACCTGTTCAGGGAAGATGAGGTCAAGAAAAAACTGGACTGGTCTGGTCTAGGTAATAAAGAAGTCCTGTAATACACCACAAACTCACCCTGCTCAGATGCCTTTGATCTAAATGAGGAACTTCATCACTTCCATCACCATTTCACATTCAAGCCGTTTTCTAACCCTGCATTCTTCTATATTTATACCTGTAATAATCTGTATCAGCTGGGCCTCTAATTACAGCTTAATCTTTTAGTCTACAGAAAAAGATATGTTCTTCCAAGGAAACGTGTTGTAAGGTGAATTGTGCCCAGATATATGACCACTTGCATGACTTATAGCTATGTGCATTATTTTGTGCAAGCCTCTGTTATATTCTATTTCATGGCAATAAAAATAGCATAATCTATAGGTAAATGCAGGCTTGGCTACTGTCAGTTATAAAGGTATCTTGTGCCAGATGAACTGACCTGTGATTTCTGGACAGACCAGCGCTGATTCTACAGATCCCAAGCCCTTCTTCTCAGGAAAAGCAGCTTCCAGTTTCTGAATGGCAGAACTACTGCAAGAGTTGTCTTTAGAACATACATTCAGATGACAGTCATATATTCCCTGGGGCTCTTGACATGCCTTCTCAGGTCCACCATTCTTGTTTTTAGGATCTTTATTGCCTTGGTGCTGTTTAGATTTGCTTCTTTTTCTCCTATTATTCTATTGGAGAAAATTGCAAGAAAGAGACATCACTCAATGCAACTCACAAACTCAAAATACAATCAGTAAATTGCCCATGCTCTTAAAATGCCACACAAGTGGCATTGGTGTAATGCTGTGCTATACAACACATAGCCATCAGTTTGGGTGAACAAACTGCCTCAAATAAAACCTGAAGCCCCCAACTGGTCTTCCCCTTCCTTCCACACAACAGAATTACATTGCAAAATGTTAACAGAGCCTCTGCTAAGATGCTGCTTGAAGCACAGGCAGTCACTTTGGATAAGCAGTTCCTAACCACTGGAGGGACATCCACACAGTGACACATTCTTAAGGCTACTCTGATCAGGCAGAAAATGATCACAGAGGATGTAGATTGGCCACTGCTTCTGTAGGTCTCCCAACCATTAAGAGGAACCTCCAAGACAGTGACTCACAGGGCAGCCTCCTGTTACAACTCCAGCTTGGATATACATAAGCATGAAGATCACATCCCAAATAAATACCTGAAGTAACTGACTTGACAGCACCACTAGTACATGACTCCTGATGAATTTAGCTCTTATGTCTAAATTATTGCTACACCTGGCAGCAAAAGCTCAAGCACTATCCAGAATACAAGTGCTTATTAAAAGTGTATCTTCACATGGACTGTTTTGGGATTTGCTCTGTACTTGCCCACGGTCTGGCTCCCATACACATGTACACACATGCTGTCCCAGAAATTTTCTCCCAACACTGGGACAGAGAGACAACACAGATTTAAAAATAATGCACACATTTGCTTTCAAGTATTCTGCCTATAGGTATGAATGAAGTCACCTATGCTAGCAAAGAGAGACATTAAGCTGGCCAAAATAAAAGTGCCACCCTCAACTGCAGAGAGCTGATAAATGGTCCGAATGCTTGGATTCTCAAGTGCAATTCTTACCTTCTTTTTCCCTGTCATATTCCATTCCTTTAGAACCTGAGTTGCACTGCCTAGAGAAAGGAAAGATAAAAAGCATTTCAGCAAAAGTTCAGCTGTGAGAAACAACAAGTGTATTCAAGAATGGTTTCTAGTCTCCTGGCTGAGCAGCATTTCCATTTGTCACTGCAAACTCTCTTATGTGGGGAGAACAAAATGAGTACCACTGTTTTTCTCCTTTTTAGTTACTTATTTTGTTTGATTACACTTCTTACCATGGATGGGCTACTTGGTACTACTGCTTTTTATGGCCTTCATTTCACAAAAAGATTGAGTACCTAACATAAACCACTAGTAGAAGCCCCAGAGAAATCAACACTCCAAAATCTTGCTGGAAAGGAAAGCATCTTAGCACCCTAGTATAAACACTAGGTACTAGACAGTCCATCCTGACTCTAGAGCTTCCAGTTTTAAAATCTTTTGGCATTTTTATTGTATATTTCTTTTATATATCCATCATATTTAGAGGAAATAAGACCATAAAAATGATGATTTAATTAGCATCCAAAAGAGCAGTTTTGTGGATTCCTGCAGAAATTCTGCATCACACAAAACAAGTAAACTTATGCCTGGAAGATAAAAGTGTTTAAAATTTAATACTGACAATAATTATTGTAAATCTGTCTACTTGAAATTCTGCCTGTTAGCCTTAATGAGTTGGTTAGATAAATTTACGGAACAAAGCAATCAGAGCCTTGGTCAGAGCAGTACCAGCTGCCATGTTAGAAGAAAAATCTTCTGCATCTAGTTATCATCATTATTTTGTTCTGATAGACCCTAAAGCTGAAAACAGACACATGGCAAGCATGTAGTTTGAATCATCCTCCAAACTACTATGGCAGTATCTGCCACAAGCATCCTTTTAATCACAACCAGGCTAAAGGTCTTCTGCTTGAAGTTAAGAGTCACTTTACCATCACTGCACAAGTCTAGTAAATATTAATTCATTAACCTCCTCAAATGGGTTTCATGCTCAGCCATTCTTCTCACTCATTTCAGTGATCTCCTGAAAATATTAGTAAGAAGAGGTAATGCTGCTTTCAGACTACCATGAGCTGTCCATTTGCATTCAGCCAAGGTGAGTGAGGTTTTCAGATAGACTGAAATTATTTTTCTATCACAATAATCCAGATCCAAGATTAATTGGTGCCAGAAGAGCTAAACCTAACTGGTTAAACTGAAAAACAAAACAAAAAAGCAAAAGAGAAAAAAAAAGTGTATGGAAACCAGAGCTATACTTTTTTTCCTAGATGACAGGACAACACAGACAGAATACTAAGAAAGCTTCTATTATGTTTGTAATTATGTATATCTATTATTTACTCATACTCACATACACATAAGGACAATTCCCTCTCTTAAAGGCATGCTATCTTTTGACAGGCACTATGTTTCAGGATGAAGAAATAATCCCATTTGCTGCCCGTTTTACTCCATGCTGCTGAAAATAGTCGATTTCACTTGGCAGAGCTGTTAAATGTTTTCACAGTATCATCCAACACGTTTTGTGTTGTCTGGTGTTGTCTTAACTTTGCTTCCCTCCACTTCCCAGCAAATACTATGCACAGGGAGGGTTATTTTAGGGATTCACCCAACTAACCTATTTCCCAACACTCTCATTTGAGCCCTCAGTATATTTTCTGGAGCACATTTACAAAGCACCCGAAGAGACCTGATTACACTAAATCACATAAACACTAATATAGCAAATACAACATCTGAACCACTATTTTAACTCAAATTTCACATATAAAAGTAAATTCATAATAGAGATGTCACTTCTGTGCCACTCCAGACATGATGCAAGATAGGAGCTAATCTCAGGAAACGAAATTTGAACTTTTATCAGTTCAGCACGCAGCACCTCTGAGAGAAGCATTATGTGGAGGTGCTCAGCCTTTTCACCCAGCGTGGCTGTCCCAGTGTTCTTTCACGGCACACAGCAATGAGTTCTCTGCAACTGTAATATTTCAATCTCAGCAATTTTTGTCATTCAGGTTAAAAGATGCTCCAAGTGCTAGATTCATCCTATCCACAGTGCCAGCTGAGTGGACACACATCTTTTCTCACATTGTTTCCAGACATTAACAAATACTGGCTGCTTTCCAACGCTCACTTGCAAAGACTTCTGAATTGGTAAAATGGTCATAAACTGCTTAAGTTCAAGCAAAAATTGTTTGACCTCAAGTTACAAAAGCTTGCTTTTCTTCAAAACTTTGCTGCACACAACTTGCTTTTGCCCTGTTTCTTTCTCACAGTACATGACTACACATAGCTATGAAAGTGCCTCCCCTTTTGAGGAGCTGTTGGGAACAACTCAGACCATGAGCAAGCAATGGTAGCTTAAATACAAAATACATTTAATGAAAGGAACTTACTGGATAATCAGGGAGTAACTGTGAGCTACATTGCCCAGGACATATTACAGGAAAAAAAAATTTTATTAACTGCATCACATTTTCCTTTCTCTTCTGTGTGCACATGCACAAAACTTCCAATTTCCATACATCTATCAGAATCTGTGTGCAGATGCCTGAACCAAAAGGCACCATGTAAATCTAATAGAAGAATTCTGGAAGATTTATAAATGGTCCAGTTTGCTGGCATCTGCTTTTTGCATCTTGATAAATAATTGCTAGTACACTGTCATGCTTTTTGGCTGATATATTTTAGTGAATTAATGTAAACCAACCCAATGCTATTCTGAAATAGATATGAAATAAGCAACTTGGTCAGATGGCAAATTAACATTATGAGGCATTGTTAAGATACACAGGGATTTTATAACCATTGAACTTTTAGTATCTTTTAAGCAGGCCCAAGCTACAAACATTTTTGAGAGGATTTGCCCATGTTATGCTGTTATTCATGCAAAGGGTTTCTTACAGACTTCGGTGAAAGTTCAAAATAAACGCCATTGTATATTTATCAGAAAAGTGTTATTCAAATACAAATGACCTTTCATTAGAGATGGTCTCATGATGCAAAATACAAACTCCGATCCAGACTCAGAATAGCTCAAACTTTCAATGGAGTCTTGGTTCAGCCATTATAAATGTCAAGGCTATTTGCAAAATTCAGACTGAGGTTTGAATGTCAATGTATGCACCAAGTTCAGAGGTTTAGGGGCCTGGTTATCTGCTTCAGAGCAATTCTAAATTCTTACTAGTCACTGTATCTGCAAGAGCTAATCATATTCTGACATATCTACATTAACTTTCATGCAGAGTAACAAAGGTCTGCAAGAAGAATGGCAACAAATCTAGCATCAAAATACAGTCAGATATCTACAGATAGAACAGATAAACAGATAAACATACCGCGAAGAAGCACAAATGCAGAGAGGAGAATCAATTCAAAATGAACTGTCACAAACACCTTAATTTCAGAATAACAGCTATATTTTGAGACAAGGAATACTTCAGCTGCAATAGAATCCCTCATGCCTTTGTGAAAAAGGTACGTTGTACTTACCATCCATGAAAGCTTGCACAGCCTTGTCTACGTTGTTATCAAACTGCTGCAACACCAGAACTATCTCATTATTGCTTTTGTTCGGAACAACTGACCGGATCGCATTGATCTGGAAGGAAAAATAAAGGAAGATAACAGCATAAGGGTTTATAATGCTCCTTTAGACAGCAAGGTAGGTCTTTGCCAATGCATGTTGTTGCTAGTGTGCTTACAAGTATACAACAATGTATCTATATGAAACAAGACCCATCCTCTCCCTACCTGGCTCATGCAAACAACGGAAACAATTTCTTCAAGTGACCAAATCACAGACCTGGTAGCCAGTAAGCCTTGAACCAAAGTCCAGCCTCAGTCACAGTAGAACTAGTTTAGCTAAACTGATACAATTTGGCCTTAAATTTCTCTCCTAAATGTTCTATTTGCTGACATGCAGCTTGACAAGACACATCACCTATACAAGCTTACCCAGCATACAACTACTTCAACAAGGCTGTTGCACGGGCAGCCTTGCTACATCAAAGTTTTGATCGGTGTTCTTTTTTGACATTTGGAAAACAGTCTTATGCATGAAAACTGTCACGGGCTAAAACCAAACAGTACCATTTTTAAAAGCTCTAGTGGTTGCTCAGCATTTCAGTTTGCTATTCCATATACATGAGACCAGGAAGCTTGCGTAATGAAATTCTGAACAAAGAATATGGGAAGCCAAATGCTTCCTTCAGGAAGCTCCGCTGATGGATGAGGTGCTACACCCACAGATGATTCTGGCATGCCATGCTTCAATTCCACAGCATTTGCTATTGCTGTATTATCTTCAGTGTCATTTCATACCCAGGGGTAATTTAACCCACTATGTTCTAAATAAAATATTCCTACTGGAATCATGTTGATGATCTACACTCTCATGCCCATGTAATACAGCTGAAAGCAGAGTTATATGATACAAATACTATAGTGTTTTGATGCTAGACAAACTTTACTGGGTAACACCAAAATAAAAATTATTGGTTAAACGTGTTTTTTAAATAAAGCTAACAAAAGCCTGCAGTAGTATCATGAAAAAAAAAGAGAATTGGTGCCAAACTGTTCTAATTGTTCCAAATCAGCTTTTTGAGCTTCTGCGCCAAGCTATGCAGCACGTATTTATTATTAGAAACTTGTTATTACACAGGAAATGCTTATCTAGCACCCTTCTCTGCTATCTTTCTGTAGGAATACACCCTGAGCTACTTTACTTACAACATCGTCCTTCCAATTTCTGACTGTGAAGCACTGATGGTCTTTACTGTATTGCAAAATATAACTGTGAAAAATGGTATGTATAGATAGCTGTTTAAAGCAACTAGGCTGTCTTACCTGGTGAGAACACTCACACTACCTTTTCTAGCTGTCCGTTTAGATGCGATGCTGAAGAACAATCTCTCTAGATTCCCTTTATGGAGCCTCCACCAGCAGAGACACCGGAAGGTGATCCAGATTACTTAAGTGCTCAGATTTATGATTAAAAAGATCTTATTTTGCTGTATCATGCTCACATCCCACTCCTCAACCACTGTGATTCCTGTCCTGGCTAGTATGATAAGCCACAACTCATTTCAGGTTCTGCTAATGCGCAGTGACTGAGGGCTTTGATTCACAATGCCTGCTGGACTTACCTTCAGCACCACAAAAGGATACCTGCCTCAGCTAAATGCATACAGGGTCAAACTTTCTGGAGGGTGATTTTGAGTTGAGTTCCTCTCTTCACTGTGTAAGGAAGGCCACTTTACTGACTTCAGCACATCTACTTAGTGTTACTACTCTGCTTTTATCCATCATGCTATTGCATATCTCTTTGCAGCGTCACAGAATGTCAGGAGTTAGAAGGGACCTCAAAAGTTCACCTAGTCAACCCCCTGCCTGAGCAGGATCACCTGGATTAAATTACACAGGAACGCGTCCAAGTTGGTCTTGAATGTCTCCAGAGAAGGAGACTCCACAACCTCTCTGGGCAGCCTGTCCCAGTGCTCTGTCACCCTCACAGTGAAAATGTTTTTCCTTACATTTGGATGGAACTTCCTATGCTCCAGCTTGGACTCATTGCCCCTTGTCCTATCACTGGCCATCACTGAGAAGAGCCTGGATCCATCCTCCTGACACTCCCCCTTTACATATTTATAGAGACATTAATGAGGTCACCCCTCAGTCTCCACTTCTCCAAGCTAAAGAGACCCAGCTCCCTCAGCCTGTCCTCATAAGGAAGGTGTTCCACTCACTCCATCACCTTGGTGACCCTGTGCTGGACTCTTTCAAGGAGTTCTACGTCCTTATTGAACTGAGGGGCGCAGAACTGGACACAATATTCCAGGTGCAGTCTCACCAGGCAGCATAGGGGGGGAGAAGAACCTCTCCTGATCTACTAGCCACCCTCCTTCTAATACACCCCAGGATGCCATTGGCCCACTTGGCCACGAGGACACATTGTTGGCTCATGGTCACCTTGCTGTCCACCAGGACCTCCAAGTCCCTCTTACCTGCACTGCTCTCCAACATACTTGCCCACAAGACATTTCAAGTAACAAGGCTAGCCTGGGACAACTCAGGCCACAGCCATTATTTAAAGGGCAGTACTGTTGCCAGAAGCTATCCAAAAGATCTCTGTCTGCTCTTATCTCTTCAGTTAAGGTGCAGGCATGAGGAGGGAAGTACTGCGTATAGCTCTCTACACACTGCAGGCACTGAATAGAAAATCACCCATAATCAACAGGATGTACAGAAAAAAAGCCCTGGGAAAAGAAGTTTAATCCATATTCTGATTGTGGGTGCAGGCAAACTACTTACTGATAAAGCTGCAACAAGTACAAACTGAGCTGGCTCTGTAACAGCAAAAGTTGGCAAAGACACTAGGGTAGAGTGGGCCACAAGCTGTGGTGCATTTTATCTACAAGCTGGTAGTTGCCAAACGTTTCTACCATGTGGATTACATCTTCATATTCTCACAAAAACCTCCCCTCTTCTTTCACAATCATGTGGATCATCTCTCTGCCTACACAGAATTGCATAATCTCCTTGTGGCAAATGCTTAGAGGAAAAATAGTAAAAAGAAGTATCTAGAGTATTCTAACCATCTTTAAACATAAGCATGGGAATTTCATATGGCTTCTAGGTCCTTTGCTATTAAAAGGTCTGGAAGCCTCAAGAAGCATCTGGAAACAACAGTGAGGCCAAAACCACAGGATGAATCAGGCAACTTGCCACACACTGCAGTCTGGAAGCTTCTTAAAGACATTAAGAACAACATCTGTGGGGTGGAGAACACTGACACACAAGAACTTGACCTGGCAGATTATGTTTTAGACTACAGAATCTACTGAGGACTTTTGTGCTTACGTTGTATGGTCTTTGTTAATAACTTTTCGATTAATAGAAAAACCAGAAGCACAGTTGCCAGAACTATGCTTCATCCAACCAGTACAACAACAACCAAAAAAGCAAGAAGATGATCTCTGGAAGAATACTCATCAATACAGACAAAAGAAATTAAGCATATGACCAACACTGTGGAGTACCTAAAAGTTTGATTTTGGGACATTAACATACTACAGAGCTCAACAGCTCTACTGCCAAAAGCCAACAACATCCTTTGTTGACTGCTGTACAACATACACATGCTTATCTTCCCATTTAGAAAACAAAGTCTCATGAAAAAACTCCTCAGCAAAAGAACATCAGATTGCAAAGACTTAGGAAATACCAAATCAGAAGCTGCTTCCACTTTCTTAATCTGCTTCCCATGTGTACTGTATGCTATGATATCCAGGATACCTACAAGTTGTTAGTGTTTCTGCTTTCCAGATTTCTGCAGTGACTTATGTGGAATAAAACAAATGAAAAAAGAGAATTTGCAGCTAGTAGGTTATGTCAGTATTGAGGAAGAATAATACTGTTGTGTTCAGAAACAACAAAAGGAGATATAAACCCAGAATTCTGACAGAAGGGAAATCTCAAAAGGTTTTGTTCAAAATAAAATATTTTGTCTTAGGAACAAAGGGAAATAATGTTACCATATTTTTTTCAGTGTATCTAGGTGGAGGACAAGGAATGTTGAGGAAGACCAGGATGTATGACAGCCTTAGTCTAGAAGTGCAAATTTTGAGGTCCCTGATTTTCCTCCTCTTAGCCCTTGTGGTTTCAAAAATATATGTAGATTTCCATGTATGAAGCTCAGGTCTGTCCCCACATGCAAAACATGTCCCATATATTTCTGGAAATGGACATATCGATACAAAAGAAAAAGCCAAAGGGAGAGGCAACAACCTTCCTGACAACATAAGCCAAAAAAAATGCACTTCTACAGCTGAAGGTCATATGAGACATGTCACGGACTAGGATGAATGGAGGCACTGCAAAGCTCCAGGAATGCTTGACAGACACAGGATGACAAGTGGCAAATATATTAAAGGACTGTATGTGAGCTGGATCTAGGCAGCCCAGGTATGCTGGCGCCTCTCTGGTTCACCTGCTAGTTCAGGTGACAAACCATCCCTCTTGTGAGTACACCTTATGCACCACATCTGTCTACAAGCTTGAGAGCAGTCAGTCACTCCCCAATCCAGAATGATATAGAGATCATTTTTATTAAAGGTGCAATAGGGTGACTGAAGGGCAGGAGATAATTACCAACTTTTTATCTCTCTACTCCTCAAACTTATGAAGAGTATCTGTTTTCTGTAAGCAACAGATTACAGAAGTGGAATAATCCAATATTGTATTACTTATCAACAAATTCCTTTATAAAATATTTAACATGCACAAGGTTGAAAAAAAGAAAAGTACAAGGATCAAAGAATCTCCTAAAGTGCAGTGATACAACATTAATACCTACAGTGTGCAAGAAAAACTCACAGCAGTCTACTTTATTAGATTTATTTCTGTGTATGTGGGAGAAAACATTTTTTTCCTACTCACTGAAACCTGACCATAGGCAGCACATTACCAGACACACTACAGGGAAGACAACTATTTTAACAATTTTGTGAATAATCCTGTCCTTATCCAGTGAGGATTCCCAGTAAACTTCTGTCACCATCTGGATGCTAGACAAGCTTCAGGTGGTATGTTACTGAATTCACCAAGTGAATTCAGTAACATACCTTCTGAACCACAGATAATTATGCTGTTCATGCTAGCATCGGTTGAGAAGCTGTCACTGACAGTAGATAAATTCCTGGGCTTTCCTTCCTGTAGCCTAACTGGCAAGCACATTTTTTTACTTAGATGACTTGCTCAGAATTACAGCTTGCAAAATCTATTTTCAAGCAGTCATAGACCTAAAGTATAAAGCTGGGATCCTGAATACAAGTATGTACACTTGAGAACATGGAAGGCAGAACCTACATATACCTCCATTTAAACCCACAACGCACAGACCTACCTTGCAAGCATGCATTTAATTCCTGTGGACCTAGCTACGCTTCTGGATAAGGCTAAAGTCAGCTTAAAGTTCAGAAGACTTTTAACCACTTCTATGAGCTGAAATCTTAAATGCACACATAGCTTGAGATGCTTGCTCAAGTCCTGTTAAAGCTGCTGCAACTTGAGACAGGTTGCATCTCAATAGGACCAGAATTCCAGAGTCATGCGGTTGTTTTTATCAGTGTCTTACACAAATTGCTGAGGACTGCCCAGAAGTGAGATCAAAACTGCAAAGGGTTCCAAGTCGCTTCAGATAAGCTGCTTCTACCCCAAAATAAAACACTCAAGAACTGATCAGATACACTTGACTATTTTTCTGAGGATTACTGTTAAACTACAGGCAATCTCAGTGCAAACTTTTGGCTCACCTAAAAATGTTCAGTAACAGGTATTTCTGAGGAGCATAGCACACAGGAAAGGAGAACACTGAAATTCTAAATTCTCTTACTCAAAGTCCTCATGAACACCCATCTCTCTCATGAGACTTTCTTGATAAATCAAGCCCCAAAAGAAGTAACAGCCTGTCTCAAAGTTGTGACAGCAGATTACCCACTCTGCCCCCAGAACCAAGCTGATATTGTATGTGTATTCCTCAGAGTCCTTTAGGTTCTCTGTCAAGTTTCAAATGGTTCCCAGGCAACTGTAAAAACATGGAATCAATTGCTGCCTGTTTGCTGCTCTACTCCATCTGCTCCCCCTTGGCATCATCTCAAAGAGGATGCTTCTGGTGAATAAGTAACATATCCGGGGTTCAGAGAATTTGTTTATGTATATCTGACACAGTGACAAATTAAACTTCTTTGCTGAAAGCCCACGGCTGTTCTGAAACCCCCGAAACACAGCTGCTCTAATTCCCTTGAAGTAAGTTACTATTATAGCCACTTGTTAAAAATATTCTTACTTACACTTGGTTAGGAAGAATAACAGATCTACCTTCAGTTTGTGCTAAACATTAAGATCACAGATTTTCTCTAAACTAGGAGCAAAACTCATTTAGAAGTATAGTTATCAACAAATACACAGACATTTTCCCACTTTATTTTTCCTGCATATCAGTAAGAAGTCTTTACATACACACCCCACACACCCCCATATATATGCACTGCAACTTAGTAGAGGTAGCAGTGTAGACCACGTTCAACTAGATTACACCTCCAGCTGAAGTTGATCCAAATACTGCGAGAGGCACAGGGAAGGAGAGCTGTCTGCAGAAATGGTTTCTAGGAATTTAGCATTATTGGATGGCCTGGCTACATTAAGCCAGCAAATGCATTTTAAAACACTTATTGGCAGAATTCAAGGTTTTGAAAACTCCTACATTTCATAATGCAGTTTGACTTTGCTGCATTAAAAGCCTACTTCAGAGGCATCTGTCAGAGACATTTTTCCAGAAGCTTTACTAACCGAGTTCATCATGGTACTGAACAAGCATTGTTAACATGCCCTGTGAGAAAAATAACAGCTTTGATCAGGCCTGCACCTCCCTCCACTACCTAACCTGTTTATCACACTGATACCTTCAGATTGTTTATCCCTAATAAGCACAAAACAAATTCCACTTGCTGCAATAAACTATTTTGATCAATCTTCACAGATGTATTATGCTGCCCCCACCCCCCAAATTTTTCAACTAATGAAACAGAAACCCCACATATTTCAGGAATCCTGCAAGAATATATTAAAAAGTTTGGCTTAGAAAGAAGTGGAAATAGTAAATACTATTGCCACTTAGAATAGTGGCAATAGTATTTACAGACCTGAATCGATAATATCCTTAACCCAGTTAAATGGCTCAAGTGACATAACTACATTCTGATCAACTTTGCTGGACTTCAGTCTAAAGTTCATCTGCTTTGACACATGAGTAAGGAACAGCTGTAAGGTCAACTTTAAGGAGACCAAGTGAAATCATAGATTGGAAACTTTTGTAATGTATGATTTAAAATTTATATACTACTCCCATTCCTTCCAGTATGAATCCTATTCTTTCTTTGCCAGCTATCACTTATGAAAACCATAATTATGGTGTAATGTAAGCAATACCATGTACCCCCCTCAAAATACATCTCAATAAAGTGTTTCTTGCGGTTGATGGAACAATTCTGCCCATCTACTCCTACTGCTCTGGCACTAATGAAAAAGAAAGCCTTTCAGTAGAACTTCAGCAAAACTGCACTCCTAAGAGAACCCCAAAAGGGAGGTTTTAGTCTAAATATTTTGCCAATTCCAGCTGACATATCACTTGTTCAAACATGTTAATAACAACAACTGCACAACACCAAGTCCTGAAGTTCAAACAATTCCTGATATTTCTTAAGATTAAAACAAAAACCAGATGCCAGAGATGAGTGGCTATCCTGGGGAATGCTTTATATTCACTGGCCTCTTGTTAAACTAGGAGGGTCTCATTACTGCAGGAGACAATACACTGCTCGTATTGTTCAGTTCAATTGCCACTTCTGTGTAGGCCTTGTCATTCAACATCTCAGTACTTCTTCTGGTTCTGTACTAGGTTACTGTCTGAATACTTCCATTAATTTTTTTGAATTATTTTTTATTTAAGCCAATGGGTTTGGCCCATTGTACCCTTTATTCCACTGAACTTGTGTACATATGATCTGAACTATGCATAACTCTCAGTCTCTGAAAATCCAGTTACTAGAAAAAACAGTCCTCAGTTATACTGTATTTTCAGGAACAGGATGAGTATAATGAAAGGCAAGAGAAAGGATGGGACTGTGAAAGAGGACTACAGCAAGGGCCACAGCAGACAGAAATATCCCAAGAGATGATGATGGTAAACTTCTTGTACTAGCAATGCAGGCATGTAACAACCCTTGCGGCTGCTGAAATGCAGAACTTTTGTTATTCCAGAAAACCTGTGGGTTATATGCATGAAAATATGGTAATCAGAACAGTCCTGGCTCCCCACAAGAGTATCACAGCTGTAGGAGCCTCTGCCAAGTCTGGAAGCTTCCACTAGCCTTCACAACATCATAGGCCAACATTTATGTAAACCTCTTGAGGCACTGGGGGAAAAGATAATATATAAAATAGAATGTTTAACCAATTGAATTTATGAACTACTTCAGCTGAAATTCTAAGAATGAATTATGCAAGTATCAGTACTACAGTAGCATTCTCAAATTAGGGGTAGGGTCTGATGTGTGAACATAATGTCCAAAATGTCTCAGCCTCACACCACCTTTAAAACAGTGGAAGAGGTCTGCTTTCCTTGAATAACTAGAAGCTGACCATGGAGAGAAGCCACTATTTAAAAAAACAGAACACAAAACAATACTTAAAATAAAAAAGAAACCCTACCATGCTCAATACCAAATCAAACATTACACCAAAGCTTCATGGGATCTGTACTAAATTTTTGACACAGAGAAACAAAGTTAAATTTAAGGAGAAACTTATGTTCTACTTCTGCAGAAACTCACAAAAGTATTTGTGTAAGTATTTCAGATTTACAGCTCCTCTGGCTTTATCCAATACTTTGATGGATCAAAATCTTAAATATATTATGATCTGCAAGCACTGAGGTAGATGAAAGGGAGAACTGGGAATGAATTCTACTCTGGTGGCATTTGAGGTTTTTTTTTGTTTGGATTTTTTTTTGTTGGTGTGTTTTTGGGTTTTTTTTATTGCTGTTATTTGGTTGGTTTGGGTTCTTTGGTTTGTTGTTTTTTGCTGGTTTTTTGTTTGGTTGGGTTTTTTTTTTAAGGGCCTGCTTATACTGACAACAACAGATTTGTGCAGATCAGCAAAAGTAATAAAATTTATAAATCTTGGATTTGCTTCCCTGAAATACTCCCTCCAAAAAGGTGGATAAAAGTAAACATTAAATCCACTGCTACTATGTTGTGTATCATGACCATGTCTTGCTCTGTAAGTTTTCTAATTGGGAAAGAGTTTTCATTTGGACACTTACCAGGACACTGTACACATGTGCTTTTCAAATGGTGAAATTAAGGCCTTATGTTTAGCAGTGTATGTGCAAACAATAATTAAAGCCAACTCAGCGAGCCATATCTGTTGAACCTTTCCCTTGTGTTTCTAGTGCATTACTCATAGGGTTTAAAGCTTCAGTTGCTTTAGAGTTACTCAGTTTGTTGCTGACAGAAAAAGCCACCATACCATAAACCAATTATGAGATGTCAAATGGAAGGTCTTTGCCATGACAATCTCATTTTGAAACACAACAATACTCAATCAGGTGAAATGGCAAACTGAGCATGCTAGCTCCTCAGCTGATGCCTCGGGTTCACAAGGTTTATGCTGTTCAGTCACCAAGCCTTTATTTAGTACTAGGCTATTAGTCAATATTTTCCAGAACAAAATACAGTGTTTTCCAATAAGGCACTAACTGCTGTTAACCTAGCTTTTCACGCTGGCTGAGGGATTTAGTGGCAGTAAATACTGGTGGAACAAACACAAGAGCAATTTTTTAACAGAGTATATTGATCCTATTATTTTTCTGCTTTAGAATATATCTACTCATAAGCATTTGATTTTACATATTCCCTGTCCTGCAGGTATCAGCCTTGGAACATCAGATATCCAGCAGGAATAAAAGCCCTGTTGCAGTTTTTCATTCTTAAACCAGCAAAAGACAAACATGATTTGTAAAATCCTGCACTTGTAAAACTGACTATATTAATAAAAATAAAAAATTGATCCAAGCTACACAGTAAATAGGCAGGCATCTAATCAATTTACTAAGCTGCATTTTGAGAGTTACTGTAATTTACCTTCCTGCACTCTGATACCAGGGGATAGGATTTGATTACATTACCTTCTACTGCAAAATCCATCATGCTACTCAGTATTTAAATCCTGTGCTGTTTTTAAAGTCTATGGAAGATACTCATCACCAAAATTCATGTTGACACACATACCCTCAAGCACAATGAGGGATTCAGGAGATAACAACAAATATGAGGAAAAAGGCTCAAAGAGCAGCCACCTGGGCACCACATCAGACAAGGAATTCCTTCCTGTCGGGGGATATAAAGCAAAAAGGTTCTTTGTTTTCAAAAGGATGTAGAAAGCGAGTAAGCAGTGAAAGATGGACATGGCAGTTTGAAGAGGAACTCATTCCCACCTGAACTACTCTGTACAAAATGTCACTTGCTATGCCATTTCCTCAGCAGTTCTGTTCACATATTGGTGGACAGATTACAGTTTCTAACTGTTCTTTCAGGGAACATCATCAGCAATCTGAAACTTGAGGAAATCTAGTTTGAGGCTCAGTAGTTGCCAAGGTTCATCAAATCTTTATAACCCAAATGTGCTAAGATATTAATTACTTAGTCATCATCAGTTCTGAGAAATACATGACCTCACTGAAACGTTCGTTATTTGTGAACTCAGAGCAAAAGAACAAGTTAACTAAAAATCCAACTTCTTTGTCATTCTGTAGTGTGTTATATTGCATCTTAATTATCTATCACTTCTTGGGATTTTTCTGCACTGGAAAGCCACAATTGCAGTATGCTGCACACATTTCTCAGGCCAAACCATTTTTGACTTGCTATCGGTCCACCTAATTACAAACTGAAGTTCTGCCTAGCAAAACTAAAGTTAAGCAAATCTTTTTCTGCTGTTTTCCCATCAGCTCGAGAAAAGAGATAATCCAAGGAATTGCACACGTTTGGTTTTCTTCCTTTTCCATTGATAGGCCTAGAGAGAAGAGAATATTTCATGTGCCTGCTGCCCTGCAGGATGTGTAATGTGCCACAGGGAGGTTTTACAGTACAGTGGAAGATAATGACATTTCACATTGCCCTCACTGTTTTGTATCTCCTTGATATTTAATCTGCTTGATAATTCCCCTCGTGCATCTTTCACAGTGAAACAGGCCTAATCAACTTTTCATTGATACCTGGACAAACTTGGGCTCACTGACAGAAATGGATTCTGGCCTTTAGCAATTATCATACTGCCTTAAAATCTGTATCAGAGCTCCCCACTGGGCTTAATAAATCTGTAAATTAAAGAACTCATTAGCCTTTTCTGATCTCCTAAATGCAAAGCTCCATCTCCTCAAATGTGAAATAGAACCGCATTTTATAAAGGAGGATGATTCAGGATTCTCAAAATCTTGGTTTCATATCAAATACAACCCTATCATGCTGTACTCCTATAGTCTTCCTATTTCTTTCTCTCCTTTTATCCTGTTCTTTGACAAATATCCTGGTTTCCATCTTATGTTGGTGGGGACTATCTATGGGTTAAATTGCCTCTTCACCATTTCCCTCCTGAGAGTTAGCTCTCCTAATCTACCTTATATTTGTATACTAATTAGCTTTTTTTACTGCTCCTCAAAGGACAGTGAGGCTCTTGCACTAGCCAGGATAGGGAGAGAACATAATCAATGCAGTTAAAAGTGAGCTACTTATATCGGGGAAAAAAAATCTACTCTTTTCAATGCCTGGAATTTTAGGCATTACCTTTAAATATTACAGGTATGATATTTTTGGTTAGAAAAAAGTATTCTTCAGTGCGTATGTTTCTTCAAGGGTTGTATTTTGTAGAGCAGCAACCATCACAAAATGCTTTTCTCCACAGCATCACCACACAGAGAAATCACAAAGGAGTAAGACAAATCTGTCTGACAAGACATTTTCTTTACAGAAAAGCAAAGTGTTTCTCACTAACCAAGATTAATATACTAATCCTATCAATATCTGCCTGTGCACTTAACTTTATGCACAGAGTCAATGCACTCTGTCATACTGACAAATACCTGAACAGCGTTTGTAGGATCAGGGACAAACATGCATGGAAATACCAGTTTGGTTTTCACTGTATTGTTACTTGAACCTACCTTTTCCTTGATATTTACACGAGAATTGATCTCTGCCATCTCTCTTCCGGTGAATATATTGTCTGTGAAAGAAGAAAAATAAAACAAAACAAAGAGCTTTATTTGAATGTTTTAAACCCAAACTGTGAAAGCTACACTTATAAATACTAACTGCTTGTGCTTACCTATAAGCATTACAGAAACATGAGAACACTTACCGTCCTGCATGGCAGCACTTAATCTTGCCAAAAAGCAAAGCTAGTCCAAATTTCATACTTTGCCAGATTAGTTCTGCAAAGAACATTTAGAAAATGCCTCATAGTTATGAATCTGAATAGAAGTTGTATCATGAGTCTCCCAGCCACATCTCTCTTAAACCCTATTCATTATTACTTGATATCTCCGAGGCTTTTAAGAGGAGAAATACCTTAGATGAACTCAGCAGCTTCTATTTTCTCACTCACCATCAACCTCAATTTTTGCTAGAAAATCTGTCTAAAGATCCCATCTTAAAAACCAGCAGAATGTGCCAGAAGTTAGGCTGACAAATGCTGCATGGCTGGGATGTGGGCTTGTGGTGGTTGGGGTTTTTTTCCAAAATTACTTCAGAGGATTTAGCCACACAGCTCCTTTTGAAACTAACAGGGTCTACACAGTTAAATCTCCAAGTCTGCTCTGAGAACTTGGGCACATGAATGGAATTTGTATGTGATTAAGAAACCCTGCAATATACTCTCTATTTCCAGTTATGTGGCTGGGAGACACTGTACCACAGGATGAAGAGTTAACACAGGGAAGAGAGTCCAGTTGCTTAATCCTGATTCCACCAAAACCAACTGCCTTAGACTTCAGAAAGGAAAAGGCTTGAACCTTCACATTTTAGAATTAAATCACATACAAGAATTAGAGCAAAGACTAAATCAAAAAGGAACATAAGCTTGGTTTGGTCATCAAATTTAACTATTATACACGGATAAGAAGGTATAGGTGCAGATAAGAATGAAATCTTAGATCGTTCAAAGTTTTTAAGTAGAAAAACATCCTCCTTTAGTCCATTTGAGCCCTTTGCTGTGTGGACTGACAGAAGAGTTGCCATAGATTTTCTAAATCTTTTAATGTGCTTAAACAATCCTCTAAACTCTTGCTTTGAAACACAGTAACTCAGTGGAGTTCAAACTCCAGAAACTAAGTGCTTCCATTAGAGTATTCACTGATGGCACTTAATTCTTGTTATTAACTTTTATATACACCTGTTTTCTAGTTAAAAGAAATGAGATTCAAGGAAGCACATTTTCAGAAATAATGTGACTTTGTGGTAAATGAGGTAATTAATCCAGGAGGAAGAAAAAGGAATGAATTTTTGAGGTTTTATCTGACGGAAGAACAGACATGAATTATGAAAACCCTCAAAAATATGTGCCAGAAGAAAATTCTAATGCTTTCAATTGCCTGTTATTAAAAAATAAAGAAATGCTTGAAATAAGTAAGGTTTATCTAGTCATTTCTATTTTACTATACCACTAACAGATGCTATTAAAATTCACATACCTTACATCAGTCTTTGGTCAGTGGCTCAATTACTTTGCAAGACACTGAGCTTGAATCTCACTATATCTGGTAAGACTTCTTCCTAGCAACCAAGGCCCACAGTCACTTTGAATGCCTTATACTGGAAGGCCAATGTCATCCTGGGGTGTATTAGAAGGAGGGTGGCTAGTAGGTCAAGAGAGGTCCTTCTCTCCCCTCTACACTGCCCTGGTGAGACTGCACCTGGAATATTGTGTCCAGTTCTGCGCCCCTCAGTTCAGAAGGAAGATAGAACTCCTTGAAAGAGTCCAGCACAGGGCCACCAAGGTGAAGGAACACCTTTCTTATGAGGACAGGCTGAGGGAGTTGGGTCTCTTTAGTTTGGAGAAGACTGAGAGATGACCTCATTAAAGTCTATAAATATGTAAATGGGGAGTGTCAGGAGAATGGATCCAGGCTCTTCTCGGTGTTGGCCAGTGATAGGACAAAGGGCAATGAGTCCAAGCTGGAGCATCGGAAGTTCCATCCAAATGTAAGGAAAAACATTTTNCACACACACCCACACACACACACACACACACACACACACACACACACACAAACACCCATCCTTAAAACCAAGGATGAAAGCTCAAATTAGTTTATTTGACAAACCCACCTGATGGCTCAAAGCAAAGTTGCAAGATTTCTGGACAGAGCAGGCAGGAAGATCACACAGAACAAGTACTCAGGGGAACTCTGTTCCTAAGATTTAGCATGTTTCAACAGCAAAAAGAAAGAATTGAGAAATGACTGTAGTCTGTAGTCCCTATACAGCACTTCTTATATACTACTTGTCTTTTCCTGTGCACTGGCTTTGTCTAGGGTACCACAACATCCTGTCAGCTATTCCACAGGCCAAATGGGCACAGAACATAAGATACAGGTCATCAAGTTTCTCAAACAGACTAGAGAACTTGGCTCTAAAACAACTCTAAGTTTTCAGCTCCCTTACTGTTTTTCAGAAAAGCATCCCTTCTGTCTAGTGACACCAAACCATGCTGGACTGATCTTAGTCTCCATTTAATACATAATCATATGTTAAGGAATACTTATGGAATTTGACTACTTCCCCCTTCTATCTACTATCTAAAAGCTTCTAAAAGCCTATCCTCTTGCATACTAATTTAAATACACTTAATCTGATCCACCAATTTGTAACATTAAGAAAAAAAAGGAAAAAAAACCTGTTCTTGCTGAACCAACACACAGTAAAGGAACAAGAACAGTGAGGACTAGAGGTAACAAACACTCTGGCTTTAAAATTCTATTAATTAAAAAAAAACAAACCAGCAAATAATGAGAAAACACCTGTCACCTGAAATTTTAGTGTTATGCTTTTCCAGCCTATATTACATTAATTTTGTACCAAAACTGTACATTTTAAAGGTGCATCCTGTATGAAGCAAATTAATCCTAATAGCTGTGTGAAAGCCCCAGACCTCTTCATTTATGTTGCTCCAAAGATACTAGGGAAATAATTATTCCAATTTAAATTCAATTTACTGATTAAAGCCCACTAAAGCACTCTGCCAAATTTACTCTTTGCAGCAATGTTGTTTAAAACTAGACATAAAAACTTGCCAGATTTGACTTGTCTCTTCTTTGCTGTATGCTCCAGGTGTAACTATGATTATAGCTTTCCACTGATGAATATAGTGCCGATTCAGCTAACTTGCAATTGCAAGCTGATTCAAGAAGACTTGGCCAGCCACACAAAACATATCCTCAGTTTCTCTATTTCCCTTTGCTCTCCCCTTACCTTTTTAAGATCAAGAACTAAGAGGACAGCAGCCTTTATAGATGAACTCATTCTTCTACAGTTCAGGCTCTTCATTAATATGCATATTACAGCTGTCAAAAGAAGATGCTAAGTTGGAGCTATTCTCCATTCACCTCTCCAAGGACACTTAATTGAAATAACCTGCATGAAATGCTTATTTACATAACTCAGTCCATCAATGTTTTTTAACTAAAATACAAATGATTCATTCAAAAGAAAATGTCTCTGTAGCCCTAATTTTTAAAAACATAATTTACAGCTATAGTTAATATAGTTAACCAATTTAATTTGCAGGGCAAACTGATTTAGTGAATTAATGAACAAAATAGCCCCACTGAAGTTTAGAAACATTAGCTCCAGGCTTGGATCTAAATTTGAGCTGCTACATTCTCATCCTGGATTCTTCAGAGAACCTCCTTTCTGCCTGAGCTGTGAAATATCAGAATATGTGCCTCAACTGAGCCATGAAGCCCAGGAGAAACAGCATTCTGCATGTCACTGGCAGCACGCACACAAAACACATGCTTGGAGAAAGATCTTTTACAGAAGGTTTACTGCAGTGGCTGTGAAGAAGTTCACACAAGTATGAAATTCATAATGCACAAAACATACTGTATATAAAAGGTGGACTATCAGCTTGTCTTTCTTCCCATCTCTTACTTGTACTTCTGAAGTGTCACTGTATGTCATGCCAACAGGACTTCCACAGGAAAAAAAAAAAGGAATGAAAGAGAAAAATACTACAGAACCTGTTACATAAACAGGTTCTTAATTTTTTTATGCCAATTTCCAGGCACATAATGTTCCTCTCCATTGATTGTTGCACCTTCATCTCAAATACTGATGGAAGGGTGTTGTTTCTCTACCTATTATATCCAAATGAGACATTTGAGACAAATGATCATGAGGTTCAATCAGGCCAGCAAGGTCCTGCATCTGGGTTGGGGCAATCCCAGGCACAACTACAGACTGGACAGAGTGGCTGCAGAGCAGCTCTGAGGAGAAGGACTTGGGAATGCTGGTGGATGAGAGACTCAACAAGAGCCGCAAGAGCAGACAATGTGCTCTTGTGGCCCAGAAGGCCAACTGCATCCTGGGCAGCATCAAGAGGAGCATGGCCAGCAGGTCGAGGGAGGGGATTCTCCCCCTCTACTCTGCCCTCTTGAGACCTCACCTGGAGTACTGTGTCCAGCTCTGGAACCCCCAACACAAGAAGGACATGGACCAGTTGGAGAGGGTCCGGAGGAGGGCCACAAAGATGATAAAGGGGCTGGAGCACCTTTCCTACGAGGACATGCTGAGAGAGTTGGGGCTGTTCAGCCTGGAGAAGAGGAGGCTCCGGGGAGACCTTCTAGCGGTCTGCCAGTACCTCAAGGGGGGCTACAAGAAAGATGGGGAGAGACTCTTCAGCAGGGCCTGTTGTGACAGGACAAGGGGTGATGGTTTCAAAAGAGAGGGAGGGAGATTTAGATTGGATATGAGAAAAAAGTTCTTTACTGTAAGAGTGGTGGAGCACTGGAAAAGGTTTCCCAGAGAGGTGGTGGATGCCCCATCCCTGGAGAAGTTCAAGGCCAGGTTGGATGAGGCCCTGAGCAACCTGATCTAGTTGGGGGTGTCCCTGCTTCTTGCAGGGGGGTGGACTAGATGACCTCTGTGAGTCCCTTCCAACTCTAATCATTCTATGATTCTATGATTTTACACACTTCGTAAAATGAAGTGCTTCAATACAACAACAAGAGAACATGTAGTAAAGACACTGTGGGAACGCTGCAGCGAAGACTGGATTCAGTTTGGCAGAGCCCCACGTCTCTCCCCTATTAAATGAAGCGATTCCTATTACTCTGTATAGGTTTAAGCTAACATGAAACTGAACTGGGGCAGCCAAGGAGCTGGTGCAATCAGCAGTGCCCAGCTCAGCAGAAAGGAACAGCCTTTAACCACTGCAGCAAAATATGCCAGGGCTTATCTGTCACAGAAAGTATGTGCTGCTCACTCAGACTTCTCTGTCTTCAAGCAGCTCTGAAATCCCACCACTGCCGTGTTCAGCCACCAAAGAACACCTCCCACCTCTCTACTACTACCACCCCATTGGAGGCCTTGGTGAAAAGCTGATAAATGTGCCATTTTCTGCAACACTCCGCATGGGTGGGATTGCCTGCAACTCAAGCATCAGAGAATCAGGAGACCAAGTCTGTGTCCTTCTCCTTCTGCAAAGCGTGGCAATTACCTCCTGACACATTTAAATTTTAGACTTAGAAACACAAAAGAAGAAACACTCCTCCTCTCTTTTTTCATTTTTTTGATGGTAGCAAGAAGTTTACGAAAGCATAGGTGTCAGAAAGCCAGATCTGTGAAAACATCTAGGCACTAAGAGTAAAGGAGATTATGTGTGACACCTGTTCTACCATTTCTGACATCTGCAGATAGAATTTATCCTTGACAATGAAACAGAAAATGTCCACAAAAAGCCCTAGAATAATCTAGCGTTGGAAGCATTTTCCACGTCCAAGACTACAGATTAGTCTTCTACACCCCTAAATACATGTATTTCCTCATCTGGACACTGCAACTATTTCCTTTTACAATGCTCACCCTCACCCCCAGCACAACAGGTATCCCAGGTCTGACATGACCCTTATCAAGGCTTCTCAAATGTCTATTTCTGCAATAATCCTCTGCACCTTGTGCTAACCTAGTTTTTCCTTTTATTGTGCTGATCCCATCACTAACCTCTTCAAAGTTTCACACAGCAGCCTGAAAAATACCTCTGCCAGGTTCTTCTGCACTGCCCTCCCCTTCCCAAGTCAGGCAACCCCATACCTACAGCCACTTTGGGTGACAATACAGCAACATAGGGCAGGAGGCAAGTTTATCAGAGGTAGGGCCATCTATTTTTCAGCCCTATTAAACACAACTATAGAGTCACTGACTAAGCTTTCACTATTAACTGAGCAACTGGTTTAAAACTCGGTCACACAAATATAGTCACAAAGTAGATCAAATGCTACAGTGAGGATTTTTAATTTTTATTTCTTAATTAAGAATTATTTATTCATCTCCAAATAGGTCAGTCAAAATTCCCCAGCTCCACAAAGCTAACATGCAAGGTATGGACAGAACAAAGCAATCACAAATTTAGAGCCAACTTCAAAAAAACTAAGATTCAAATGCTAAGTATCTAATGAGATTGTAGCAGCCTGCACTACGCTTTCATCTTCTGCACTTCCACTTCCTCTACAGAATTGCATCTCATTTTGAAATAGGATTCTTATCTATCCATATGTATTATATTACACTGTCTTGCTTGCAGACTTCCACACTCTAGGTAAAGCCAAACCTAGCAGAATCAGACACATATGGCTTCCATTCCACATCTGATTTTGACTTCTATTATAAAGAGATGCTATCAGTGAATTGCAGATGAACTGGATGGGACAAACACACCTTTTCTGATGTGGTTTTAAGTTAATGTTTTTGTATCAAAAAGACTGACACCATTGAAAATGTGATCCCAAAATTTATTGTTTCAGAAAGGAATTCTGCTCTTCACCTAGATTTTATTTAAATAACACTAACTAAAAAAATACTTTATTAGGTCAAAGGCCAGACATTAGTGTGCGTCTGATTGCTAGTAAAAAAATAGATGCCCTTATTTTTGCACAAAGCCCTGCCACTGGTTGCAAAACTGCTAGACAGCACGAGATTTAGACACTTGTCTTCACTATCTTGACATTAGCAACACATGTGATTTTCCGTATGCTGTAGTCTAGTGTCTAAAGATAAACCCAGTAATTAAAAAAATGCAAAACATAAACAGTGTCATGAGTGTCTAGGATATATTAAAGTGTCCTCCCAGCTGTCCTTTTAGTTTTGTGTTTCATTATAAATGAACATGTTTAGTAAAACAACATAGTGGCATTATCAGAACTCAGTTACATCACTCCACACTGTAAAATGCATACCTATGAGACCAAGGGGCAGCCACTGCTCAGGAACTGGCCAGGCATCAGTCAATGTGTGCTGAACAACTGTTTTTTACTTGCATCACATGTTTTTCTTGTGTTTTATTCCTTCTCTGTTATTTTTATTTAATTACAATGTGTTTTTATCGCATTCTTTATTCTTATACAGTTCTTACCTCAACCTACAAGTTTCACTGATATCCCCCATTCCACTGGGGGCGGGGGAAGAGTGAGGGGCTGTGTGGTGCTTAGTCACTTGTTTGGGGTTAAACCACAACATTAGGTCATTAACACCATCCTGCATCTGAGCAACGGAGATCAATTAAAACCCAAACAAGTCAACAAACCTAAAAAAGTCTAGATTTTGGTACCTTCAGAATCATCCTTCACACATCAAATACTGTCCATTTTAAATACAGTGTGAGGCATTACACTAAGTGATGCTCAGAGCCTCGGGCTCACAAAGGCAGAAAATTCACAACTGAAAGCAGACAGCTGCAAAATACATGCCTGAATTTGTAATCATGGTAAAAATGTAGTTAGTGGTAACATTTTGCTTCTTAGCATTTTTTCCAAGTTTAGCCTAATGTACTCAAGCATACCTAACATTAGCAATTACTTTTCTTTTTACTAATGTTTCAGGCCAAATTCTAAAGCCGTCTCTACCACCTCCTTGCACTTTTCCCATGGCAAAAAGTGATCCCTGCTCTTACCTTATTTGTAATGAAACAACTGAAAACTCTGCCTTATGACATACCTAAAGCTCAACATCAACAAAAGACCAGTCCTGCATTAATTAGAGCAAATCACTGGAGTGAAGAACTGTGCCACAGAGGGGGACACATGCAAGTCAGCGATGATACTTAAGGGTTTCTTCCAACTCAGGATAGTCTATGATTTTATGAAGTCCTCTGTAGAGTAAGTTAGCCATGTTGTAACAAACCAGTACCAGTATAAAGTAGATATTCTGTAGTTGCTGTGACTACATAATTATATTATAGGCAAACACATAGATCTACCCAGAAATGTTCCTCCCACTAAGTTGTTCTGTGACAACCTGTGAGACAAGGTGTTTATAAAGTACCCTTTTTTTTTTACTGCCTGCCGAAGAATCATTACAGCACCACTCCGTTTCACTAAAAGCACATTCACTTCCCCTGACCAGCAGCCCTGTTACTGGAATAAAGTTGCTTTTCTCCTAATGATATGTATTCCATAGAAATACACATCCTTACTCCACCAGTCACCCTCAGTAAACAATTACTTGCTAATATGCAATATGAACTCTACACTACTTCCTTTGATGGATACTTGGCCTACATTCAAACCAAGTTTCTGATTCATCACCTCACATTCTGCATCTGTATATTAAGAATACACACAATACGAATATCTAAACAGATTAATTTTGTGTGGCTTATCATCCATTTACTGAGTCTGGAGGATGGCAGCCAACTCCTCTAGGGTAAGCAGGAGCTTACGATGAACAATCCAAATCTCTTCATACTATGGACAAGTGACTAGAAGTCCCAGAGACCTGTAAAGTTTCCATTACTGTTCACTTTTTCTTCTCTGTTGTTTGTAAACCTTGTTTTAAGTTGCATTTAAATTCAATTGCAGTAGTTCTAATCATGTAAGAATAAAAGATTATGTCATACTGTTGGCAAAAACAGAGATAAAGCTACGAGGTAGATCAATCTCCCATCCTCAACCTTCATTTAGAAAAGGTAGTAAGGATGAAGAGGTTTTCAAGCTTTATGATGCCGTGAAATATCCTATTATAGGAAACCTTATGAAGTCTTTGTTAAATATTGGACACAAAGTTTAGTTAACTTAGTTTTCTAACAACACACTATAGTCAGCTCAGTAGCAGTTCAGTGGGTGTAAACTATGACTATAATAAAATGCATAATAAAATAACCATACTTTACGTTAAATAAATTAGAAAATAAACATGCACAAATATGAGGGAAAAAAGTGCATTCTGAACACTGAAAAACATCCCCCAACAGACACATAACAGTATGTTACTTCAAATAAACATATGGTTACAGATTAAAAAATAATAAATTTTCTGGAAGAAGTCTTCTTGTACTGTACCAGGCCTTTCCATGAAAGGTATTGATTGACATGTTGTAAGAGCCGCTTCCTACCAAGCAGTCAAGTGACTTAGGTACAACCTCTGAAACTTCCTCCCATCCTCTTTACCATACTGATTAGTAGCCAAACATTTCTTTTCAAGCCAGACCCTCTCTGAAGCCATTTCAAGCAGAGTGACAGTAATGCAAAGCCAAGTTTCCCACCTCAATCAGTATACATATCATCATGTGTTTGAACTCCCTATCTACAGTGTTTTGTGTCTCTGCTGAGATCCATGATCTGATTTGACCTGAACAGCTATCAAGTCCATCGCTGAAAGGATGCGAGTGGTTAAATGCACATCTAGTTCAACGTTGAGATGACATTGCTTCCCACTGCTTTTCTTTTTAACCCTACAATTTATACCACCCTTTTACCCAAGAAGGAAATACTCACCAATGGCACTGGAACTCTACTCCACATTAAGATGCTATACTTAACTACCAAAAAACCCACTAAAATGCTGAAACAAGGTAAGCCAGGAAGTCTTCCAACATTTTTTCATTTCAGAGTAGGAAATTATCAATTCTTTAAAATCAGAACTTCTGAAAGAATGAGGAGTCCTGTCCTATAAACCCATCTCATGAATGTTCATTTAAACAAACTGAAACAGTTAAAGTGGGAAAGAGTAAGACTCATCCCGGCCACGCAGTGGCAAGGGAACATTTCCAGCCTACAGATACAGATGTAGTGCCTGTTCTGAACCAGCCTCCTACTACACTAGAAGTATGCTTTATCCTCTGGGCTATTCTTCAGAAGAGAAAGGCAATTTATCTAAATATTCTTCATCTTCCCCTGAAATCCACCTATTTGTTTCCTATGAAGTGACCCAGCAAAGGCCTTTCCCCATTCCAGAGGTCCGAATGCAAGATCTCAACACTATTCTGTCAATATCACAGTTACCAGTGGAGTCTCAAGATGAAGTAGCAACTTGCTTGGCTTACTCTCCATTCTATGAAGTGCATCCAGTGGCTCAACCCCCCACTCCACAACAGAATCACCGCTGAGAGCCTAGAGCTGACGTCCTGCTGCCTGGCATACTAGAAGAGCATCACTCTGGTAAACCGAAGGCATACAAGATTTTAAATCTTGTATGCCTTGAGAGATATTTAAAATTAAGATTTTAAATATCTCTCACTAGTAGAGATGAGCCCAATTCAGAAAAGCTGGATTCAGGGCTACTAAAATGGCCCTCTGATGTGCAGGAAGGAGGGATGTGGGATCTAGAAAGAAAATTTTCAGACTTAGAAAACACATTCCACAGCAACGCCTGCCAAAACAAACATTAATGCCTTGCTCTTCCGCAAGCAAGAATCACACTAATAAAGACCAGTAAAATGGTAAAATATCATCTAGTCAGATTTTGCATTTCCATGTACCCCTACAAAACTTAGTTAACTTTCAGTGGTTGCAAACTAGGTGTTATCTTCCCAGTCATTCCTGCCAGGGGCTTGAGTCATTAAGTTTATGTTGGCTTGTATTTCAGCTCAGAATGGCATGCCAAGAGACAGTGTCAGGAATTTGCTTCCACAATTACCCAAGTGTGGACTGCTAGCAGATGCTAAATGGGAATGCTAACAGAAAATTAGGTAATGTAGCAGTACACCTTGCCTCAATCACAAAGGTTGCTCTAAACAGAAACAGAGGGACAAAAGTGAATAACAGTTAAGTGTTCCAATTCATGCTTGCTTTGGCTGATAAGAAATAATCACAAGGAATAAAATTTCCACCAGCAGACTGGTATAGTGTGGTAATAGAAAATTTTCATAATCACGGAATAAATGTCAAGTTCAAAGAAAGTCCTGGAGCTATTAACATTTCAGCCTTCTTACTATTAAATGTTCTACACATCACCTTTCATTCTCCCTACCGTAGACATCTTTGAAGAGCCATTTACCATTGCTAGATGTGTAGGGCTAGTTCTCAAAAATGCAAGTGGGAGCAACTTCTTTGAATTCAAAGAGCAATATGAACTTTAACCAGCTGCTTGCTGGTCCCAGGAACAGGAGAGCAGAGCCTCCCTTCCCTGTTTGAGACATAGAGAAGGATCCTCTGGGCAGTAGCATACTGAACAGTTACCAGAGCTGCCCTGGCCAAGCACACAGGGAAGCACGACACACACGATGAATTGGCAAGGTTATGGTGAGCTTGGGGAAGGAAAGAACTTTACCAGAGCTCTGGAAGAGCTCCCTGAAGTAAGCTGCTTTTGATCAAAGCTGATAAGCCAGATACTCAACTGGAGGCAAGACAGACCTAAAGAAGTCTTATGAAGTGAAGCGTCAGGTGACTAACATATGTTTAAAGCACACTTTATGAGTCAGGGAGGCTATGCATATGCAAGTACTTGATTTAAATGTGCCAGAGCAGTTTGAGCCTTCCAAAATTTAATAGTAAAATTAAATGCAGCCTTTCATTTTCTCAGATCAACTTATCCCCATACAAGTCCTTTGAGGAAGATGCAAGTTTTTCCTTGAACAGTATTTAATTATTATTTTTTTAATATATGCATGTACACACACACAAATGTATGTACATAAAAACTCTTAAAGACGCTTACAAGCTCCTCTATTAAAGTGACCTGATGTACACCCACTGTAAACAGACATTCCCAGCAACATTCCCATAGTGTCACACATTACACTGCAAGCAACGCCACTGACATTTTGGTATTCCCAGATTTACAACAAATGCTAGTCTTCCTCTCCTCCCCCTCTTCCTACCCATAAGGAAAACATTTATTTCCTCTGTTAACAAAAGGTATTCCTGGAAACAATAACAACAGCAGCATATAAAAATGTTAACCTATAATTACTTATTGTTCATACAGTCCTTCAACTTAAGTGTTATTACACATTAAAATAAGTGGCTATTACAGCATCTACTGCACTTTGAACTGCACCTTTTAAGAGAAAAAAAAACACAAAACCAACCCAAGAAACCAATTCCTCTTTTCAGCTAAACCCCACACTGCCCTGGTACATCAAAACTGATTGTCAAAAGTCAAACAGCACAGAGTGGGTTCTGTGATAAATACACAAAGGCACCAGAGCCAGTCTCCCCTCTCCTAACCAGCTCCAGAGTCAAGATCAGTGCCAGAAAACGTCTGCTTCTGAGGGTCAGTGTCAGACAACGCAGTGCCTGACCCGCGTGAACTGGGCCCTTCTTTAATCAGGCACACAGACCGCGTTTTAAAAGAACTCACCCATTTCCTAACCTGGCAAGGGCACTCCTGGTAAAGCAAGCTGTCTGACTAGCCATGGAAATGAGGACAGTGTATGGAGAGATGTTATTAACAGAATAAAAAGAAGGTATTTTGTTCACCTGTTGAGAAAGTAAATGTATTTTGAGGGTACTTTTCTCAGAGACAGGCAGGAACAGTTACACTGTACAGAACACATGCATAGTCTGGAGTTCACCCAGTTTTGCTCGTTCACTGGACATGACCTTTGGCACACCACAATCCATGAACTGATTAAATTTGCAGCACATCAGACAGACCTTTCTTTGCATCCGTGCAGAATTCTGCAAAGAAATATGTAACAGCTTTGTAGGATAAAGTAACTCAAATTCAGCTATTATTTGCAGTTACCAGCAATATTCTTCTACCTGTTCAAACTGTCAGTGTGCCAAAGGATGCAATACCCATATTCCTTGGGTAAACATGGATACCAGCATCTTTCAGATGTGCACATAGAAAAGCACATGGGAACTGTTAAATGTCTCTTCTCACTGGTGTTAGTCAGCAACCTTGCAATAGCACTTATATAGGAGCTCTTATATCCCGTGTAGGCACTACTAAAGAAACTGTGCCAGTTAACAGTTACCATACTATGCAAACTAAATTCTCAGCATCTCAACTTGCTCTAACCATCCTGTAAACATTAAGAACTGGTAGACTATAAACTGGGCTGGCTAAGAAATTTTCCAATCAAACGGGTTTTATTGGGGCGGGTGGAGTTACTTCATCATAACCTAAGATTTCTCAAACATCTGCTAACAAGGTTTCTCCAAGAAACTAATCACATTCCCTATGAGCCAGTTATCTTTGCCCAGAGAGCCCAAATTACAGTAAAACGTGGGGTAAGCAGAATTCAACTTACCAAGGCAGGAAGTTACTGTGTCTTGTACAGTCACAGAAGAGCTGATCACAGAGTTTGTTGCCAAGCAAAACCCTCTATCAGTCATGCCTTTCCTTTACCCTTCTAGAGCCACCCCAAGTAAAGGCAAAGGTGATTCCTGAACAGCTAGTCTGTCTTTTTTTTTTAAATGCCTGTCTCTATTTTCATGATTCCATGCATAGTTATCCTCATTTACAAAAAGCAGTTCTGGCAGTCATTCAAACAGATTTCTCACTGTTGACAAAACAACACAGTCAGAACTGCCACAAATTCACATCTCCAATTTAGCCACATACCAAAACACGTAGGGCTGGTTCTACAGGCAGATGTGAGCTGCAACTAGATTCTATGGTTAACAGAGCTGTATTGCTGGCACCCATAGAACCAAGGATTTTGGCTGAAGAGAGCTAACTCTATACTTGCTCAATATTTGGACTCTCCTGTCCAACAATGAAAAAAAAAAAAAAAAAAGCCCCCAAACCCTTATGTATGAGAAGTAATTTACACAGGATGAGATTTGTCTCCACTGGCTGCCTTAAATATGCAGAATTCCCAATAATATTGACACTGGTAGAGTTGTTCCATGAGCTGAACTTTATCCATCATTATTTTTCCAGGGGGTTCTGTTCATTAACTTAGACCAGACAGTCTAGCCACCTTGCTCACAATCTGAGCACAGCAAACAGGGAATGCTTTGGCTCTTTTAAAACTGTCAGATCTGCAAAGTTGCAGAAAAAGATACAAGAACTCTTTCACCACTTATCCCCACATACACCCTGCTTTTGGCCAGGGCACAAATTACCGCCTTGGTCCTTCATTCTAGAATATACACCCCATCCAACTGCCCTCAGCAGTTGTGTTTGTTCCTCTGCTGCTAAGGATAAAGATATCCACAATTCTTCCAACCTACTCCGAGTGAACAGCTGACAGATAGAAGAAAAGTATAAACTATCACTGGCAAAGAAAAACTACTTGCTCTGATCATGGGCCTTTATAGCATGAAATGTGTTAGGATATACTGTCAGGGAATGGGGATGTGTGGGGTGGGTGTGTGCAATTCTATCCTCCCTTCACTAAGACTGCTTTTCTTTATGAATATGTGCACTCTCTCATCACTCAAGAAATCTTCATTCAAAACAGTGCTTCTGTACTGAAAAGCCACAAGAAGTTGCATAACACCATTTACAAAGACACTGAAGTTTCAGTTTCACTGTGCTTACTGCATGACCAATCAAATCCCATAATGTTTTATCTCTCCTGGAACTGGACAGCATCAATTGGCAATACCAGTAAGGGATTTGAAGGGGGTCACCTCAAACTCTTACACCCAGGCAAAACAGCTATACACTCACCAAAGCTTTTCACCATCAGGATGCTTACCCATCTTTGTATTAACAGAAGCAGAATGCAGTGGGTCAACAGAAACAACAGAACAGTCCAGACACCCTAAAAATAAAGAATCTCTTTGTGAACTCAAGAGTCTCTTGAACCTTGATAATTTCCTCAGAAAATTCTCTGAGAGCTGAACCTGCTTTCAGTTTCAGGCTTTGATATTGATCAAAGTGATTGGTGAAATCTAATCTGAATTATTTCTTTAGCTCTCTGCATCACAGAGATGCCCGTTATTTTTCAATGACAGCAGTGTACAAGATCAAAATTGTAGTGTTCAGGGAAGAACAGGGATACTGACAGTAAAGTGATTCACTTTTTTCCCCCAGAAGTGAACTAAAAATTCATTCCTGCTTGAGATTTTTTCTCAATTTCCTAGGACAATACATAATCGTAATTCTTATGTTTTAATTTGAAAAGCTTTCTATCTTTCTAGTCTCATGATAAATACAAACAATTCCATCTCAGAAAACCTGCAGATTTGATTATTTTAAGTCACAAAACTACATATTTAACAATACAGTAACAAGATGCATTCTACAGATAATTAAGCCTACCAATTTGAGATAAGTGATCCAATGTTAACATCAGATCTATCAGCGGGACTGAGTCAGCTTGAATATGCAGCCCCTATTCAGAAGAGCAACTAAGTGCCACCAAATTCCATAAATGTAAATGTTTTGAGATATTTTACAGAAAAAAAAAAAATAACTCCACCAGATACTTGGGACCTTTTTGAACTGTTTCAGAAGTACACATGACACTAATGAAAAAAATCCCATCTGTGCATGCGAGAATGCATTTTTAAACAAGAAAACTCTGTTCTTAGCATCTTACAATAGCACTTTGTTCCTCTGATAACACTTTTTTTAGTACTACATTAAAAAGTAAGCAAGCATACCAAATCTGACTGGGATGGAGTTAACGTTCCTCCCAGCAGCGCAGCGGGTGCTGTTTTGGATCTGTGGCTACAGCAGTGCTGATAACACACCAGTGTTTCAGCTAGTGCAGAGCTGTGCTTGCACCGTGTCAAGGTCTCCCCCATTTTGCTTGCACCGTGTCAAGGTCTCCCCCATTTCCCACTACAGCCCACAGACAGCAGGCTGAGAGTAGGCAAGTGGCTGGGAGGGGACACAGCTGGGACAGCTGACCTAGACCAGCCAAAGGCAAATTCCACACCATGCATCCTCATGCTCAGCAAGACAAGCTGGGGTAGAAGGAAAGATGGGGCTTTTCACTGCCAAAGCAGCTGTTTGGAGTCTGGTTGGGTATCGGTCTGCCCGTGGGAGGTGGTGTGCCACCTCCTTTGCTATGCTTCGTTTTTCCTCCCACCCTTGCCTTTTCTTCACCTATTAAAAGGTTTCTAAGTCAACTCAAGAGTTTTCTTGATAAGTACAGCTGAAAAATGCCAGCATGGCTTTTCTGAGAAATCCCTGTCCTGTGTAACACTGCTGAGATATAAGTGGAGATGCTTCCAAGGTATCTTGCTCTCTAGACAGGCCATCTGGTTCTGATAGTTCAAGGTCTGGTCAGGAACTGACCCGATGATTCACTCAGTTGTAGTAAATAGTGCTTATAGCCAGAGAAGCAATATTTCATCATGTACTTGGCTACACTGGGGCTCTGCAGATGTGTAAAAGTCACTCTGGACATCCTTTTTTTTTTTTTTTTTTCCTTTGAGGAAGTCACACAGCTCACAACTACTGATTTCAGTGTGATAAACTATTAACTAACAATTTGATTGCATTCAGCCAGTCCCTGTAAACCTTCCACGACCAAAACCTTTGGAATTTTGCCATGAAACAATTCTGTGTCAAAAAAAAAGTTAAAAAAAGAACTCGTTAACATCGTAACTTCCCTCCACCACAGAAACAGAATGTGTGCAGTAATGTGCAAATGAGTCATTCTTCTGCCTATTTATTACATTCTCTGAGCATTTCACAAACCCAGTACATGACATATTCACCATCCCAACACCCATTTAGTATCTGTAAAGTAAGTGGTTCAACTGAGGATTTTTTCAGGTAACTGTTCATAAGGAACACCATCCAGATATCCTGAGCTGCAAGGAAAGTGGAAAACCTTAAAGCCATTTGAAGAAATGGTCATCAACATTAGAATTACACAGAATTATGAGGTCATTAGCCCACTTGTTAGACTCAGGCTTGGAACAGACTGACCTTATGGTTTTGTAACATGATGGACAGAGAGGAGCTCCCTGCTTTAAAGGGCAACAGCAAAAGGACACTCATATGTTTAAACAAGTACTCTATTCAAAATAATCAACAAAAAACATTGAGTTCATATCATCTCTGAAACGAGGCAATTGAAGAGACCCCATTTCCTAGTTTTGTAGTCTACAGGTTTATCTTATTTATTTATTTACTCCCATGAAGCTGTCCTTTCCCACCATTCTCTGATCATCATCATGGACTGTACTCAGTGTGAGATTATTTCAGAGCACTAGTTCAGCAGAACTTCCAGTTACAAACCATGACAAACTTTTACAGCACTTCAAACAATTTTTTTAAAAAGTATGAAGAGAAGCAGTAGCACAGTATAGTATGAGCTGATCAACTTAATGACACAGTGAAAGAAGAAGCTCATCTGGAGTGTTGCAGACTCTGAAGATGACACAGGAGCCAAAGCGGCTTCTAAGATATTCAAATAGGCTACATTGCCTGGGTGAAAGAAGCCCCCAAAGTTCCTGGCTTCTTGTTCCCACACCAATAGAACTATAAAGTATCTTCCTATTTGTTACCCATCACACACACACTAAGTGAAAGCCACCATGCTTACCCACTAATCTGTGTCTTTGGAAGGAGTTGGCAAAGAATTAAAAAAGCACCATATTACAAATGATTGGATTTTTTTCTCCTGTGACCACTGTGGCGTGAGGCACTATGATCAACTTTAGCACAAGAAACCTGATGAACTCAGATGTAAATTATAAGTTAAAAGTGTGAGGTACAAGTTTCTGAACTTGTCATATGCCAGTCACAATGATTAGCAAAAAGATATAAAAAACCAAAAAATCTTACCACTGTGAACAACTCCAGTTTCTGCTTTTATTTTTCTATCTTCTCCAACAGATTGTATCTCCTGCAAAACAAGCTGGAAATTAAAAAGAAAGTAATTAGTTCATTTACTTTACCGCTCTCTCTTCATAATAGACTTGTGAAAAAAACATCCCTCATCCCCTTATTGCTCTGGCCAACATAGGGGAGTGCTGATAGAAGTCTTCACCAGTTTTTATAGGTATTGTCTTCTCTGCCATGCAAGCTTAAGCTATTACCTAAGCCTTGTTGTTAGCCCCATTCCTGACCACACACACAATTCTCACAGCTAAAACAAACCCAGTGGTAAAACTTCAATCTTAAACTAAAACTAGCCAGCAGGCTGGGATGTGTAGAAAGATAAAGTTTAAGCGAGGTGATCCATTCTATCTGTTAACGCAAGAGGTGCATGTTACAATAACTCACCAGTTACTAATCAAATCCTTTTGAGCAGCACCAGTGCACTTTCAGTGTGGTCATTCTCCAATAAGCAACACTGTCATCTCAAGAACACTAACTGAGCCAAGGCAAAGATAAGTCTGAAGAGTGACACTTTTCCTACAGTACAAAGCTCTGTTGATTTGCATGTACCTTGCAGAGGAATTCTCACCCAAGTTAGAAACATACAACCACAGGAACAGCCCAGTGCCTGTCTATATCCCAGCACAGAGGAATGGAAACTTATTCCTGCTGTTATTGACAGAAGGGGGAGAAAAAGTAATAGGCAAGTTTTGCACTCCTTCAATTGCAAGGAGAAAGCTGCCATGAACCAGTGTACGATTTAATCATGCATGCCAGACAGGAATTACTCCTTTCTAGTTGCTAGTTGAGGGAGCTGCACACTGGCCCTTGTTTGCTTTGGAAGAAGATCAGTTCAACAGTCCCACTGCTAACCCTAGAATTATAAAATGACATTTTTTGCACATCCTGACTGCTGAAAGCAACCTCTCCTACTGCTGTCTCTGCAGACTACTTTCTCCTTCTGTATTACAAAATACTCTCTGTGATAGACTAAAGTGTGTGACTGCAGTCTTGTTTCATTCATTTTACCCTTACTGAAACTGCACATTTTGCCCAAGTGAAGTTTTAGAGTGCAGAAGTCCTGTCAGGGTTGCAGTTTTTATTTTAAAGCAGGGCAGAAAGCTCTTAACTTCTGTATCTGAAGCGGCCAGGTGTTTCCTCAAGTACTTCACCTAGCAAATGCTCCCACACCAAAGGCTCTCACAGCCTGGGTCCTGAAGTCCACTGCACTCTAAACACGCATTTCTGCACGGCTTGCCGCGTCACAGTTATGTTCACAATCAAAGGAATGAATGGAGCAATTCACAATGTGATGCTTCGATGAAGAAATACAAGTACTCACAGATGTCACAGTGTTAAAGAGTACTTCTGGGTGTTGGAATCACATAGGCACACAACAGGCACAGATCCAGAAGATGAATAGAGAGGCTAGAAACCTAGTGAGGGGAGCATACCTATGTCCGTGCTTTTGGCAGCATAGAAAAAGGCCTGTGGAGCTACCACTGCTTTGTTCTTCAGTGCCAGCTAAGGCAAGACTTGGCTATTTATTCCCTTCAAATTAACACAAGGAAGGGCTGAGCACAAGAGAAAGGGTGTGCATCCCTTTTGTCTAGTGAACAACCGAATTGAGACCAAGAGAGCAACATTCCTAATAGTACGGCAGATATGGACATATAACTCCTTCAAGTAATGTCTATAGTATGTAGGTGTTATTTTAAGGATTTAAACAGAAAAAAATCATATTGTGCACACTATTGTACTGAGACACCCTGCTGATTCTGCTTTTTTTACTGTATAACATCTACTTGCTAAAACCCAGCTTTGATCTTCAACTGAAGTCTTAGGAGAGATTCCTCTCCAACTTTACTGGAAAAATAAAATCTGAAAAATCAAATGTGAAGTTTTATAACTTGTTGTTTTGGGTTTGTTTTCCACTGCCCAGTCAGGATCTTTGACAATTCTGGTCTTTAATATTTCATGAAGTTCAAGCAACAGGAAACCTCAGGATACTGTTTCTCGATGTGGTCTTTGGTATGAATTATAGTCACTTGGATAAAATTATTCAAGTTAGAATTGTAATTCTTGTACTTTGAGGGCTGCCACTATTAAAGACTATTTTAAAATACAAAGGAACATAGGCAAAAAATCAAAGGCAAAGGTTTTTATTTTGCATCACTGTAAAAAAGCAGATAACCAAGATAGCTATATACCATATGCAAAATTTTTAAAAAGTTTATTGCATGTTGTAAGGGCTTGTTCTTTCCAAATAATATATCTATCAAGTTTGACCAAATGAGATGCCATAGCTTGGAAAAAAAAAAAATCTTTTGGGACACCGCTCCATAATTTGATTACCTTTCTAACTCACCATTTTGTTCTTACTCAATGTTCCACGTTCTATTATCAAAGAAAACATTATGCAGGAAATAATGACTCAAGGCAGGAGAAAGGAAATAAAGACTAAAGGTACAACACTTAAAAGAAAACTTTTTTTCCCTGTATTATCAAAGAAAATACTGTTGTTTAATGCCTGCAAATGTTTAAGGCATTTTCCCTTTGTAATGACAGTTTAATTATGAAGTGATTTTTATTTTCAAACAAAAAGAGACCCTGAATTAGGAAGGCATGCTGCGACTCTGCAGGCAAGAACACAGACTTAAAAAAAAGAGTGGCCCACATTGCTCCATGGCTGCTAAATGCCATGTGTATGGAGGTAACACCCTCTAGGAACCTTTGACCCACCGTCCCCGACTGCCAGGTTTGAAGAGAAAAGCAGGAGATTCAAATATCAAATCCTCAAACCTCCTGGCAAACACAGGTCTGTGACAAACAACTGCACTGAAACTAGTAAAAGCAAAAAAAGCAGCAGGAATTCGTACTGAACATCGCTTCACAGCCCTGGAGAACACACAAACGAACCAAGCACTTAAATCTTCCCCATCTTGAACTCTGACCTTTTTAACAAAGATTCACAGAATGACTACTTTGGAAAAGACCTTTAGGATCAAGTCCAACCGTACCTGCCCTCTCCTAAACCATACCTCTAAGCACCTCATCTGCCCAGCTTTTAAATCCATCCAGGGATGGTGACTCAAACACCTCCCTGGGCAACCTGTTCCATGCCCTAACGACTCTTTCAGTAAAGACCTTTTTCCTAACATCCAATCTGAACCTGCAGATCTGTGCAGCTTGAGGCCATTTCCCCTTGTCCTATCACCTGTCACTTGGCAGAAGAGACCAGCACCCACTTCTCTACAACCTCCTTTCAGATAATTAGCTGTAGGTAGTGATAAGGTCTCCCCTCAGACTCCTTTTTTCCAGACTAAACAACCCCAGCTCCCTCAGCCACTCCTCATAAGGTTTGTTCTGCAGCCCCTTCCCCAGTCTGGTTGCCTTTCCTGGACCTGCTCCAGGACCTCAATGTCCTTCTTGTAGTGAGGGGCCCAGAACTGAACGCAGCACTTGAGGTGCTGCTTCACCAGTGCCAAGCACAGGGCCACAATCACCTCCCTAGACCTGCTGGCTACACTATTACTGATTTAAGCCAGGATTTCATTGGCCTTCTTGGCCACCTGGGCACAGTGCTGGCTCATATTCAGTCAGCAGTCTCCTAATCCTAGTATTCATGTGGCTCATACACAGAGATTTTAAAAATAAATCAAGATCAAAACAGCTACTCATAGTGTTGCAGGTCTTAAAGAATTGAAAGAGCACACCACAAGCTATACAACGCTGTGGACAGGAATTCTCATCCTAGATGGCTACTCTTTATTCTTCTGAAGAAGAAAATAATTTCTTTCACCACTTCTCTTTTGATGCCTAGCCCTGACCCAAATCTTAACCTAAAGTTTTGCAATACATCTCTCATAGAGATCAAAAAGAAAATAAACACTGCATTCTGATAATTCCACTGTAGACCTATGAGCCTTCTAGATCCTAACAGTAAACATAACCTTCAGTCCCTCCATTCCCCAGTACATTATCCTAAACACAGTCCAAAAATAGTGTGAAGTGTAGCCCAGTGACAATGATTAGCACCGACACCAACTTAAAGTTATGTGACTGTGTCTAAATCAGATCTTACCTTTGTAGTAGCCAGCAATAAAGTTCCTCAGTCCCAAATAAAAGCCCAATTTAAAACAGCTATCACCCAGCAACTGCAAATTTAAGCAGAAGCTACGAGATCCGGACTAGAGGAGTCTGCATGTAAGCAGAAAGATACTGCAGGGCTAAACATTAAACCAAACTTGGCACTACATATTCACAAGCTCAAAAAAGACCACCATAAGGAGGAGTGGAAGATTTTAGTTCTACTAGCTTTCAGGGTCCTTGGCATTAATTATAATGTACCTACTTGTCACTTGCACATTTAATGTTAAGAATTGATGATTTTGGTGGTTTTAGTTTGGTTTTTGGGTATTTTCGGATTTTTTTCTGAAATTAAAAGCTATGTGGAGTCAGAGGCATGTTGAGCTGGGATGAATGTTGGTAACACATGGATACAACAGACTACAGCTAGTTTTCATTCCAGGATATTTTTCTGGCAAGGCCACTGATGGAATATCTAGTATGAGGAACAAGCAGGCAGAAGGCAGAGAATCTTCTGTTGAATACTGACATGACCATGTAGAGAGTCTATTTGTGGTCTGCTGCTACATTTACAAAAAAGTGAGAATTTGTTGAATGTTTAGGTGACTAGGGTTTTTTGGACCTTTTTTTTGTTTTGTTTTGGGTTTTTAATTTTTTTTTATTTTAGCATAGATAGTTATTCACTCACACTTCCCTAATTGCCAATGCAGCTATTAAGCCCACAGAAAGCAAATATTCATGTCTTTGATGCTTAGTCAAACCGTAACACATTTAGTTTCAACCTGATGCCCGATGCAGACTGTAAACTCTGATGTAGTCAACGTAAGTAACCGGTACTCCTGGCCTGTTACTGCTACACTTCAACAATTGCAAGATTCCCATTTTGCATCTCCGTGTTCAGTCAACTAATAAAAACATCCTCCAAAGCTGAATGCTGCTTGCCTTTACAACTAACCCAATATGTTGTATTTTGTACACTGCAGTTTCTAACTCCAGCTAGGGAACGCATTGTTAAGGATACTCACCAGGATCCAGCCTCCAGAAGAAAATAAATTTGACATTTATAATGCACACTTCTTATTACAACAAAAGATGCATACAATTATAAAGCAGCATAAGCTCCCTGACTAAAACCATCCTCATGTGATATTTGCCAAAGATTTTATAGCTAAAGAATCTGTTGATTTTAGGATTGAGAAACAACCAAATAAAAGTTTCACGATTGGACCAGCTCTCATCCTATGCCAGATTTCTGTCCAGTGACACAGATGGGTAATAATACCACAGAAGGGCAAAGGAGAGGACCCATACTCAACACTGATCTAGAAGGGAATTACAGGAAACAAAGAATAGCTGCAACAATGAAAAAAAACCCCACCTGTAAATGCTGTGTGGTACTGACAAGGTGAAAAACTGTTCTTGAAGGCTATCCCAGCCAGCCAGCAATACAATCGGACACACAACTGGTATCGCTTCAGTTTCAGCCAGCATAAAATAGCGTGGTTTAAAACCAAACCAGGTCTGGTGTTTACTATGATGTATACATCTTACATGACTTGAATATCCAGTCTTTCTAGACTATAAAAATCTTCCTGGTTGTGTGGGAACTTTGGTTTGAGCTGGAGCATCAGGATGGGCCTCAGACTTTACAGACACATGTTTTTAAAACTAGTCCACATATAGAGTCTGTAAGCACATATATTCTTCCAACTGTGGTCTATCATTATTCCAGTCTGTTATTCCTCCTAACTTAATGCCAGTCAACATTCTCCTCCCAAAGCTTTGAAGGCCAAATACAATTTCTACTGACAGACATGAAGTTGGAATAGACCTGTAAAAGATATTCATGTGAGCCATATGACACTGGAAATCCAGCACTACAGAGCTAAAAACCTAGCATATCCCTGCATGAAAGATCTCCCTTAGAAGGCCACTGTCAGAAAAACTGGACCCCCCGGAAACTCCAAATGGTTAGAGGACCAAGCTGTGGGGCCCACTAAAGCACTAGCTCTCAGACAATGAGCATCAGGCAATACTTCAAAGTTCTACTTCCTGTGTGCTTCCTACCCTTCCATATTTCTGATAGATGGGGATAATTTTTTCCACAGCTGGGAACGTTTTACACGGACGTGTTCATTTTTCTTCAATCTCTGGCTGACTCTCAGATATTTCCATTTATTACAGTTTTCTCAACTCTCAGAAATGGAAAGTGTTTTTGTAACCAACTCTCCATACACTGCTAATAGCCCTAGTACATTCATGGAAAGCTCTCAGTTCACCAAGAAACTCATCCAAATTTTCAGAGAGAAGCCTTATTCTGGGAATTAAGACACCCTGATTTGTAATATGTCAGTAGAGTGGCTGAGTTATTGCTTTCAGCCTGAGGGTGATAAAAAAGTGATACTTTTTATTTTGAGGAATTGTTCTGTGGAACAGGGATGATAACAGAACAGTTACCCAGGCACCCATGCTATGTTCAGTTCAGAGTATCTGTATATTTTGTTAAGATCACCTAATGGATGTAAAATGGAGAGTTTTCCCTGAAACATGGGCCCACATGCCAAAATTATTCCCCTAAGCGCTGGATAGGCCTTCAGACACTACATTCAGAAATAGTCACAAAATTACATGAAATCCTCAGTCAAATAATTTTAACAGTTCTTCATTATTATCATTACTAAAGCAAATATTCCCTAACGCATTTCAAGCTAAGCTTTGCCCTTTTCCCTGCTCTAAACTGAGGATGCATGTGAAGTATGACTGAAAAAGCAGCTCCCAGCTGGAGTTAGCAACGCTGCCTGATGAGACAAGCCATTATTTGTTATTCCTTGCTTCCAGTAAGGATTCCAGCTTCTGAACTTAATGAGTTCGTGCAGAATACTAGAAGTACTCAATATACTGAAAAAACATATTTAAAATAGAAAGTCTTTGTGACTAGCCAAGCGGTATACTTGAGGAAAAAAAGATCATTTAAGAAGCTGTAGATGACTTACAATTCTGTTTTGTTTGGATCTGCACAGTAGCCTAACCCATAAATAGAAATCAGTTGGGGTTTTTTTACATTTGCTTGGCTTTATTTGAGAGTTGCGGGAATGATGGTAACCAAGTAACACCACGAAGCTGGAAAACCCTTGTTAAGACAATTGCTGATAACCCTGATGAGCCAGGATAGGTTCAGTGCTTAGAAGACCTATGGGATCTCCAGGACCCTAAGAAAAATGAGAAATACAGCCAGTGGCCTCTCCATGCCTCTGGGTGAAAACTGCCCACTCTGAATAAAATTCTGCTGGCAATTGGAGCCCACTGAATTTTACTCATCATTTTTGCACAGTGAAAGGTCAGTCTGCCAGGAAAGCTTCCTCTTACAGAGGCTGAGGAACAAAAAATGCTGCGTCTCAACTTAACTTTTAACAAGTAAAAAAAAACCTCTACAGTTTTAATAGAAAATTCAGTATGGACACACACAAATTGTGTTAGTTTAACACAGAACATAACCTTATAATTAATTCAAAAAGAAAATCATAAAAAGGTGTAGCTAAGTTCCAAAACATATCCACAGCATAATTTTCAGGGAAAAAGCTATCCTCCCGTTGATCTACAGCAAAGCAGAACAATTAAACATTTTACAGCTTCTGTGATTAATGACAGCTGAAATACCTCTTTTTTTTGTAAAGCACAATCATCACTTTTCAAACTGGCACACCCTCATGTGATTTGTCTTTGAGTCTCACAACAGAAAGACAGAAGCTTCTGAAGGAAACAACACTTTGTATTTTGCACACTTAAGCAAAATCACTTGTGCCCTCACTGTGTCAAATGGCTTCTATTCAGCACTTTATAAAGCAATTTTAACTAGTCCAAACACAAAATAAGTATTTCCTTAATAACAAAGCCAATGTATATCTTTTACATACACATTTGAAGACAATCATATTCTGAGCATCATTTCCATACTTTTTAAAAAGTTATAGTTATTTGTTTATCCAAATAAGCAGCAGGCAGAGAAAACATGTCTGAGTGAACATGCTTTCAACTAAACAAGGGATTATTTTATGACAGAAAGGATATATACTGAACATAATGTATTAATGCATCAAGGCTGTGGATGTTGAGTTTATGCTGCAATTTAGTAGACAGCATTACAGTGGCTTCATTTCACAAGGTAAGGCAGTGAGATCAATGCTGGAAGCAACACAGTAGAGCTACAGCAGACATGCATGTAACACTCATGGAATATGCAGACATTGTGAAGTCTACAGGGTGCATAAAAAAAAATCTCAATCCTGAGGAACAGGTTTACAACTTTTCCTGACACTGATACCCAGTCAACACTGGGTTTTACTGGGTACTTACTACATAGTATAAAGGTCTACAATAAACAAGAATAAAAATCTCCAGCAAGCCCCAACTAGAGACCACTTCTAAATATACCCTCTCCAAATTACACTGGGGGACAGAGATAAGGCACCTTCAAGAAACTGGTCTACTGCCAACCTGTCTCTGATTAAAAACCACATTACATCATGAATGTGAAAAGCAGAACTTTTAATCAACACTAGGTCATGTTGTAAGTATAGTGTTGCTTCTGCCTTTATGACAACACAAGTGGACACAGAGTCCAAAGAAGAAGACTGCATCTCCTGTGAATCCTTACTACGTGAAAGGTAGCCCAGCAGTGGGATGTACACTCTGCATTACACATTGGTACTGGCATTGCATCCTATTCAAAAGGCACCCACTCTGCCCAGATTCAGTACCACAGCAGCAATGGGATCCTCAAGTCTCAGTCCACCTTATTCCACCCTACTTGACCTGGCTTCTGGGAAGGGGGGGGACCGAGTATTCCAGCCAGCTATCATCCTAGCAGTTTCACACTCTTCTTTCTGTCACTCCTACAAGAGCTGAGCATAACCAAGAAGCAGGTTTTAAAGTTCCTGGAGCTAGTGAAGTTCTTATCTAGAACTCCAGTCTTTATTAATCTCCACTTAGAATGGGGAAATACCCTTCTCTTGCTGCATAAAAATTCTAATAATGGGATCATAATTGAAAAAAAAAAATAAAATCAATTTACAAATGTAAATATAACTCTAGCCTCTTTTGAAGTTTTAATAGGAAGCAGGAGCAAAATTACTCAGGAGATCTTAGTCTGACTCAGTCATGGATGTAAATGAGATCTCACTGCCATGTGATATTTCACATCCCAAAGAGAAGCATAGAGCTCTCACAGCCCTGATACAGAAGGTTCCACCCAACACTGATTTGTATGTCAAAGCAGCTTTTCCATGGGAATGACACACAAAAACCAAAATAATCCCCAGATTTTGAAGCAAGTTTCTTATGCTAGAACTTACTCTTTCTGTGGTGATTTAAAATATTTTGTCTGGTCTTTGGCTGTAACACCTGTGTCAATCTTCTTATGAAGGAATTTGGCTAAAATAAAGCAAGAATACAACTTAAGTTTCTTTTCTGCTAATGAAACAGTGGACTCACCAGCACTCACTCACTTTTGGACAAAAGTGAGTGAGTGCTGGTGCAAATCTGGAATGCCTTCAGTGAACTCTGATACACCATATGCTAAAGGGAATAAGAGTTTGCCTGAATTTATTGGCATACCACCTACTCTATGGATCATTTATTCAGAACGCCCGTATTTACTTCCCTAGTAACACACATGTATTTACTGCTGATACTGAGCCTCAGTAACTGACTTATGACTTTGCCTCTCTGCTTCAAATGCCTTTGAGATACCAAAAGTGAAGTCTGTTCCACTAATATCCACTCACCCACAAGACATAGTCTGCATATTTCACGGTATGCTAAAAGGGAACATGTTACGTTTAACGACAGAAAGTTGCATGGAAAACATGCACGTGCACCATGGCCATGTTACCATCTCCAATTGAGAAGTCTGATGGCTTTAAAGATGAACCATCAGACTTCTGCTTCTTATAGCTTTGCAAATGCATAGTATATGGATGTTGTTTATTTTTCATTTTATTTCTCAAGATTATTGCTGCTTAAGTAGAAGGGAGGTGGGTCTACAACGCACCCATCTTGTTTCCAAGACCTTTTTTCATAGACGAGCCTGCGTGGTACAGGCTCTGCTCACATCACCCATCTTCTTAACTCCGTATGTTCAGTATGAATGACTGAAGCTTTCATTAGTCAGCAAATACCTGAGTACCTACACTTGCAGATTTCAAACACACACATAGCCTGATCACCTCATATCATCTTGATCACCAATATGTTAAATATTAAAATTTATCTCAGCCCCCTTAGTACACAAGTACATCTCTTCCAGTGAATTACTAAAGTCCATGAGCTTCAAACGCCATACAAGCAACTCCTGGTGTATGTTCAGGACTAGAGTACAGTGTAAAAGCTAGCCATTACCAAGTTACAAAGAGAGAACGAAATTATTCCATCTCTTGATATCTTGCATATAATGAAATGCCTCACTTAACAAAAGCCATTCTAACAGTGAACTACCAATATTCAAGCCAGCCCTGAAGCTTTGCAGAAAATCCACTGCTGTCATTCCTCGCTTATTTCCTGCCACCAATATCTGATTAGGAAGTTGACATACTTAAATGACTATATGAGACTCTCTAGAACAGAAACAGGTGAGTTAGGTGCATGCGAGTATGGATGGAAAATTGACTGGTGGCATGACATGATTTCCAGGAATGACCTTAGAAGGAAGAAAAAAAGGAAAGAAGAAATGCTGACTTTTAAATTTTAATTTCAATTCCTGTTTAGAGTAGAAACCTTTCAAAACATTATACACTTATATTTTCTAAGGAGAAAGTGAAGGTAGATGAGAAGAAATGTGATTTTTTTTCTAAGAATTTTAAGGCAATACAAGTATTTTTTATATGGGAAAAATGTTGTATATGCGCAGCTGATAGATGGAAAACAGTTGTTTTAATATGTCTTGTTTTAAAAGGGGTAGAAGATAAAAAACCCACAACTAGTCTTCACTGTATTAGAGGTCCATTTTTTTATCCAATTCCATATGATCACTGTCAGAATTTCCAGCATAAGGGAAGCAATTAAGAAATAACACAGTACACAACCAATCTGTCCATCTCCGCCCGCCAAAATAAATGCGCTGCAGATGCAGAAAGGAAACATCAACTACCACAACACGCAGTTCGTTAGCCTGCTAAGGAACAACCATGAAACCACTGAAGCAGTCTTGCTGATCAATGCTGATGCCTTACATTTAAGTGAGAAGATCACAGAAATTCAAGGAAAACATACACATTGTAGGTATGTCTAAATATATAGAGTTATTTTATGTTATTATTACATAAAATAAAAACATTTTAAAAATAAAGATATTTTTTAAATAATGTAAAAATCTGAGGACTGAGCTAGAATATAAAGTCTGGTAGGATGTAACAGTCCAACAGTTTACCAGAAATACTATTAGCTGGTTCCTCTTGCATGCCTGGCATTTAAGAGTCTTCTGGAAACACAGCCTCTCCTTAGGGCATAAATTTTAAAATTAGGATAAAATGGGATGGTCAGGGATAGAGCCATTAGGAGAAAACCAAACAAACCCCCCAACGATGAAGCACGTAATAATTCAGACCCTGGCTAAGGAAAAGCCCCACAGCAAGGGGGCCAGGATGACAGAGGCAAGGTAGCCAGGGCTGGGCAGGACCTGCAATCCAGGTCACTTAATAAACAGGACTCAAACCACTACAACAGAGCAGTGTTTGAGCACATTTGTTCATGTTTTCTGCAAGAGGCAAACTTCAAAACTTCCTGAACAATGGGAATTCTTACTAAGCAACTAACACTTAAAAGCAACACAGACAAGTTTCCAGAGATCAAGGTGTTGCTTTTCCCTATTCTTTACATACAAGTTGCATATGAAATGGCACCGCAGAGCCATTTTTGTAGCAGTTCTGAGAGACAGTCTCTGTTATGAGCCTTTTTGTTCTGACAGCCTGTCCTTGTAGTGAGGAGAGGTTCAATCACTCAGGGTCTCTGTTTCTCACAGAAGCGCTCACATCTGTCAGAAATCACATGCTGTTAACATGTAATAGTAAGGACCTTATTAGGAATTTTCTTCTTGGCTTCTCCTTCTAAGGAATTATGTAAACTCATGTATTTCACATGACTTCAGGTCAAATCTTTTATTCAAATTACCAGTCTGGATTCATCAGCCACCTTGAGCAAAAAAAAAAAATAAAATCTTATTTTTACATAGGTTGTTTTAAAAGCATCAAAAAATCCTAGATTCTAATCAAAAGCAAGCAGACTTGGATGTCTCCAAGTTTCAGCCTACACCCTCAATATGGAAATAGTGTTCCAAACAACCTGATGAGACAGCTAGAAACAGGCATGGGTTGGGCCCCATTCCTCCTCCTCCTCGGTTGATCCTGATGCAGGATTGAGCTGTGGGAAGGTAAATCTGGTGGACTCTTTCAAGGAAGAAGTTACACAAAAATATGTATCTGTCATCTGTGAAAGCATACAGAGTTGGCACATCACCCTCTCTTTATCTCAGTCTGTATAGCAAACAGATCATGCATATACTTCTTAGACTTTCTTGTATCATGTCTTGAAAATTTATGTAGCAGAGTTCAGACAATGTTGGATATAAGTGGATCGTATATTCCCATCACATCACTACCATCTGACTGCTCTCTGGATGTTTCCTTTAACTACACAGTTTGTATACTTGTGTGTGGTTTTGTGGTGTTGGGTTTATTTGTGGAGGTGGGATAAGGATTGGTTGGGTTTTTTGTGTTTTGGTTTGGTTTTGTTGCATGGTTGTTGGTTTAATTTTGTTGAAGTTTGTGGGGGTTTTTTAGGGTTTTTTTTAAACTTTATCCATGAAGAGGTACCTTTCTATATTTGTACTAACATGTAGGATTAAGATTTGATGGCCTGTCTCTCAAGGAGTCCTTCTGCTATCCAAGAGCATGTCTATCCCTGTATTTTCCATTTCCATTTACAGCAGATTCCTCCCCAGAAAGTTTTCTGTGACCAGCATTACAATCTAAAAATGTAAAAATGCAGTTCATTACAGCCTCTAAAGGTCCCTCTCAGAAAAATCCTAAACTAGCAAAAAGAAAAACCTTTCATGGAGACCAGCACCAGAGATAAAATCCAACAAAACCAGCACACTCAGCAACAGTCATCACAAACCACACTGGCTGCCAGCTGACCCCAGTTCCAGTGGTTCCCCTTGCCTGCCTTAAGGCCTGCAGGAGGAATGCAGCTCTGCACACCTGAAGCTTACTAGTGTTGTTTGACCATTTCCCTCTATTAAACCACTTCTATGGAGCTGGGCAGGAGTTCAGTGAGGACACAGAGACTGGTAGGCTGAGATCAACCCAGAACAAATACTATCCCATGACAAAATGTCTTTTTTTTTTTCCTAAACAACATTAATCTTGAAATTTTTGTTAACTTACAAAAAAAAAAAAAGGAATCTTTAGTATCAGTCTGAGCTTCTCTCCAAAAGGAAGACAGTATTATTCATGTAACATAGTGAATGATACTTTAAAGGTGTGCTGTTCAGTTTAATCGATGATTGCATTTACATTGTTGGATCATATTAAAGGAATGAAGCAATGGTAAAGACTAACATTTCTGCAGTTTAATAGACCTTGCAACTGCAAGATGATCCCTCTTCCCTTAACAAGAACCTTGTTACAGCGTAATAAATCTGGTTTTGCTCTTTGGCAAATCTCACTAACATGCTTTGGAAGGTACCATAATTGACCTACAGCCTGATTTTCAGAGGACCTGACAGTATACAATTCCAATCAAAACTTTCTGCACTCACCTCCAAAAATCCAACACTAGCAAGGCAATTAGAAGTTTCCAACCTCATCCATAGGGTAATGTGCAAAATAATCAGGGTCAGATACAGTGCAACGTAAGAGAAGGGAATCACCTGTGAAAACACTAACATGGGAACCTCAACTCATCCTGCTGGCATAGAGAAAGGCAAGCCTTGGCAGTGCAGTGCATGAATTTATACACATGACCATCTGTTGCCAGATTAGGCAGCAGCGGAATGACTTTCCAGTCTGTCAAATGCCTGCTCTTGTTCAGAACTTCCTTGCTTTTGCAGGTTTACCCCCCTTTACTACAAAACAAAACACAACTCTTCACACCACACAGTCCATCCCAAAACACGCCGTGGACTGTGAACCCTCTTGCACCACTGCCAGAAGTTTCAGGACTGAACACTACACAAACACAGGAGTGGGGTGAAAGGCAGCAGCGATGCACTGCTGCAGCCTGCTCTGCAGCTGTCTCTTGGCTAAGCACACAGTGCCAAACTCCTACTCACTCCAAAAGTCCTGAAAAACTTCTAATACATACAGAGCTCTGACAGAACCTTCATTCGAAGTATTTCTTCCCCAGCAACTAAGCTGCAGAGGACTTAACGCTGCACCTATTTCAGGCATGTGAAGGGCTCGTGTCTCATGACAGGAAAAAAAATGTGAAGTTACAGGCCATGCTCAGATACAGACCTATTAATACACCATTAGAATAATCTTGTATTCAAATATCCACTAAACAATGTAAAAACTGCACCAAAAAAAGAATATAAATATTAAAAATATCATAGTGCAAGATACTGACTTTACACCAGTATCACAGAAGTGCAGCCCCCATGCTGAGGATTTCCTGTCTTCAACATGTGCCACAAAAATGATGACATTCTCTATAGTCCCCTTTCACACAAAGATAAACACCAGAGAGTCAGAGCTCTTCTCATGTAAAGCCAATTGTCTGTTCAGCTCAAGGTTTCTCCAACATACTACTGTTTGGATATTTACTTCTTTTAGGATAAAATAATTATCATATTTAAAAAAAAAGTCAATGCAGCTATTGAATTGACTCTACACCAATCATATTCTCTAGCCTGCTGCAAAACCTTCCAATTCACCAACAATTTGTTAAAGAATCAGCATAGGTAGGTCAATGAGGCACAAGAGTAAAGATAGTAAAGACAGGTCTGTTGTTTTAGCAGCAGATAATAAAGGGAGAACTGTTTCCATTGAGCTACAAGGAAGCAATTATAATGAACCAAACTCTGTACTAGTGGATTTCAGTGAACATATGTCCCAAGAGAATCTGGCTCTAAATCAGTAACTTATGAACTGCTGCAAGCCCGTCATTTCCATTAGATTATTAACCAAAAGGCCAAACCTGAGGAAACCCCCATCAAGACCAGGAAAGCCCTGATGTTGTATTACCATTACACAGAAAAAATATTCTTTGTAATTTCCTGCTTTCACCCTCACGTCACGAGCTTCCATTCCCACTTGAGTATCTAAACAGACATGGTGAAAACACCTGATGCCCTTTGACTGCCAGAGTTCCCTCTGGCCCATGGGATCTTCCTCAACCTTCCTCCCTCACCATAGCTCCCATCAAACACCATCTTTTGCTCTCTTCACTCCTACAAGCCTCTGGGCACTCTTAGGTAGCCACAGCAGCCTCTCCAGTTCATTTGTATTTGCCTGGTACTGCAGATCTCTTCAGGGCACCACTGGCAGATACGCAGAGCATGGGTAGGGCAAGAAGTGTATCTGATTTTACACCTGATCTTTCAACTCCCTTCTGCTTTCCTTAAGTTTCTTAAGTTGGTTAGATGAACCCTACAATCCTTTCCGTCTTCCACTGCAGTTGTACAAAACTTAATTTGGCTATTGTGGAGGAAGAAAAGCTCAAGTTCTTTGTAGATTTTAATGTGAAGTAGATATCCCTCTTTCATTCTAGTAATGAAACAGCTGTAGCACATGGGGAAACCTCGGGAGCTGTGGGACCAGATGGGGAAAGGAAGCCTCTGTTCACTTGAGTGCTGTGCAAAGTCTATCTCCACATCATCTTCTTCTCATCAACTCCAGTGCAAGGAGCACAAGCCCTCATCCTAACACCGAAGCACAACTTCATGCCAACCACTTAAACCAGCCAGCTCAAAATTTCTAGCCAACACAAAGTTATTATTGGAAAACACAATTACAAAAAAAGCAACATTTCATTCAGACTGAGTCCTAAATATCACTAAATCACACTCTGCACAGACTAACACCACCCCTGGACAAGACTGCTATTCTCTCCATCAACACAGAAAGGAGAAGTACCACAGCGATGACATTTTTGGACTTGGAGGTTTTTCCACCACTAGTATAAACCACAGCCCCTGAACACATTCTCACTCTGAAGTACCACCACACCCAGACTGAATGTGCAAAAGCATTTACTGCATTTTACACAGAGAGTCATATGCAGCACTAATTTAAATACTAGAAATACTAGAAGTGGATGGTTTATAGTGCAGAAGTGGAAGCCACAAACTGGACAAGTGTAGGAAGGAAAGTACAAACTGAAAGCTGGCTTTATATATTACTAAGTAACGCAGTCTGAAATGACCATTTGAGTACATGCTTGAGCTCAGAGTCCTCCACAGCTCAAATACTCTTTCTTGGCAGTTGTGCCTAGACCAGTAAGAAAACCTCAAACACAGATCTGCCGTCCCATTAGCTGTCACCATGCTTCAATCTTCAGCAACAATAAAAGCCACATGCCAGGGAAAGCACTCAGGCGTACATCCCAGTACCAAACCTTCAGGGCAAGCACTGCACAGGTTTCTAACAAAATCAATCAGGATCCTTCACAAACATCTCCTAGCACAAACACTATTGTTTGGTGCTGTTTCAGGTAAGAGTCAGCCAAACTCTATAAGCCTTTGCATAGATTTTGCATAAGGTTGGGACAAACCCCACCCACCTACCTGCCCTAAATGTGGCATGTTTATTTTGAAACACTGCCAGGCAGGTTGGTCTTACCAGCACAGAAGGATAACAACTCAGCGAGAGTATGCTGCCAACACAACAGTGGTAGAAGCTTCTTTAATCTTAACTCAAAACATACCCACAACTTTCAAGGATAGTCACCACACAGTCCACTCAGCCATGCACAGCACCAATAGATAACAATGCTCAACACCACTTGGAACATAAAATAGCATCGACCATCTTAAAAGCACAGTTCATGGCAACACCAAGTTTAAGTTATCACTTCAAAGAAAAAAAAAAGGAAGAAATAGAACAGGCCTTCAGTCAATGAACCTCAGAAAAAACTAACACTTTGCACAGGCCTAGCCCTCAGCAGCAGCACACTGGAATCACAAACGGATGAGGCTCCTTTGCCATCTGAACTCTTATCTTTTCAGTACTGGGAAGATTAGATTCATCAGTAATTTGAACACTGGACATAGTGCATGGCCATAGGCATATTTTCCAATCAGCAAACCACTAGAGAGAGTACTGAAAGGCCTATTATGAAGGCCAATCACTATCCTTTCCTTGAATGACCACATGGAAATGGGTGACCATTCCACAATGGATTGAAAGGGCTTTTTGTCTGAAGGGAAAGGATAAGGAGTCAAAGTATTGCAGATTCACTTGTAACTCATGGTTTTTGAAGAAACTATATAGCTTCAGTTAAGAGTAAACAAAAAAAACCCAGGCTTTGAAAATTTTATGCCATAACCCTTTCCTTCTATGTATCTGCAGAGCATATTTTTATGTTAGTTTCCTTTGTATTACAAAAAGATGGGCAGGCAGTCTACATTATTGTTATATTATGAGATAAGTTTAAAACACATGCAGGTTTTTGCCTTTGTTCCAAAACCTTAATTAGAGTCTGCAGCACTACTTGCCTTGTCTAAACAGAAAATCATCAGGAGCTTTTTTTGGTACAAGATGTAGTAAAAGTGTAATTGCACTGGGATAATAACTGAAAGCATTGCCACTGTTGCTTAATAATGACCTTAGTAAGCAAGCTTGCCATCATCCATAAAGTATATGGTGGGCTATTTAATAAAAATATGTTTTTTAATATTGAGAAAACAGCATTTGACACAGACTGATTGTGAAGTCTGTCACAAAAAATGGTCACTTACATCTGCTGATGACTTCTCAGAATAAATGTTTCACTTCTTCACCCGCCTCAATCACATTTTCAGTTCTCAGGTTTTACATGCAAATGCACAGACACACGCAAATGGGATTTGCACACATGATTTCGTTACAAAGCTTCTAAACAAGTTTCACATGGACAGACTTCCAGCAGGAAAGACAGTGGGGGCTAATAACCAAAACCAGATTTCTTCTAATCCATATCCAGAACTAGGGAATTACTGCACTTCCATTCAGAAACAAAAGTCACAGATGTCAGCCTTGCCCTCTTCACCCGTCTGTTCCACCCACATACTGTGAAATTAACAGTCAAAAAATGTCAGTTTTCACTCTCCCATTTCTTGCCACATGCCAGAATTTATATTCCTTGTGCTCCCACGACCCCCTTGAAATCAAGCAATATATTTCACACACACCAGTGGTCAAGGTGCTCAAAAGAAGACTTAGTCCACCCTACCAAATTGCATCAGGCAAGGAGCTAGTCTTTGGCACGTTACAAAACGGCACCATCAGGACAAAAATCTTTGCTGTGGAATCACCCACAATTTCACTTTCAGATGAAGACCAGAAGTGAGGGGCCTGCTGTGCAAGCATACCCCCAAGGCAAAGTACACACCCCATCATTTCACTAGGTAAGACACCAAGGAACTCATAGTCCTCAAGACTGTAAAGAGAATCTTGCAAATGCGAAGCAGAGGCAAAACAACTGTGTCAGCTTCTTGAAGTACAAGGTGCTCAGTCAGAAACAAACAGGGCAAACAGATGTGAACAGCACAGCCCCCTACTAATCTCAATGAAGTCCATGGCCAAATTCTTTGATAAAAGGCTTTAGGCTCATGCCAGAAGCCCAATCTAAAATAAAGGCATTTTGCTATTCAAGTTAACTATTTCACTACAGTTGATTCTAGCACAAAAGGACAAAAACGCAAAAGCAAGCTGGTAAAACATCTGAAGAGGGAAGAAAAGGCAGGAGGAAGCTGAAAGAAACTGAAGAATTGATTGAGGCAGTGCATAAAAACCACAGAGGATGGAGGGGACAGTTGCATCAGCCATAGACATAGGATCGTATTTCCCTGGAGTAACACGGACAATAAAATCCTTAATATTAACTAACTACATGTTAACCACAAATAACAGTTAACTACAAATTACTTTTCTTCCCTCAGCCTTTGCTGAAAGCCTCACTGGCTTTGGATCTTCAGCTCCAGCCTGTTAGGTAGCTTTACTTTTATACTCCAGTGGACAGCGAGAAGTGGAGTTTGACCTTTTCTTTGGACGTGTAAAGGCCCACGCTAGACTGCTTTGAGAAAATGATTGCAGACTTTTTGTATTCTGCTTAACTAGCAAGCATTACTTAACAGTGCCCAGAGACCTCTAAGGCAAGGTCCCTAGAAACTTACTAGGAAATATAGTCCCTAGAATAGCAACAGAGGCAACACCTGTGGGTGAAAGGAACACAGGCATAACAGCCTGGGGAAATACCAAATACAGATTCCCTGCAATTACTGACAGACATGGCTTTGGTACTTCCACCATTGCTAGAAGAAAGCTCAAGAAAATATAAAATGCATTGCAGGCCACTGGAATCTCGTTTTTTTGTAAAAACAGGCCTGAAACATTTTCTGTGTCAGGCGTGTATTTCCTTCAAATACGGGAAAGGGCACAAAGGTGTCCTGACAGTATAGTTTTCATTTCTTTAAGCAAGAAAGACTAGATTAAAAAACTGATCTAGACTTGGAACCAAGCCTCCTTCAACACAGAAGGTACTTGGAGATGCTCATGATACTTGTGTTCAATTTTTAAGCTCCTTACTGTATGTCAGACAAAGCAATAACTCTCAAGCACATGTTCCTTCTTAGGCATTTGCCTGCACACAAGGACTGCGGAAACAGACCCTTCACATAAGGATAAACCTGAGAACGTTTTGGAGGGTACTTAATTTACTTGATCTTAATCATAACACATTCTTATACAATAAATTTCCTAGAGTTGTGACCCTACCCCCTTATGTGTTTACAGAGCACCTGACACAGTACAAGCCTTATCTTGATTGGTGTCTCATTACCTTTAACAGATCCTGCTGTTCTCATAAGAGGGCCTAACTCCTTCAACTCCTGTAAGACAATCAGAGGGAGAACTCTCACCACCCAGCAGCAGTGTTTACCTCCAGCAGGTTGCGATGGTGCCTCACAAAATTGATCAACCTGTTCTGACCCGGAAATCTTTCTTCATTTACACAGTTTGACTGCATTCACGGGAACAAATGTGGCCAGGGCACAGCGTCCTCTTCACAGCAGTTTAAAGACTAGTTAGTGGCATTCAACAGGTTACCACCCAGAATTACTTTCATAGTTAGCACATATCTGTTCCTGGTTATGCCCTGACATTGTGGATACAGAAGTCTCTTCGTTTCAAAAGTTTTTAGCTCATCTCCCCTGAATTTCAAAAGGTATTTTATAAGTGCACCGGGAGGTAAAGAAGAAAGATGTTTTACACAGGCACTAATATTGCAAATTTAAAAGCTAACAGAAAGTAATTCCCATGGAAGACTGTTAGCTGCTAACACAGTATATAAAGAATTTACACATTTTTCAGGCTGGAATCAACCAAATCAATCCAGGGGGATGTGACCTGGAACGGAACAGATGGATTTACTGTGGTGGACCTTCGCTCTCCTAAAAAAAATCAAGTCTGGTAGCACGAGTGATTCACATCTCAGGATGAAGAGATTGAGAGGGTGGGGAAGAAGCTTGCACTGTTCATTTACAACTCAACAAAGGAAGCATTACGTTCTGAAAGAGAATAAAAGAACGCTGCCAGCTGCCACTGCTTATCAACAAAACGCACACCTAATAATTCAATTTTTCACGTACAGTAGGAAGGACAACAAACACGAATAAAAAAGCCCCAAACTAATTCCAGCACCTCATCTGCCTTCTCCCTGGCGCAGATCAATCCTCAGGCGGGTGAATACGTGCTCGAACAGTAGCTAGGGAGCAGCAGCCTTCGACCCTACCCTGCGGGATGTCAGCACTCGCAGCAGCGTTTCGCAGCCCATGCGAAAGCCTAAGGCAGCCTTTCAGGAACAAACGTACCGCTGGCTCAGCGCGCCCGGCCGCCGAGACAGCCGGGGGTAGACGGCTGCGCTCGGAAAGACCCGGCTCCGTTCCCCGGGCGCGCAGTTAATCATTGATGGCCCGAGGCTGTTACCGAATAGCCCCGAGCAGCGCGGCACTGCCTAGTCCCGGCTCCGGCGGCGCCTAGGGGGTGGCGGAGCGGCGGGAGAGGGGGCGCCGCGGCGAGCGGCTTCCCAGGCGCTCGCAAAGCTGGTCCCGGGGCACGCCGGGCGGGGTCTGAGGGGCCGGGCCGGGCCGTGGTCCCCGCGCCGCCAGGAGGGGCCCGACTGCCTTCGCCCGCAACCGGGTGTCGGCGCCGGGACCGGCAGCGTTAGAGCAGGGTGCCTCGCAGTTCCTCGGCAGCAGCCAGCCAGCCAGCCGCCCGCCCAGCCCGGTGCCCCTCAGCAGGAAACTCCCGGCGGGCCCTCCACCGCCCCCTGCGCAGGTGCCGCCGGGGAAAGCACCGGGGAGAGGCGGGTGCGGCGCCTTACCTGGTAAGCC